>MZZL01000044.1:201166-238200 GCA_002749535.1 Apophysomyces variabilis | reverse complement strand
CTTTTATCCAATAAAACGTACTTTACCATCACTACTTTATTACTACTTTACTACTACTATGAATTATAGTAATCACTACTTTTTAACTACTTGATCACTGTCTGAAAATTTAGTAATTACTACTTTTTAACTACTTGATCACTGTCTCAAAATTTAGTGGTTACTACTTTTTAACTACTTGATCACTGTCTAAAATTGTAGTGGTTACTACTTTTCTACTACTTTATCATTGTAGTTGAATTTTAGTAGTTACTACTTTTTTACTACTTTATAACTAATAGGACATCTTTAGTATTTACTAAAAGTAGTAAATGTTACTACTTTTAGTTGACCCTGTGGTCATAGTGAAATGCTAAGAACATAGATTAGAAAAAGCATGTGATCACTAGGAAAGAATGGGAGGAAGGATTCAGTTGTGTTTTCCAAGTTACACCAAATGACTATTTACGTCCGAAGCAGATGTGCATGTACAAATAATTGATTGTGGTGTACCAACCAGGTCCGTAGGAGTTGTGCACGTACAAGGTAGGTGTGCACCAAACCAAAAGCAAAGGTCATGCACCTAGGCCAACGTGTAGTGTACCTAGCCATGTACTTCTTGAGGATCAAGACCAACTTTCCACCATTCTTACTCCCAAAGACTCCATCTTTTCATTCTTTCCATGTTGCATTTACTCGGGTGGTGAGGCTGGAAAAACTTTCACACAAGGTGTCAGAGACTGCCGGGGATGTAGCTCAAATGGTAGAGCGCTCGCTTAGCATGCGAGAGGCACCGCGATCGATGCGCGGCTTCTCCAAACTATATTTTTTGTGTCATATCCTTTTTGCTGTCATGTGTGTCGTAGTGTCGTTTCCTTGGATCTGAGTTTTATTCCGAATCACTGTAACGTAGTCAATCGGTCAAACTTGCAGTGAATCAGGGAAACGATAAGATAAATAAAAATAAGGATCGTAAAAGATGATTTTTTATTGTATCACCTTTCTCTCTATTTATATTATTGTGCCTGATGGACAACGGCAAAACAATTCTACTTCTAAAACTTTTCTAAGGGCAACTATTCGATAGATGATGTTTTGCGATGTTATAATCTCAAACATCATCTTCTTCCATTTCTTCTACCTCAACAATCGATCCGATTCATTTGTCCATCTCAGGGTCCACACAAAAGAAGTCCGAATTCTAGGGATCAGGATTCAGTGATGACAATACCCCCTCCTCAGAATGTTGGTCGTCCTCGAGCAATGGTAGCATAGGTAAAGCGGCCAACGTGGAAGAAGAGGCAAGAGAGGTCATTTCCTGCCGCCATTGGGCACGGGACGTAGCAGGGCAATACCAGGTGGACTAGAAGCTTTCTGATTTCGCATACTTGAGACGATCAATATGCACCCAAGAGTTGTAAGGTTCTCCCTCAAGGGAAGTTAGCTTGTAGATACCGGCAGGGGCATATTTGTCTACCACAACGTATGGACCCATCCAATTGTACTCAAGGCTGTAGGGGTTTTCATGGCGCAATAAAACATGATCACCGACATCAAACTCTTGCAGTGCAATAGCAGTGTCCTAATGAGCCTTGTCTTTTTCACTGGCAGTGGTCATCCGGGTTTCTGCAGTGGTGCGATCAGTATGTAAACGCCGAAGGTCTAGCAATAAGGCCTTAGCGCGCATTTCAAAGTCATGTGTAGTCAGGACAGTGACAAATGGGTGTAATGGGTCACCTGGTAGACGAGGTTCTCAACCATACGTCAAATAGAAAGGGCTAAAACCTGTAGTGCGATGTTTGCGCACACGGCAAGCCCAGAGAGCTGTGTAAATAAATTCATCCCAGCAATGGATGGCACCATTAACATACTTGCGCAGCATCTGTTTGAAAACACCATTCAAACGTTCACATTTACCATTTGTGCGCAGGTGGTAGGCAGAGGTAAACAAATGGTGCTGCTTTAATTTGGTGAGAAGTGCGCAAGCACCTGTGACATGAAGTTGGCACCACGATCAGACAGTATTTCCTCGGGACATCCAAAACGCATTACAATTTCCTCATATAAGAAGGTAGCTATAGCTTCGCCAGTGGCATCTGGGACAGCGCAGGCAATGGGCCAGTTTGTAGTGTAATCTACTGCCACAAGAAGCCATTGGTTACCGCTAGGAGTCAGAGGAAGCTCTCCAATAAAATCCAAGTGCCAGCGAGAAAAGGCAGGAGGGACGGTTAACAGCTTCATTGGCGTATGATGGACGTTGCGGTTGGCGTTCCTGGCTAATTGACATTGGGGACAAGTGGACAACCATTCTTGGATATCTGAGCATATCTGGGGCCACCACCAACGTTTATGCATCAGATCGTATACCGTTGTCTGACCTGCATGACCAAAACCCTCATGAAACTGGCGCACCAAATCAGCCCAACGAGCAAAAAGAGCATATCAGATTTCATGGAAAGTCTCACCAATCTTTACCTTGCAGTATACTTTACCGTCTCACACTATGAAATGGTCTCACTGAGCTTTCAGGGTCAGCTTAAAATCTTCAGGCCAGTCATCTTCCAGATGAGCATAGAATTTAGGCCATTCGGTTGGGGGAACGACCTGGGCAGCATACAAATAATCTGGTTCCAAGAAGACATCATCAGTGAGACACGTTGGACCATCGCGGTGGGACAGAGCATTAGGAACAAGGTTGTCCTTGCCAGGTTTGTACTGGATATCTGGATCGTAAGATTCCAGGTCTGATATCCAACGAATGAGACGTGGCGTTGGCTTTTGCTGTTGTCGATAGTACTTCAGGGGCATATGGTCCATATAGATGGTATATTCTTTTCCATTGATCAAGCAGCGCCAAGTGCGTAGCGCATGCAATATCGCCAGTAGTTCACGCTCTTGGGCAGGATAAGATCGTTCCGTGCTTGACAGCTTCTTCGATTCATATGCCAACAGGCGCCATTGTCCATGATCATCAGGTTGCAATAAGACAGCACCAATACCAAAGTTAGATGCGTCAGTTTCGATCTTGAACAGCTTCTGCATATCCAGAGGCAGAAGGACTGGGGCACTTGTAAGTTTTGCTTTCAATGTATCAAAGCTTTCTTGGCAAGACTCCGTCCAGACTATTGGGCGTTGTTTATGGCTGGTCCCTTTTGTGAGGTCAATAAGCGGTGCAGCAATGCTAGCGAAACCAGGGATAAATCATTGATAATGCTGTGCTAAACCAATGAATTGGCGGACTTGCTGGACATTGGTTGGCACGGGCCAATCTTGGATGGCTTTAATCTTATCAGGTGCTGGCAAAATACTATCCGCTGAAACTTAGAAACCAACGAAAAGTAATTCGCGCTTATTGAACTCGCACTTCTTCAGATTTGCAACAAGCTTCGCAGCGCACAATCGATCGAGGACATGTCTGACGTGCTTCATATGGTCCTCTTCGTTCTTGCTAAAGATCAAGATATCGTCCAGATACACTAATGCGAAATCATCTAGACAATCACCAAGTACGTTATTCATAAGACTCTGAAACATGGGTGGCGCATTTGTGAGCCCAAATGGTAGCACCAGAAATTCGTACTGTCCATAACGTGTGTTAAAGGCGGTTTTCAGCACATCAGATGGGTGAATGCGAACTTGATGATATCCACTCTTAAGGTCAAGGCTTGTGAAGTGGAATGCTCCATGTAGCCGATCTAAGCATTCATCTATCCGCAGAAGTGGATGTGCGTTGCAAACAGTGACTTTGTTGAGTGCACAGTAGTCAATACACATCCGCATTGATCCATCTTTTTTCTTCACGAACAGAACTGGTGCACCCCATGGCAATGTGCTGGGATGGATCCGGCCAAGGGCGAGCAATTTGGATAGTTGTTGTTTCAATTCATCCAGTTCTGCCAGGCTCATCTTGAAGGGTGGCCTGTTAACAGGTTTTGCATCGCCAGTATCGATTACATGATGGATTCCCCTATCAGGAGGTATCCCAACAGGTTCATCCTTAAAGACCTCGCTCTATTCTTCAACAAGACTACTCCAATCAGACTTTGGAAACTCTTGCGACAGGTCCTTGAAATGCACCAAAAAGCATTCCGCACCATGCTTTTTGACGAGCTTCTTAGCTTGTTTGGCAGAGACGAGATAGTCAAGTTGAGGCTCCGTCGTACGCGTCTTGTCTGGATACAACACATACATGCACCCATCCATAGTGAAACGCCATTGATCAGTGGTCCAATCTGGACAGGGTTTGACAGATTGGAGCCACGCATGTCCCAAGATTAGATCGAACTTAGTTGGGAACATGTATACTTCAACCGTTTGTTTGCAGCCACCCAAGGTCAGACCTAGATGTGCCTTCTGAGATATCGCTGTGCGATGGCCACCAGCGGTTTCCACTTCATGGGTCGAAACTGTCGTAAGAGCAGTGGCGTATTTTACAGCTTCAGGAGATATGTAGTTCGCGCCTGCACCACTGTCTATAAGGGCAAGGAAATGTCGACCAGTGATTTGGATCTCATAAAGTGGTAAATCAGTGTCAACAGTTGTGTGTAACTGTTCAAGGAAATGTTGGTCTTTGAGCAGTTCCACGTCAGCGTCAGCATTGGTAACAGGTACATAAGAGGGAACAGATTCTTTATTAACGGACATATTGCAATTCTCTTTTCCTGATTCAGGCAGATTACTCGCCTCAGGGGAGGGTTTCTCATCAACAATGCACAACTGACCTCCCTTTACAGTTGTGCGGGCTGAAAATCTGAGGTTTGTTGTTGCTGTTCTTGATCTAATTTGCAGATCGCTGCAATTCATTCCTTGCAAGTGCTACATTTGTGTCCGCGCTTGCGACAGAAATAACACTCAACTTGAGAAGGGTCTACTTGTCTTCTAGGCCTCCATTGTCTTCCAGTTACCACATCAAGGTCCATGGGTGTTGCGCCGTCAGAATAGGAAGCAATTGACGTACTGGCAGGGTGCATGTGCATCAGTGCCATCACTTGTCTGATTCTACGGCCGCTTTCAAATGCCAAGGCAGCACAGACAGCTTCCTCCAGAGTAACAGGCTCCCGAGTAATGACATGGATACGGATGCTGTCTTGTAGGCTCTGGACAAAACGATCTAAAGCTTCTTCATTGGTCATTGATGGGATGTCAAGCTGGATATCTTGGAACGTATCCACGTATGTCTCGACTGAACCCGTTTGTCTCAGGGCTGCCAAACAGTCTCTGGCCATTCGCAATGTGTGCGCCGGATGGAACTCATTGGTCAAAGCTTTCCGGAATTGTACCCAGTCTCTTGGTATATCGTGGTTCAGCTTGAGACGCCGCCACCAAACCTCCACACATCCCCGCAAAAGGGTTACAGCATATTGCACCTTGCGGTCTTCATCGATATTGACAAAGTCACAATACCTCTCAACGGATCATAACCAGCTATCAATGATCGTCGCCACGTGATCACCCTTGTAAGTGTCAGGTTGTCGAACCTTGACCTTGGCTACTGATACAGGCTCGCCGTTGTTAAGTCTCATGTTGTTTAACGCCTCAGTCATCATGGCAACCATATCCGCCATGTTCGTTTGTTGTTGATTCATTTTCTAAAGATGTCCAGGTCTCTTGACTGACAAAAACAAGAAGGTTTTACAATCGTCCTAGTCGCTTGACTGACAAATAAGGTCTACAGTTGTGTCCTGGTCGCTTTTGACTGACAGTAGCTTGAATTGTGTCCAGGTCTCTCTTGACTGACACAAGAATATCAGTTTTCCTTGTACGGCTTACTGTTATATGGCAGAAAGAATTTTCATCAGCTACCAATTGTCGTTTCCTTGGATCTGAGTTTTATTCCAAATCACTGTAATGTAGTCGATTGGTCAAACTTGCAGCGGATCAGGGAAACGATAAGATAAATAAAAATAAGGATCGTAAAAGATGATTTTTTATTGTATCGCCTTTCTCTCTATTTATATTATTGTGCCTGACGGATGACGGCAAAACAATTCTACTTCTAAAACTTTTCCAAGGGCAACTATTCGATAGATGATGTTTCGCGATGTTATAATCTCAAACATCGTCTTCTTCCGTTTCTTCTACCTCAACAATCGATCTGATTCGTTCGTCCATCTCAGGGTCCACACAAAAGAAGTCCGAATTCCAGGGATTGGGATTCAGCGACGACAGTAGCAGTTTTCCTTGTGCTACCTTTTTGCCTGATTTGGAGCGCGTCAGTGCTACCTTCCACCATGGTGCGTCAATTGCTCTCAATGTGAGTCATGAACGACTATGGTTACTCAAGAACATAATCCTTTATGACTCATTGTCGATTAAGTTATAGAAATAATTCAGTATAAATATCATAGACGCAGAAAGCAATAAAGATCATCATTCGTTTTATTCTTCATTTCTTTGTTTGTTATATCTCTTGCTATTCAACTACACTTCCATGGCCATTGATTGGATCAGCCAAAAAGAAGTATGACAATTGGTAGCTGATGACAAACTTTGATCTATTACCCGAATCATTCAAGACTTACTGTACAAAAGAAGACTCACTGGAAGAAATATCGGAAGACTCTGTACAAGACTCGATTATGGCTCAATCTACCCAACAAGGACCAGCCCAAGATTAAATGGCTCAACTGTTGCTGGCGATGACACATCTGCTTAAAAAGCGAGAAGCACTAACATTCAAGATCCATATATGTGAACCTGACACGTTCCAGGGAGAATGCACTGCCCATGCAGCAGAAGGTTGGCTAAGATCAGTGGAAAGATATACCGAAATGGGGAAGCTGGAAGAACTGGAACAAATTAACTATGTGGTGACACTTCTGCAAGGGGAGGCTGAACTCTGGTGGTGACAACGCGAATGATACTTGGCGGACGTGACTGAATGGAGTGAATTCCAGAAACTCATCTTGCAGGAGTTTCACCCACTCAATGTAGTGCAGCTTGCCCGAGACAGGCTGGCAGTGCTAAGACAAGAAGGCACAGTGACCGAATACGTGGCTACTTTCAGAAGTGTACAGATTAAAATACCTATGATGACAGACGAAGAAGCTTTGGACCGTTTTATCAGAGGACTACAAGACGACGTGCATGCCCATGTAGTAACTCGCTACCTAGCAACAACAGCGGA
Organism: Apophysomyces variabilis; assembly: GCA_002749535.1. Taxonomy (NCBI): domain Eukaryota; kingdom Fungi; phylum Mucoromycota; class Mucoromycetes; order Mucorales; family Mucoraceae; genus Apophysomyces; species Apophysomyces variabilis. The sequence goes on along the minus strand of MZZL01000044.1, from coordinate 231,095 downwards.
GGCCCAGCATATGGCTCTGGCATATGAAAGCGCACGAGCAATGCATTACCCAATTACAAATCTGAACAACACCAGCTATTCAGTAAGGGATGATGTACCACAATATATGAGGACAAACGGTGTGGCGCCTATGAATCTGGACGTAACACAGTTCTGACAACAGTAAGGTGTCAGATCCGTCCCCCAGTTCCAAAGATACCAGTCTGGTATAAAAAGACAACAAGATAAACTGGTACAGTGCTACAACTGCGGCGGCTTTGGCCATCTAGCGCGATCTTGTTCAATGGAACCGCTACCTGACCACTTATGCTTTCATCCAAGACGTTCCAGACAATCCAGGGATTTAAAAGGGCAAGCGCGGTTGGCATGAAGGGAGTCCCTTCGCGCAAATTAGAAGTAAAGCAAAGCTCCCTGAATTCAGTGAACATGAAGGAAGCACAAGATGTGAATTTGATCGATCTTTCTGACGACCAGGAAATCAAGGCAAACTTGGTTGAAGTGGGACTAGAAGCAGATTTGAAGCATATTGAAGCACTAAATTTAATAAAAGACACTGATTTACCGCTGTATTCAATGGTCTGCAATGGACAAACGGCAAATGTACTGTTGGACACTGGTGCTAGCACATCTTATATTGCACTACGGATGTGTCAAGACTTGAGACTACAAGATGTTCAAGGGCGCGAGGTGGAGACAGCAGGAGGCCACATCATGAGCATCAATGCAATGGCACGCTTCTAGTTATCCATGGCCGGCGGATATCAACAGACATGGCAGGCATATGTATTCAACACAAAGTTCAACATCATCCTCGGTCGCGATTGGTTCAAAGAAATCAAGCCAGAACCTGACTGGCAATACGATGCATGGAAGATAAAGCACAACGGGAATATTTACATCTTGACTCCAAAGCATGAACGCCAAGTCCCGGAGTTGTCATATCTGATATCAGACCGCCAAGTACAAAGACTCTCACATTCTAAGCAGATCGATGACATGTTGATGTTCTACTACACTGGTGATAAGATCCGAACTGATCATAGCGAGTTCGAAACGATGGTCAAGGAATACAACGATGTCTTCAAGGACACCTTACCTGGTCTTCCGCCTGATCGTGATGTCGAACATGTAATTGACACCAGTGATGCTGCACCGATCAATAGGCAACCATTCAAGATGAGCCCCCTGGAGTTGGATGAGCTTCGGAAGCAACTCGCCAAGCTGTTGGACTTGAGACTCATACGGCCTAGTACCTCTCCTTGGGGAGCACCAGTCCTGTTTGTGAGGAAGAAAGATGGTTCGATGCGTCTTTGTATTGACTACTGAGCTATTAACCAGGTGACGAAGCACAACAGCCATCCATTACCCCGGATTGACAAATGCTTAGAGAGACTCAGTGGCGCCTGATTCTTCTTGAGCATTGACCTGAAGAGTGGCTATCACCAAGTGAAAATCCGTCCAGAAGATGTGACCAAAACCACATTCAACACAAGATATGGTTCGTTCAAGTTCCTGGTCCTGCCCTTTGGTCTGACAAACGCACCACCCACTTTTCAGCATCTCATGAACTCGACTCTTGGAGACTATCTGGATAAGTTCGTTCTGGTGTATTTGGATGACATCCTCATCTTTAGCCGTATGGAAGAAGAACACCGCAAACATGTTCAACAAGTCCTCGAGTGCCTATGAAAAGTGAAGTTGTACACGAACCTCAAGAAGTGCAAGTTCAATAAGCAAGAACTGAAGTTCATTGAGTTTCACATAACTGCAAATGGCATTCTACCCGCCAAGTCAAAGGTGTCTGCAATTTAGCAGTGGCCAGTGCCAACGAACGTACAGGAGGTCTGGCAGTTCATCAGCCTAGGTTCACATTACCAAGGGTTCATACGCAACTTCTCCACGATTGCAGCACCCCTTACGGACCTTACAAAGGGAACAGGGATAAAGAGGCGACCAATAACTTGGACTGATGAGTGTCAAAAGGCATTTGACAAGATAAAGTCACAAATGGTCAAGGCACTAGTTTTACACCCGCCTAACCTGGAATTACCTTATGTGATTGAAACGGATGCTTCCGATTTTGGTGTCGGCGCAGTTCTACTGCAAGAAGGCCCTGATGGTCTGATGCACCCATTGGCGTTCAAGTCCAAGAAGCTATCTTCGGCAGAGTGGAATTATCCAGCTCAGGAATGGGAACTCCTGGGGATATTACATGCATTATAGTCCTGGAGATGTTTCGTGGAAGGGAGGCCATACACAGTATACACAGACCATCACCCCCTCCAGTACTTCTGAACACAACTGAAACTGACACCTTGTCTAACGCACTGGATGGCTGAGCTGGAGCTTTTTGACCCGGATATACAGTATAAACCTGGGAAGGATAACCACATCCCTGATCTACTTTCTTGACGAGATGGCCCTGGCAAGACCTCACAAGAACCGGATATGGAACCACAGTACCTTTACGCTATGCTGGCAGTCCAGGAATTTGACTGGCTGAAATTCTATGCTAAACCAGAAGACCAATGGCCGGCCTCATATGCTGATTTGTTGCACAAACATAAGGATCGCTTCATAGTGCGTGATGGCATGATTTTCTGGAAGGTTAAATTTGGTGAAAAGGAGCAAGATATACGATACACTATTTTTGCCCGCTGCACTGAAATTGTTCGCCACTTTCATACCAGCTTTGGCCATGCAGGGCACTCCTCAGTGTATGACTGGATCAAGAAACGATGGTGGTGGCTGAATATGAGAACGGATATTCAAGATTGGTTGTCTCAATGCCCACAGTGTCAACTTGCCGCCAACCCTGACTGTGTGACACATCACTCACCTATGCACTTACAAGAGATTCCACCAGCCTTTTCCAGATGGCACCTCGACTTCATTGGCGAACTATTGACAACTGCAAAGGGTAACTGCTGGATTCTGGTGGCTGTCAACTATACTACGAATTGGACTATAGCTTGAGCTGTTCCCGATGCTACTGGTGCTGTTGTCACTACATTTATCTTCGATGAAATCGTGATGTGTTTTGGTTGCCCCGCTGAAATTGTCACTGACCATGGTCCAAATTTCATGTCCAAGGTACTCGTAAATTATCTCAGTCGTATCAAGCTTCACCATATCTTTACATCTGCATTTCACCCACGTTCAAATGGCAAGTGTGAATATACCAATGGCATCTTCAAGCCCATGCTTCGCAAGTATGTGGATGGCGCAATTCACCACTGGGATGAATATATCAATACTGCCCTTTTTGCCTGCCGAGTTCGTAAACATCGCACTACCGGTCTAAGCCCATTCTACCTGGTATATAGGCAAGATCCTGTTATGCCTGGCGATGTATTACACCCATTTATCACCACTGAATTGCCTCGCGATCCTCAACCTGCCACTGATAGCCGTCTGGATCTGAGGGAATATATGCCTACACATCCAAATTTAGTACTCAATTTAAACTCCATTCAAACTCCATTCAAACTGCGTTTTAATAAAAATTTTTTAACAGATGAACTAATTTTTTGTTTACTTTTTCTTTTTTCTTTTTTGCTTTTACTGATATTTTCAATATGTCTACAGTTACTTCTTTTACTTTTGATGAAATGTTTACTATTTTAAATACTCCTAAGTCTGCAATCGAGTAAGTAATTTTTAAATGAAAGAGTTTAATATAATTATTTAACTTTTTAAATTAGATGGTTGCAAGAACAAGGAGTATTTTATAATTCCATGACTTGTCGTAATGGAAAAGAAATGAAGTTAAACTGGAAAGAATCTCGTGGATACTTTTGGAAGTGTCCTTTACGCAATTGTTGCAATCGTAGTGAAAAAACTTTGCGTAAAGATTCTTTCTTTTATAATCGCAAAGCTCCAATGCATAAAATTCTTTATGTTTTATGGTGTTGGGCAACTAATTCAAATTTGCGTCATATGCAAAAAACAAGTGGCCTTGATGAAAAAATGGTTGTGACAATTATTAAAGATATTTATTTATTAATTGAAAATGACTTAGAACAAAATGATATGATGATTGGTATTTAAAAATAATTATGTACTTTTCTTATTAATTATATATATTAGGAGGACCAAATATTATCGTTGAAATTGATGAGTCCAAGTTTGGTAAACGCAAATATCATCGTGGTCATCGTGTTGAAGGCGTTTGGGTTGTTGGAGGAATTGAACGAACTCCAGAAAAAAAGGTGTTTTTAACGATTGTCCGTAATCGTAAGGCCCAAACATTAGAATCAATTATACAACAACGTGTAAAACCTGGTTCTATTATTTACACAGATGGTTGGGCTGGATATAATAATGTAGCAGCTATTCCAAACATGAATTATATCCATGAAACTATAAATCACTCTCAAGAATTTGTTCGTGGAGATAACATTCATACAAATACAGTTGAAGGTAATCTTTATCTTAATTTTTTTTAGTATTAATATTTTTATAGGAATGTGGCATAGAATTAAGATGAATATTGTTCCAAGACATCGAACTAAAACTTTGGTACCATGAAGACTTGTTGAATATATTTGGCGAAAGAAAAACATGAATGATACTTTTAATGCATTAATTAATGCATTAAAATCAGTATCATTTCATGCATCATCTGATGAGCATTATACTGAACAAGATAATGATATTTGGACTAATTTTGGTTATAATATATAAAAATTTAAATAATAATAATTAATTTTAAATTTATTGTTTTATCATTATTTACTTCTAGTAAAAGTGATTTTATTTTAGTTTAAAATAAAAGTAAGTACTTTATAAAAAACTTAATAGTGTCGTACTTCTTTTTTGGCTGATCCAATCAATGGCCACAGAAGTGTAGTTGAATAGCGTCAGATAGAACAAAGGAAAAATAAGAGAATAAACAAATGATGATCTTTATTGCTTCCCAATTCCCAGATATTTATACTGAATGGTTTTCTACGGTTTTCTACATTTTGATCGTTAGTGAGTCATGGAGCGTTATGCCCTTGAGTAACAATAGTCATCCATGACTCACAGTGAAAGCATTTGGCGTATGAACAAAAATGGTGGTACTAGCGTATACCAAAAGTAGCAAAAAGGTGACACAAGGAAATATGCTATGACAATACCCCCTCCCGAGAATATTGCTCGTCCTCGAGCATCAGGGAAATAGCAGTGAGAAGATGGGGCTCATTGCGCCAGTTTGCGCGACTAGTAGCTGGATCATACTATGTAGCCATGATAGGGTTGGAACCAATGTTGGCGGGATGCAGGCAGTCAGTGTGCACCCAAGAGTTGTATGGCTTGCCTTCGATGGATTGAAGCTTGTAGATATCCGTATCCAAGTTGCGGTCGATCACTTTGAAGGGACCCTTCCAATTAAATTCCAAGCCAAACTTGTTTTCATGTCGCATCAAAACATAGTCGCCAATGGCGAATTGTTGTGCCTTCATGACCAGATCCCAGCGTTCTTTGTCTTTTTGACCATTTTGAGAGAGACGTTCTGTAGCTTGTTCGTGAGCCAGACGTAGTTGACGGAGTGGGGGCAGTCGGCTATCATGTGCCGGTTGTGGGTCACTAGGGAGGTCTTGACTAATAAATGGAGGTAAAATATCACCAGGCAGAACGGGATCTTGACCATAGACGAGAAAGAAAGGGCTCAATCCAGTGGTATGGTGCTTGCGAACGTGACATGCAAAAAGGGCAGGTTCCAAAAACTCATCCCAGCGATGTATGGCACCATTCACGTACTTGCAGAGCATAGGTTTGAGAATACTATTCATCCGTTCACATTTGCCGTTTGCGCGTGGATGGAAGGCTGATGTAAAGGTGTGATACAGCTTGACACAACTGAGATAATTTGCTAACACCTTGGACATGAAATTTGGGCCACGATCAGTAACAATCTCCGTGGGGCAGCCAAAACGCATGAGGATCTCTTCAAAGATGAACGCAGCAACGGAGGCACCAGTTGCATCCGGGACAGCTCGTGCGATTGTCCAGTTCATAGTGTAATCCACCGCAACTAAGATCCATTGGTTGCCTGCTGCTGTAGTGGGTAGTTCACCAATAAAGTCCAGATGCCACCGAGTGAAAGCAGGAGGAATTTCAGGCAAGTGCATTGGTGAATGATGAGTGTTGTGATCTGCGTTGGCAGCCAGCTGACATTGTGGGCATTGAGCAAGCCATTCTTGAATATCAGAGTGCATATTTGGCCACCACCAACGTTTCTTGATCCAATCGTATACAGATGTGTTTCCCGCGTGGCCAAAGCTTGTGTGGAAATGATGGACTATTTCAGCGCGACAAGCGAAGACAGCGTATCTGATTTTGAGCTCCTTATCCCCTGCCTTGACCTTACAAAAGATCTTATTATCGCGAACCACAAACCGATCCTTGTGTTTTCGTAGTAGGTCAGCATAAGAGTCTGGCCATTGATTCTCCGGTTTAGCGTAGAACTTAGGCCAGTTGGATTCTTGGATAGCTAGCGTTGCATATAGGTACTCTGGCTCCATATCCGGTTCTTGCGAAGTACAGTTTGGACTGTCTCGCCTTGAAAGTAAATCTGGAATGTGGTTTTCCTTGCCTGGCTTGTATTGTATGTCTGGGTCAAATAGTTCGAGTTCAGCCATCCACCATGTGAGGCGTGGTGTGGGCTTCAGCTGGGTTTGGAAGTAGCGTAAAGGATGATGATCTGTGTAGGGCTTGTAACTGGGCCGGGATGACCCGGGACCCGGCCCATATATTACCGGACCGCCGGGCATCGGTCCAAGAAGTGGCCCAGATATGGTGGCCCAGCGGGTCACGGGTTGACATAGTGGCCCAGCCCAGTTATGGCCCGCCCAATTAGTGCCCGACCAGTTTATGGCCCGCTTAACTACCTAATAAATGCAGCCCACCCGACTACCCAATTATCTACCCGTTTGCCCGTTTGCCCGTTTGCCCCATTTGCCCGTTTGCCCGTTTGCCCGTTTGCCTGTTTGCCCGTTTGCCCGTTTGCCCGTTTGCCCGTTTGCCCGTTTGCCCATTTATCTATATAGAGGCTGTTAGTAAACAAACATTTAAGCTAAATCAGTATAAGCGTACCTTGTGACTGTGAGAAAATTTTTACTTATATATGGCGTTTCGCTCTGGTTTCTCTTACCATCATCCTTTATCTTCTCGTTTTCCTCTGCAAGTATTGGTGAAGACACAGTAGTCTTTTCCTTTTTTCTTTTCTTTGCTTTCAGGTTACAGCAAAGATACAGTGGTCTTTCTCTTCTTTCTTTTCATTTTCTTTTTATATTCATTTTGGTTTTAGTTTTCTTTTTTTTTCTCTCTCTCTTCACTTTTCCTTGAACGTAACTGCTAAGATGTCATTTGATGAAGTCAGTTCAACAAACGATGCGGCCTCATTAAAAAGACATGCAAGCACTCTAACTGATGACATGCACAACACTACTCTTTCTGAATCCTCTACGTCAACAAGCGCTGCAAAAAGACAAAGACAAACAACAAGCATTGTCTGGAAGTTTTTTAGAAAAGCCGAATGGACAAATGAAACCAAACGTGCCAAATGCATTTTATGTGAGAGGTATACTTACGATTACTAGCATGCTCTTGGGTTCTTACAAAAGCAATTAGCAAAAACAAAGATTTCTTCGTCAAGTGTCACGATGGCAGTACAAAACAATCACTACTACATTTACAAACAAAGCATTATAGCGAGTATAGTGTTGCGAAGGGAGAGCCTGTGAAAGGCCTTGACAAGTACTTTGGCAGGTAGGTTGGATTGCAGATAGGTTTAATAATAGACTTACCAGTTTTTATATTAGTTCACTACAAAGACCATTTGACCAAAATGACTTCCGTAAAAAGCTTGCTGAGTGGGTCGTTGCCAATGACCAGCCGTTCTCTGAGGTTGAATCTGTACACTTCCGTAATCTTGTTCAAACGTTGCAACCTGCTGCTGCTATTGTCTCTGGGAAAACTATTCGTAACGACATTATTCAGAACTTTGAGGAAGGTCGGGCGCTGTTGAAAAAGAGACTGAATGTAAGTTTATTTCTTTTAATGAGCCATAGTATTAAATTTCATCTAGGATCTGGATGCAAAAATATCAATCACGCTTGATGTCTGGACCTCACCAAACTATCATTCTTTTCTGGGAGTAACAGGTCACTTTGTCAACGAAAACTGGGAACTTCAGGACGTCTTGCTGGATTTTATTCCAATGGTTGGCGCACATACGGGTGAAAATTTGGCGAAAGTATTCATGGACTCGATGCATGACTTGAATATTGCTACAAAGGTAAATTGATATTAAGTACAATATCGTTTCTAAAAACATTGTAGATCCTGGCTATCACTACTGACAATGCCACCAACAATGATACGATGATGATGGTCCTTGAAGAACAATGGGAAAAGCTCGGTGTACAGTTCAATGCAGCAAATCAACATAACCGTTGTATTGCGCATATAATAAACCTTGGCGTGCAAGATGCTCTGAAAACATTGAATGTACTACCAACAGCTGAAGATGAAGATGAACCTGCAATTTTCCTTAGACTTGGTGGTATCGGAGATACAGTTCAAAAGGTAAATTTCGTCTTTATTCAGCTTAAATTATAGTAACAAGTTCACATTATAGCTTCGGTCTTTGATTCGATCTATCCACATGTCAGTTAAACGTCGTGAACAACTTCAAACCTACATCAACACCACGGAAAACTGTCCGTCTATCCAACCAACACTTGACTGCAGAACACGATGGAACTCTACCACAGATATGATCGACAATGCAATCAAATTGAGAATTCCGTTGATGCTTTTAGTGGCTGCCGATAGAAAGGCGATGAGTATGTTTGAACTAAGTGATCATGAATGGGACCTGTTGTCTGAATTTTTAAACTTATTTTCTGTAAGTATATTATATGTCTTCATGGTTATTGCTTACTTATTTTGTTCTGTAAAAGATTTTTCGAACAACGACGTCGTTTTTGTCTGCATCAAAATATCCAACGATCAGTGCCGTCATCCCTGCCTATAATCTCATGATGGATAAGCTGGACAGATATACATCATCTTCACACGAACTTGCTACTGCCGCTGAAACATGCTTTCAAAAACTAAGAAAATACTATTGCAAAACCGACCTTTCACCAATCTGTTCTGTCGCTACAAGTAGGTTAAAACTATTTGACTTTTCCGATGACTTGTATGTTTACTCTGTATATTAGTTCTTGATCCACGATTGAAAACTGATTACTATCGAAAACATGAATGGGGTGATGAATGGATCGATTTCTGCAAAGAAAAATGCCAAGAAGTGTATGATGTTTACAAGCCTTTCATCTTGTATGACGATGAAGAACTGATGACAGCACCAAGTGAAGGCTTACATGAGGCAAATACCAGCACCGATGCTGATCTTGATGAGTTTTTTGAACATATGTACGGCGACGTCAACAGCACAGCACTAAAGAAGAAAAGTAAAGCAACTGAACTTGATGACTACTTGGAAAAAGGCAAAGAAAGAACAAGCGATCCATTGTTGTGGTGGCGTGACAGACAAGCAGTATATCCAGTACTCTCTCGGATTGCTCGTGACTTTTTGGCAATTCCAGGTATCATTGATATCAATAGTTACCAAAATTATATTGACTTTAGAATAGGCTCCAGTGCACCAATTGAACGTGTCTTTTCTAGCGGAAGGAATCTCATCTCACAAAGCCGATCGTCACTGAATGTTGAGACCATTCGAGCATGCATGCTAGAGAAACACCGAATTCGCACTCAATTGCACTAATTGCTTTACACTTTAATCTGGTCACTGTGTTTTTTGTCATTGCTTTTTTTTTTAATTCTTACTGTCAGTTTCTTTATTTCGTTTTATTGCTTAGCTTTTTGCAACCAATTTTTTTTATTCACTAAAGGCTCTTTATATACTTAACTATACTTGTTACAAATAAATGCAATTGCATTTCACATCACTTAACTTGCGTTTGTTATGACGTTGCAATGACATGCATTACGAATCAGTTATTTAACATTGGGATCAATGTTTGAAATCAATTGAGCAATAAGTTTTGTCGGGAATCGGGTCAAGCATCGCTTTAGTTGACTGGGCTTTGGGCCAAGGTTGGGCCCAACTATAATGGCCCAGCGGGTCATGGGTCTATACTTTGACCCAGCCCAGTGGGCCATGGGCCAATATACTGACCCGGCCCACTTAGACCCGCCCACTTAAGGCCCATCTCAATTAAGGCCCACCCATTTATGACCCGCCCATTTCAAGCTCTAGATCTGTGTACACCGTATAGGGCCGACCTTCTATGAAGCATCTCCAAGACCGTAGGGCATGTAAGATTCCTAGTAGCTCCCATTCCTGAGCTGGATAGTTTCGTTCCACAGTAGACAGCTTCTTTGATTCAAATGCCAATGGGTGCATCAACCCATCTGATCCTTCTTGGAGTAACACCGCACCAACGCCGTAGTCCGAAGCATCTGTTTCAATAACATAAGGCAACTCCGGATCAGGAGGTTGTAGTACAGGTGCATTGGCCATTCGTGACTTAATTTCATCAAATGCTTTTTGACACTCGTCTGACCATGCAATCGCCCGTTTCTTGACACCAGTCCCCTTGGTCAAATCGGTGAGTGGTGTAGCTATCATTGAGAAATCCCGTATGAAGCGTCGGTAATGAGACCCCAATCTGATGAATTGCCGGACCTCCTGGACATTGGTTGGTATAGGCCATTGTTGGATCGCAGCTACCTTGGACTTGGCTGGCAGAATGCCCTTACTTGTCACTCGAAATCCAACGAACTCTAACTCTTGCTTATTGAACTCGCATTTCTTCAGGTTTGCATACAGCTTCGCCTTCCGAAGACACTCTAAGACCTCACGGACGTGTTGACGGTGTTCGTCTGCTGTACGACTGTATATCAGAATATCGTTGAGATACACCAACATGAACTTGTCCAGATATTCTCCAAGGACCGAGTTCATGAGACGTTGGAACGTCGGTGGGGCGTTAGTCAGACCGAACGGCAAAACCAGGAATTTGAACGAGCCATATCAAGTATTGAAAGTGGTTTTCAGTACGTCTTCAGGGTGGATCTTGACTTGATGATACCCACTTTTTAAGTCGATGCTTGAGAAATACCTTGTACCACTGAGTCGTTCTAGACACTTGTTGATACGGGGTAGTGGGTGTGAGTTGCGCTTCGTTACTTGATTGATTGCCCGGTAGTCAATGCATAGTCGTAGGGTCCCATCTTTCTTTCTGACAAACAAAACGGGCGCTCCCCACGGAGATGTGCTTGGTTGTATCAATCTGAGATCCAGGAGTTCAGCAAGCTGTTTGCGGAGCTCATCCAATTTGAGAGGGCTCATTTTGAATGGTTGGCGATTGATGGGTGCTGCATCTCCCATGTCGATGACATGCTCAACTCCACGATCAGGCGGCAAACCAGGCAATGTGTCTTTAAAAACGTCCTTGTACTCCTTGACAATCGAATCGAAGTTACCATCATATGTTCGCGTCTTGTTGTCAGTGTAATGGAATAGCAGCATCTCTTCAACATCCTTGCCTTGGGACAGTCGTTGTACTTGCCGGTGTGAGATGAGATAAGACAGTTCCGGAATTTCACGCTGATACTTCAGTGTGAGAACGTAAGTATGGCCGTTGTCTTTGATCTTCCAAGAATCATATTTCCAATCTGGCTCCAGCTTTACTTGTTTGAACCAATCGCGCCCCAAGATAATGTCGAACTTCGTATCAAACACGTAAGCCTTCCAAGGCTGTTGGAATCCATTGGCCATTGCCAGGTTAAAGGAAGCCATAGACTTGATGCTTGTGAGGTGACCTCCGGCTGTTTCCACCTCCCAGCCTTTCACCGTCTGTTGCTCTATATTCGAACATATCTGCAGGGCAATATAAGAGGCACTTGCACCCATATCCAACAATACTTCGACCGACTGGCCATTGCAAGTCATAATATACAGAGGTAAATCAGTCTGTTTTATTGAGTTCAACTGTGCAATATGTTTTACATCATGGTCCACCTCAACCTCAATTTCTTGGGCGTCCTTGGGCTCATCGGTCAGGTTGATGAGATCGCCTTCAGGTATTTGATTCGTCTGCACCATATTCAGGGAGTTTCATGAATTTTGTGCGCGCAGAGGGACTCCCTTCATACCTGCCGCGCCTTGTCTTTTAAATGTTGGTTGGATTGGTCTTGTCATCTTGGTCGGAAACGAAGGTGATTGGGTAACTCGCTTGATGAGCATGACCATGCTAAATGACCGTAGCCACCGCAGTTGTAGCACCTGGGCACCTCACCCTGTCCTTGCTGTCTTCTAGGGGCATTGAACCTTGAACTAGATCTGTTGTTTTGCTGATGAAACTGCGTCACATCGAGATCCATAGGGGCAACTCCAGTCGTTCTCATGTATTGTGGCACTTCTGGTCTTGGAGCCTGACTGGGCAAAACAGGGTTGATGATCGGATAGTGCATCATCCTAGCGCTTTCATACGCCAATGCCATACGTTGAGCCTCTTCTGTAGTCTGCGGATACCGAGTCACCACATGTGCGCGTACTTCATCTTGTAGACCTCTCGTGAAACGGTCAAGAGCTTCTTCGTCTGTCATTGTTGGTATTTCTACCCGTACGCTTCTGAATGCCGCCACATATTCCGAAATAGTTCCTTCCTGTCGAAGGGCAGCCAGACAATCACGAGCCACCTGGGTCGCATTCAACGGTTGGAACTCCTGTAGGATGGCCTTATGAAAATCAGCCCAGTCCACGATTTCTGATGAGTATTGTTCCTGCTGTCGCCACCAGAGTTCTGCTTCCTCGCGTAAGAGCATCACAGCATAATTAATTTTCTCTAGGTCGTCGAGTCTTGCCATTTCGGTGTATCATTCTACAGATCTCAGCCAGCCTTCAGCTGCATGGGCAGTTCGGTCTCCTCGAAACGTGTCAGGTTCATGCATACGAACTTTGAGAGCAGGCTTCTCTCGTTGTTCCAGGAGTCGAGTGACTGCAAGTAGCAGTTGAGCCATTTGGTCTTGCTGGGCCGGTTCTTGTTGCATAGACTTCTTCATAGGCTTGTTCACAGTACTTATCGAAGGTTCTTGTAATAGGTCTTCCAAAGGGTCTTGTACATTACGGTATGTTTTAAATGATTCCGGTAATAGATCGAACTTTTTCATCAGCTACCAATTGTCGTACTTCTTTTTTGGCTAATCCAATCAATGGCCACGGAAGTGTAGTTGAATAGCATCAGATAGAACAAAGGAAAAATAAGAGAATAAACGAATGATGATCTTTATTGCTTCCCAATTCCCAGATATTTATACTGAATGGTTTTCTATGGTTTTCTACATTTTGATCGTTAGTGAGTCATGGAGCGTTATGCCCTTGAGTAACAATAGTCATCCATGACTCACAGTGAAAGCATTTGGCATATGAACAGAAATGGTGATACTAGCATATACCAAAAGTAGCAAAAAGGTGACACAAGGAAATATGCTACGACAATAGCTTTTACTAAAAAATATAGGCGAGTTCATCATATCCTATTAAGTCTACCGTGCAGCCGGAGCCCCTGAAGCAAACACGGTTTTAGGATTTCTAGACAGGCATATGCCCCAGGCCTCCAAAGTGTCCTTAACGGGATCCGAACTCGTGCCCTCCCAGTGAGTGTCGTTTGCGCTAACCACACCACCACAAGGGCCCCCCTTCGGGGGTATGGGGCAGCAAGTAAAATTTAAGCCTAAGTAGATTTTTAATGGATGGGAAACTTTTTAATAACTACTTAATTTAGTATTCTTGTTAAAAAAAATATCTTAATTTAGTATTGTTGTTACAAAAAATATTTTAATTTAGTATTATTGTTACAAAAAATATCTTAATTTAGTATTGTTATTACCAAAAATATCTTAATTTAGTATTGTTGTTACAAAAAATATCTTAAATTAGTAATTAGGTTATACAAATATACTTAATATAGATGCTGAGATTAATGGAGTTTTAAATTTGAGTGTGTAGGCATATTTTCCCTTTCAACCCATGACAATAAGTTTGGTCTCGAATTTAACTGGAAAGGCCCTTTCAAGGTCATTGCTGTCAACCCAGATACTGATATTTACAAACTTGAAACTGTGGAAGACAAGCCTTATACTTCTTGGGTTCATACCGATTGGCTATGTCCAGCTCACACTGGTTCCTCACCCATCACATCTATCTGGTACGATCCTGCCACAGCTCGCTCACAATGGCGCCAAAATCCTGAACTCATTACTGCTATCTGTACAATGCTCGAGGACGAGCAATATTCTGGGGAGGAGGTATTGTCGTAGCAGTTTTTCTTGTGCTACCTTTTTGCCTGATTTAGAGTGTGTCAGTGCTACCTTCCACCATGGTGTGTCAATTGCTCTCAATGTGAATCATGAACGACTATAGTTACTCAAGAACATAATCCTTCATGACTCATTGTCGATCAAGTTATAGAAATAATTCAGTATAAATATCATAGACGCAGAAAGCAATAAAGATCATCATTTGTTTTATTCTTCATTTCTTTGTTTGTTATATCTCTTGCTATTCAACTACACTTCTGTGGCCATTGATTGGATTAGCCAAAAAGAAGTACGACATGTGTCATTGCCATATTCTGAGCTGGAAATCCAATGGCCAGATAGGGTTGAGACAGGTGTAGAAGACAATGAAATAAAAGATAAACGGATATGATGATCCTTTATTCTTTTTGATCATCTGCATATTTATATCTTTTTGCTACAATTGTAATTACATAATAATAGTGGTGATAACTATAAGAAAGGAAAACTATAACAATATGGTGAAACTGTAACCATGAAAAGGGGCTCAGCAATGTACGGCAACAGATCAGAAATGGACTTCTTGAAGATGCCTGTTTTTGGAATGATGGCTGAAGCAAAAAGGAAGTTACCCTTTATGGATCTTGGCTGTGATTGGTCGGAAGTTCTTGACTACGACATTATCCCCTTCTCAGAATGTTAGTCGTCCTTAACTAACAAGGAAAGGGTCGCTTGTTGGAACTGTTGTCAGTCAGCAGCGCGAGCTGTTGTGGGATTGTACCATAGCTCAGTAATAGAGCTTGTGGAGTGAATGGGCCATAGACGATTGGTGTGTACCCACGAGGAATAGACTTGTCCTTCAGTATCTTGGAGTTGGTAGATATCAGATTCTGGTTTTGTGTTGATAATGAGGTAGGGTCCTTTCCAGTTATATTCAAGGCTGAACTTGTTTTCATGTTGCATCAACACTAAATCACCGATGGCAAATACTTGATGTTTCATAGCTGCGTCTCACAGTGCCTTGTCTTTTTAAGCAGTTTGCTTCAAATGGTTGGTTGCTTCCGTACACATTTCATGGAGACGGCGTAAATCTGGTAAGCGGGATTCTACTAAAGCTTGACGTTCACTCATGTCTTCCACAGTGAGAAAAGGTTGAAAAATGTCACCAGGTAAAGTGAGATCTTGGCCATACACCAAATAGAACGGGCTCACACCAGTAGAACGATGTTTTTGAACGTGACAGGCAAATAAAGAGGTATCTAGATATTCATCCCATTGAGATATAGCACCATTGACATATTTTCATAGCATATCTTTGAGTATTCCATTTGTTCGTTCGCATTTGCCATTTGATTGGGGGTGAAAAGCAGAAGTCTGGCTGTGATGTAATTTGAGGCGACCCATGTAAGAAGTGAGGACATTTGATATGAAGTTTGCACCACGATTGGTAACAATCTCTGCTGGACAACCAAAATGCATAACAATTTCTTCAAATAGGAAGTTGGCGATCGCTGCTCCAGTTGCATTGGGTACAGCACGAGCTATAGTCCAATTAGTTGTGTAGTCTACTGCAACAAGGATCCATCTGTTTCCCTTGATAGTGGTCAGTAATTCTCCAATGAAATCGAGATGCCAGCGCGCAAAAGCGGGAGGTACATCTAAGGGTTTCATTGGTACATGGTGTGTTTTGCGATCAGGCCTTGCTGCTAATTGGCACTGTGGGCAGCTTTTAATCCAGTCTTGAATGTCTTGCTTTATGTCCAGCCACCACCAGCGTTTCTTGATTAAATTGTAAACAGTCAATTTACCTGAATGGCCGAATCTTGTGTGGAAATATTGAACAATTTCTGCACGCCTAGCAAAAAGTGCAAACTGAATTTCTTAGATAGAGTCACCTATCTTAACCTTGTGAAATACTTGATCTGCATCAATCACAAACTTGTCACGATGTTTCAATAGAAGATCCTTGTATATAGCGGGCCACTCTGTTTCTGGCTTCACATAAAATTTGGGCTAGTCTGATTCTTGTATTGCCTTGACTGCATAAAGGTAATCCAGTTCTAGTGAACTTTCTTTGGAGACACAGTTTGGTCCATCACGCCGAGATAGAGCATCTGGGATGTGGTTTTCTTTACTGGGCTTGTACTGGATATATGGATCATAGCATTCCATCTCTGCAATCCACCGTGTCAGGTGAGGTGTTGGTTTGGCTTGCGTGCAGAAATATCAGAGAGGATGGTGGTCAGTGTATACTGTATATGGTCTTCCTTCAATGTAACAACGCCAGGTCTGTAATGCATGCAAGATAGCCAATAACTCTCTTTCTTGTGCTGGATAATTGCATTCCATAGCCAATAACTTCTTGGACTCAAACGCTAGTGGGTGCATCAAACTATCTGGTCCCTCTTGTAACAACACTGCGCCAATTCCAAAATCAGATGCATCCATCTCTATCACAAAGGGAAGCTCCAGGTTTGGGGGTATCAGGATAGGTGCATTAGTCATTCTGAACTTGACCTCTTCGAATGCTGTTTGACAGTCAGGCGTCCATGTTATTGCTTGTTTCTTTGTACCTGTTCCCTTGGTCAGGTCAGTCAATGGGGCTGTAATTGTTGAGAAGTTGCAAATAAAGCGTTGGTAATGGGATCCAAGTCCAACGAACTGTCGTACTTCCTGCACATTGGTTGGTACTGGCCAGTCTTGAATCGCCTTAACCTTATCAGTTGACGGACATATACCTTCGCCAGACACCTGGAAACCTACAAACTGTAGTTCGGTCTTGTTAAACTCACATTTCTTGAGGTTGGCAATGAGTTTAGCTTCTCAGAGACGTTCCAACACCTGTTTTATATGTTTTTGGTGTTCTTCTTCTGTCTTGCTGTAGATCAAGATATCATCTAGGTAAACCAGTGCGAACTTGTCAAGGTAATCACTGAGCACAGAGTTCATTAACCATTGGAATGTAGGTGGAGTGTTTGTGAGCCTGAACGGAAGAACCAAGAATTCATACGATCCATAACGTGTGTTGAACGCCGTCTTTGGTATGTCATCTTCACGAATACAAACCTGGTGGTATCCACTCTTCAGATCGATACTTGAAAACCACTTGGCACCACCTAGACGTTCTAAACATTTGTCAATTCTGGGCAGTGGATGTGCATTCCGGCGGGTGACTTGGTTGATCGCACAATAATCCACATATAGACGCATGGATCCATCCTTCTTCTGCACAAATAGTACTGGGGCACCCCATGGGGAAGAGCTTAGGCGGATTAATCTGAGGTCAAGCAACTCCTTTAGCTGTTTGCATAGTTCATCCAATTCAAGGGGACTCATCTTGTAGGGATGGCGATTGATTGGCGGAGCATCTCCTGTGTCAATGATATGTTCTACTGCTCATTCTGGCGGTAGTCCTAGTAACTTGTCTTGGAAGATGTCCTCATATTCTTTGACCAGCTCCTTGACTTGTAGACCTTTTTCTTGACTGGTTTCCTTTGGATCCTCTCATAGATAGCATATAAACATGGCCTCCTGTTCTTTCTTACGTTTGATCCATTGAACTTGCTGATGAGATATCAGATAGGCTAAATCAGGTACTTCCCAAGTATTGATTGGACGGAGTATGTAATCTTGGCCATTCTTCTGGATTTTCCAGGTATCCATATCCCAGTCTGGTATCGGTTTCATTTCTTTGATCCAATCGCATCCAATGATGAGATCAAACTTTATATTGAACACATATGCGCATGTCTCATGGATCAGACCTCTTGCATTCAACCGTAGGATGACTTTGTCAGTGATGTTCATCCTATGCCCGCCAGCGGTTTCAACCTGTCAACCTTCTATGGCTAGCCTGGGGAGTCTGTGTGCAATGCATGGTAAGACATAAGTGGCGGATGCACCACTGTCCAAGAGGGCCTGACATTTTTGCTCATTGCAGATCATCTCATACAGGGGTAAATCAGACGTCTTTATTGTGTTCAGCTTTTCCATATAACTAAGATCATCTTCAAATGTCTTGAAATCTTCCGTTTGGCTTGATACTTCTGATAGGTGAGGAGTCAGTTCTTCTTCTCCCTGTGACGCCAGATCTTAGGTAACTAAGTTAAGGGATGGTGTTGGTTTGCGTGAAGGGGCTCCCTTTAATCCTGATGCGTTTCCTCTTTTAAATCACCCTCTTTCTTTTGGTTGTTTGGTCTTGAGCGATTGTTCAACATAGGAGGTGATGGGCAATTATGAGCAATGTGGCCTTGTCTGCTGCAGTTGTAGCATTTCTAATAGCCTGCTTGATACGTGGTTTTTCTATTCCACTGTTGTCTGACACCACGACGCCAGTTAGATGGATTCGTAGCCTTAATCACGTCCAGATCCATTGGTGTTGGGCCTTGGTCTTCCTGTGGAACCTGGTACTGCCTTGTGAAGTGACCAAATTTTTCTTGTACACCTTGTGCGCATTCCCAAGCAGATTCGAAATCCTCTGCTGCGTTATAAGCTTCCATCAAGGATTTTGGGCGACTGAGAAGCACTTGCAACCTAGCGTCGTACTTGAGACCCCATGTGAACTGATGGACTAAGTCTTCTTCATACATATCTGGGAGATTGAGCATGATATTGCGGAACGCCACAATGTATTCCCGGATGCTCCCATTTTGTTCCAATCTTTGAAGTTGCTGATGGGCAAGCTGAGCAGCATTGCTGGGCTTGAATTCCTTGCGGAAGACCTCCTTGAAGTCACGCCATGTTTTTGGTATCATTGAGTTACCAGTATATTCATCAACAGTTGTTTCCAGATGTCACCACCAGGTAGCTGCACTATCTCTCAGTAGGGTCGACGCGTACAAAACTCGTTGCTCATCAGCGAGTTTGGTCAAATCACCATATTTGTCAACAGTGTATAACCATGCCTCAACTGTGGCTGATGAGCGTTCACCACAGAAAACTTCAGGTTGCACCAGTTTCACAGATCGAGGCAGAACACTTGCTGTTTTCTGCGTATTGGCCGCTTCCTGACGCAGCGCCTTAATCTCCTCTTGTTGGGCTTGTAATTGTGCCAACATCCCTTGGAGAGTCATCATCAAATTATTCTGTTCGTTTGTAGAGTTCATTTTTCCTTTTTCGCATGCCTTCTGAAATGTCTTGCTAATTCTTTTTACCTTCTCACATAATAACTGTAAACTCTCACTTGACAACTTGATACGTTGCTCTTCTAGTATAGCAACTGGCTGTTCTCTTCTTAAGTACTCCGACCAGTATTCTTCTGGCAGATATTCCAGGACAAACTCTTGAATTACTAACTTCTTCTGTTGTTCAGTAGTAAAGGAACTTGTCATTAGCTACCAATGTCATTGCCATATTCTGAGCTGGAAATTCAATGGCCAGATAAGGTTGAGACAGGTGTAGAAGACAATGAAATAAAAGATAAACGGATATGATGATCCTTTATTCTTTTCAATCATCTGCATATTTATATCTTTTTGCTACAATTATAATTACATAATAATAGTGGTGATAACTATAAAAAAGGAAAACTATGACGATATGGTGAAACTGTAACCATGAAGAGGGGCTCAGCAATGTACGGCGACAGATCAGAAATGGACTTCTTGAAGATGCCTGTTTTTGGAATGATGGCCGAAGCAAAAAGGAAGTTACCCTTTATGGATCGTGGCTGTGATTGGTCGGAAGTTCTTGACTATGACAACAAGCGTGGTTTGCACAAAAGGATTCTAAAAGAGGTAAAAGGTATACAACAATTGACATGATGTCATAGTCAAGAACTTCCGACCAATCACAGCCACGATCCATAAAGGGTAACTTCCTTTTTGCTTCGGCCATCATTCCAAAAACAGGCATCTTCAAGACGTCCATTTCTGATCTGTCGCCGTACATTGCTGAGCCCCTCTTCACGGTTACAGTTTCACCATATCGTCATAGTTTTCCTTTATAGTTATCACCACTATTATTATGTAATTATAATTGTAGCAAAAAGATATAAATATGCAGATGATTGAAAAGAATAAAGGATCATCATATCCGTTTATCTTTTATTTCATTGTCTTCTACACCTGTCTCAACCTTATCTGGCCATTGAATAAAAGATAAACGGATATGATGATCCTTTATTCTTTTCAATCATCTGCATATTTATATCTTTTTGCTACAATTATAATTACATAATAATAGTGGTGATAACTATAAAGGAAAACTATGACGATATGGTGAAACTGTAACCATGAAGAGGGGCTCAGCAATGTACGGCGACAGATCAGAAATGGACTTCTTGAAGATGCCTGTTTTTGGAATGATGGCCGAAGCAAAAAGGAAGTTACCCTTTATGGATCTTGGCTGTGATTGGTCGGAAGTTCTTGACTATGACATCATGTCAATTGTTGTATACCTTTTACCTCTTTTAGAATCCTTTTGTGCAAACCACGCTTGTTGTCGTCGTACACTGAGCTGGAATACCAATGGCCAGGTAATAATGGAAACAATGATAGAAGATTTGCAAGATAATAAAATAGATGGTTTTTTTGATCTTTATTTTGCTTCTACTTCTAAGATATATATACTATGTTATTTTCTAAGAGCTGACCGTTGGTGAGTCATGAAGACTTCTGTTCTTGCGTAACGATACTTGTCATGACTCACATTGAGAGCATTTGACGCATGGTGAAGAAAGGTAGTACTAACGTACTCCAAAAGAGGCAAAAAGGTGACACAGCAGAAAAGTGCTACAACATTATTCCCCCCTAAGAATGTTGTTCGTCCTCAAACAATAAAGAAAGCTGTGCGTCTTGTATGTGTTGGCGATCAGCAGCATGAGAAGCCATAGGATTGTACCATGGGTCAGAGGGAGAGTTGTCAGAATGGATAGGTCGCAATCAGTCAATGTATACCCAGGACGAGTAGGTCTTACCCTCAAGATCGTTGAGCTTGTAGATATCAGTGTCGTAGTTGGCGTTGATGATAACATAAGGTCCTTTCCAATTGTACTCAAGACTAAGCTTGTTTTCATGTCACATGAGTACATAGTCACCAATCTAGAAAACTTGATGTCGCATAATGGAGTCCCATATAGTCTTGTCTTTTTGCGCATTTTGACGTAAGCATTCAGCAGCAATTTCTCAGGCTTCTCAGAGTCGAATAATATCAGTTTTGTAGGCATTGACAGGGATTTCTGGATCATCAGAGGCATCAATATAGACGAATAGTTGAAGGATATCGCCAGGTAAGGAAGGCTCTATGCCATACACTAAGTAGAAAGGACTAAGGCCTGTTGTATGATGCTTGCGAATTTGACATGCAAAAACAGATTTGTCCAGATATTCATCCCATTGAGAAATTGTGCCATTAACATATTTTTGTAGCATTTGTTTGAGGATTCTGTTGGTGCATTCACATTTACCGTTTGACCTAGGGTGGAAAGCTGATATGAATTGATGATAGATCTTGACATGACCGAGGTACATTTTTAGGATCTTAGATATAAAGTTGGGTCTGTGATCAGTAACCAGCTCTGCAGGACATCCAAACTGCAATATGATTTCTTCAAAGATAAAGTCAGCAATGGCTTGACCAGTAGCATCCAGAATGGCATGGGCAATAGTCCAGTTGATGGTGTAGTCTACAGCAATGAGGATCCATCGGTTTCCATTTTTGGTAGTGGGTAGCTCTCCAATAAAATCAAGGTGCCAACGTGAGAACACCAGAGGGACATCCAAAGGCTTCATTGGGGCATGATGAGTACTGCAGTCAGCTGGTGCTGCTAATTGACACTGTGGACAATCTCGAAGCCAATCTTAGATATCACTTTTCATATTGGGCCACCACCAATGCTTCTTGATCATATCATAGACTGTCGAGTTACCAGCATGGCCAAAACCTGTATGATAATGCTGTACAATTTCTGCGCGACGAGCAAATAGTGCAAATTGGATTTCCTGAACAGTATCACCAAACTTGACTTTGTGGAACACTTGACTACCATGGATTACGAACTTATCATGATGTTAGATCAAGAGGTCCTTGTATACAGCTGGCTAGTCTTCATCCGCGTGCACATAAAACTTAGGCCAATCTGAATCTTAGATTGACTTCACTGCATAGAGATAATCAGGCTCCATAGAAACTTCATCTGGGTTGCAATCAGGACCATCTCATCGAGAAAGCACATCTGGGATGTGGTTGTCACGTCCAGGCTTATACTGAATGTTGGGATCGAACAATTCTAGTTCTGCCATCCATCGTGTCAAATGAGGCGTAGGTTTTGTTTGTGTTCAGAAGTAACGTAATGGGTTATGATCTGTGTATATGATATATGACTGTCCCTCGACAAAACAGCGCCAAGTCTGTAAAGCATGCAAAATACCAAGTAGCTCCTATTCCTGGGCCAGATAATTCCTTTCAGCCGTCAATAACTTCTTTGATTCAAAAGTCAATGGATGCATTAAGCCATCTTTGCCTTCCTGCAGTAGCACTGCACTGACACCATAATCTGATGCATCAGTCTCAATCACATATAGTAGATCAGGATTGGGTGGCAGTAGGACAGGGGCGTTCACCATTCAAGATTTGATTTCTTCAAATGCAGCTTGACACTCTGCAGTCTAGGTTATCTCGCGTTTCTTAGCACCAGTACCTTTCATTAAGTCCATAAGAGGAGATGCGAGCAAGGAGAAATCTTGTATAAAACGTCTATAGTGCGAACCTAAACCAATGAACTGCTGAACTTCTTGCACATTATGAGGGATTGGCCAGTCCTAAATAGCCTTGACTTTTTCTGCAGAAGGTAGAATGCCTTTAGCTGAAACCTGGAATCCCACGAACTGTAATTCAGTTTTGTAAAATTTGCACTTCTTGAGATTCGCCATCAACTGAGCCTTACGAAGGGCATCTAGCATGTGTCGAACATGTTCTTGATGTTCTTCTTCAGTCTTGCTGTATATAAGGATATCGTCCAGATAAACCAGTGCAAACTTGTCTAAGCACTCCTTCAACACTGAGTTCATGAGCTTTTGGAACGTAGGAGGCACGTTGGTAAGACCAAAAGGAAGAACCAAAAACTCATATGACCTGTAGCGTGTGTTGAAAGCCATTTTCAGTATGTCTTCTTCATAAATCTGAACCTGATGATACCTGCTCTTTAAGTCAATACTTGAAAAGTACTTGGCACTACTGAGACGTTCAAGGCATTCATTGATCCTAGGTAGAGGATGCGAGTTTCATTGCGTGACTCTGTTAATAGCATGGTAGTTTATGCACATACGCATGGATCTATCTTTTTTTCAAACGAACAGCACTGGCGCTCCCCACGATGATGAGCTGGGTCAGATAAGATGTAGATCCAACAACTCCTTGAGCTGCTTTCGTAACTCATCAAGTTCCAAGGGACTCATCTTGTAAGGTGGTCGATTGATAAGGTCAGCATCACCAGTATTGATTACATGTGCTACCTCTCGTAATGGCGGTAACCCAGGTAATTTGTCTTGAAAAACCTCCAGAAAATCCTTGACTAGTTCTTGAACTCTGATAGATACAGGACCCTGTTCATCCTTTGGATCTAGTTGGATATAACCGAGGAACATAGCTTCAATATCCTTATTTCGTTCTATACGTTGCACTTGACGATGGGATATCAGATATGCCAGTTCAGGGTCTTGTCATTCATATTTTGGTTTGATCATGTATTTACGATCGACTACCTTGATTTTCCAAGTGTCCCAGTCCCAGTCAGGCATAGGTTTTGTGCGTTTAATCCAATCATGACCAAGGATGAGATCAAACTTGGTGTCCAAGACATACGCAGGTACATCATAGATATATCCTCCTGCATTCAAACACAAGGTTACCTGCTTGGTGATATTGAATTTGTGTCCTCCAGCTGTTTCTACTTGTCGACTGAAGACTGCTTTGGTAGGAAGGTTCTTGACGATGTGCAATGACACATATGTGCCAGATGCTCTGCTGTCCAATAATACTTCGCAATCAACACCATTACAGACCATGTTGTACAGGGGCAAATCAGTATTGTTTATTGCATTTAAACTTTGAATGTATCTAGCATCGCCTTCCACATCCGTTTGGTTACTTGTCAGATTTAGATTTTCTTCATCTTCCTCCAGTTCAATGAGCGGTGGATCCTTGCTATCTTCTATGGCAATGACGTTGAGGGATTGTTGTTTTGAGCGTGAAGGGACTCCCTCTAATCCTGACGCGCTTGCTCTTTTAAATCATCCTCTTGATTCTGATTCTTATTTCTGATACTGGGTGCACAACTTGTCATCGACAGTGATGAGTAGTTGCATGCAATGTGTCCTTTTCCCCTGCAATTGTAGCAAGTGAAAGATGTTGCGTTCTGATCCAAGAACTTCCTTGTTTGTTGCCAACCAAAGCTTTTCTGATTTTTGTTAAAATAGCCTTGACGGTGACCATTGTTGTTGCGGTATGGTTGCTGGTGTGTCCAGATCACATTGAGCTTTATAGGTGTTGGTCCGGTTTGTTGAGCTGAATAGTACGCTGCTCTTCCACCCACAGAATGATTCATTGGCCCTTCTATTCCTTGAGCAAAATCCCAAGCAGACTCGAAAGCCTCTGCTGCATTGTATGCTTCTGTAAGTGTCTTAGGTCAACTCAGTAACACTTGTAAACGTGCATTGTACTTGAGACCTCAGACAAATTGATGGGCCGCATCTTCATCGAACATGTCAGGCAGGTCCAACATAATATCCTGAAAGGCAACAATGTAGTCACAAATAGTGCCTGTTTGTTGCAAGTTCTGGAGACGTTGTCGAGCCAGCTGAGTGGCATTGCTAGGCTTGAACTCCCTTCTGAACATTTCCTTGAAATCTGGCCACGTTCTTGGGACAAGTAGTAATCCAGTGATCTCATTCACATTTAATTCCAGATACTGCCACCAGGTCGCCGCTGCATCTCTGAGGAGCATGGATGCATATAGGACTCGTTGTTCATCATTGAGGCCGTTGAAGTCGCCGTGTTTTTCCACCATATGCAACCACGCCTTAATAGTGGCTGACACTCGTTCACCCCAGAAGACATCTGGCTGTACTGGCTTGACCATTCGTGGTAAACTTGTACCGTTACTGTTGTTCAACTTGGATTCTTCTCTCAGGGCCTTGATTTCTTCTTGTTGTGCCTTGATCTGCTCCAGCATAGAGTGCATCATAGCCATCATTACTTGTTGGTCCATATTTTTCTTCTTGTATAATTCTTGGAATTGCTGACTTAATCTTCTTGCTTTTTCTTCTAGTGCTCTTAGGTTTGTTTCCGAAAATTGCTTTTGACTTTCTTCTGGTATTTTGATCTGCTTGACGTTTGACTTGTATAATGCACGATATTCTTCTAGTAAACTTTGAAGGATAAATTCTTGGATTACAAACTGTTTTTGTTGCTTGATGGAAAAATTGCTTGACATCAGCTACCAAATGTCATCGTCGTACACTGAGCTGGAATATCAATGGCCAGGTAATAACAGAAACAATGATAGAGGATTTGCAAGATAATAAAATAGATGGTTTTTTTGATCTTTATTTTGCTTCTACTTCTAAGATATATATACTATGTTATTTTCTAAGAGCTGACCATTGGTGAGTCATGAAGACTTCTGTTCTTGCATAACAATACTTGTCATAACTCACATTGAGAGCATTTGACGCACGGTGAAGAAAGGTAGTACTAACGTACTCCAAAAGAGGCAAAAAGGTGACACAGCGGAAAAGTGCTATGACACACTACTTGGTAGTATGACTTCCTTCAACGTGAGTCATTGCGATGATTGTAACATAAGCAACACTCTCCATGAGTCACCTTAAGTTAAGTTTACAACAATAGACTTAGAATTAGACATTATAAATATCAGTGAAAGCAAAACGAATAAAGATTATCTATCTTCTTTTATTTTATTGTATTATTATCTTTTATCTATCATCCTTGTAGATCTTGCTTGGTATATTTTAGATCAGGATCGATATGACATTTGGTAGCTGATGAAAACTTCTGTATGGAAACGAATTTACAAGATATTAAGAATATAAACATCTATACTGAAGAAGACAAGAACTGCTTTGAAATTGAAGAGTGTGTACAAGAACTTTTGCCATCTGAACTTGTCAAGTCATATTAGAATTATCATTTAGTGGTCTGTGTACCTGAGGAATACTGTATAAAGTCATCTTCTGCTCAGGAAAATCATTGGAAAAAACTCACTTACAAGTTTGTATTACAATTTACAACCGCTCAAGCGCCTCATCTGGTTCATATATTACAAGATTCAATTATGAATAACCAGGACGTTTCAGTAAAACAAACAATGGAAGAATTATTAACAGTGAGTACTGGTGTGTGCCTTCTACTTCTAGACAACTACCATGGTGACCATGTGGCAAGTACCATTGACAACTGGCTGATGGCTATGGAATGCTACATAAAATTTTACTCTATATCTGAAGAATGTAGCATGTCTATTGCAGTCTCCTTCCTTCGTGGCCATGCCCTTACTTGGTGGAATTGATTAGTATTGGATGGCCAAGAACCAAAAACCTGGACTAAATTCAAACAAAAATTAAGTGGACAATTCCAACCAGTATACTTAGTACAAACTGCTCGTTGCAAGCTCAGGGAACTATGTCAAGTCAGTTCTGTCAGTGATTACATTGATGCCTTTCAAGATATCCTGTTGAAGTTGCCTAACATCATGGACAATGAAGCATTGGATTGATTTGTATTGAGGTTGCAATTGGCAGTTTGTAGCCATGTCACAGAAAGAGACCCAGTTGATTTTGACAATGCTGTTCATATGGCTTTGGCATATAAAACTGGGCGTCATGTGGGTTACAGTAGATTAATTGAATCAGGAAGAGCTTGCACAAATGTCTGAAACAATGATGTTGCACCAATGGATCTGAGTGCTTTGGTTGCAGTGACCATATGACAGCTGAACCTTTTTGGACAAAGACAAGAATTAACCTTCACAGGGTATTCAGGATCACTACGTTCTAACATTACCTGTCATTAGTGTGAGAAGCGAGACTATATATTGAAACAATGCTGTGAGCATGCTCATACTATCTATGATATGGACTTGAAATGACGTTAAGGCTATCAACCTCCTTTAGCTCAAGTACATACAATAGTGGTGCATGAAGACAGCTTAGTAAGCAACTATGAGACCAAAGATGTTGAAATAAAGGCTGAACCCTTTTTAAACTATGTTGATGACTGTGTTCCTGATGTTGTGAAGATATTCACTATCTCTCCTGACTCGCATTTCTTCCAAGCAATGAATGTGACTGCAATTAACAGTCTACCTCTCTATGAATTCAAGGTGGGAAGCAAGAGTTTCATAGCCCTCATTGACAGTGGTGCAAGTACAAATTATATTAGCTCACAGGTTGCCCCTTTCTCTGCTTCACTTTCAAGCTTGTCAAGTTAACAGTCTGTAGAGACTGCCAATGGTCAACTTTCAAGCATTACTGGCAAGGCTGTACTCTCTGGTTCACTGGATAATTATCAGACAACAATTGAAGCTTTCATTTTTAATTCAAAGTTTGACATTATCTTGGGTAACACTTAGTTACAGCAAGTATCTTCTATTCCAAATTGGGCAGACCATACCTGGACAATCAACAATGAATCCCATACATTTGTGATTTAACCAGCCAGATCAACTGCAAGCTCTTCAGAAACCGCTCATTTTCTGCTATCTGCCAAGCAGGTAGAAAAGTTGTTGCGCAAGGATCAAGCTCAATGCTTTCTGGTGCATGCACAAGAATACCTAGGTGCTGGCAGCATAGGGGATAGTTAGATCAAGCCGCTCATTGCTGAATTTCCTGACGTTTTCCATAAGGATACTATTGGACTACCACCTGAGCAGGATGTACAACATGTTATCAATACTCTAAGAGCCATGCCAATTAACCGGCCACCATACAAGATGAGCCCATGTGAATTAGATGAACTACAATGACAACTGGCAGACTTACTAAAGAAAGGTCATATTCAATCTAGTTCTTCACCTTGGGGTGCTCCTATGTTATTCGTCAAGAAGAAAAATGGAGAGATGCGTATGTGTGTGGATTACCATGCACTCAACAAGGTCACTATCTGCCAAAGTCATCCTTTACCAAGAATTGATAAATGCTTAAATTGTCTTTAAGGTGCTCGCTACTTCTTATCCTTGGATCTTAAGTCAGGTTATTATCAAGTAAGGATCAAGCCTGATGACATACCAAAGACTACCTTCAACACTCAGTACAGACAGTTTGAATTCCTTATACTACTGTTTGGTCTAACGAACATGCCCCCTATGTTCCAATGCTTGATGAACTCTGTGTTACACGATTGCCTTAACAAATTCACCTTGGTGTACTTGGACAACATCTTGGTATTCAGCAAAACAGTGGAAGAACATATAGCTCATGTACGACACATACTGAACAAGTTGCAAGAAACAAAGCTTATCATGAATCAAAAGAAGTGTACATTTGCAAAAACAGAGTTAGATTTTTTGGGTTTCAATGTATTAGGAAAAGGCATTTTGCCCTCGCAGCAAAAAGTCAAGAGCATCTAGGACTGGCCAGTACCCACGAATGTCCAAGAAGTGCAGCAGTTTATTGGCCTTGCACAACATTACAGAAGGTTCATCCCAGGGTTTGCGTCTATTGCAACACCAATCACTGACCTTACAAAGGGTACTGGAGCCAAACAATGGCCTATCAAATGGACAGAACAATGCCAATGAAGTTTCAGTTTGCTCAAGGATAAACTCATCTAGGCACTAGTTCTACAAGCGCCCGACATGTCTAAACCCTTCTGGATCAAGATGGATGCATCAGACTATGGTATTGGTGTGGTTCTCTTACAACCTGATGATAATGGTGATTAGCACCCTATGGCATACAAGTCCAAGAAGCTTTCAGTAGCCGAATGGATGTATCCAGCTCAAGAATGGGAACTGCTCAGTATATTATATGCTCTGCACACTTGGAGATTGTTGTATAGCTAGTATGTTGTTATACACTTTAATAGCGGGACTACAATATAGTTTCCCAATTTGGTATATAGATCATCGTATTTTACATGCAATGTAGCTCTCTCCTTTACGCAGTATAAAGACGATCAGACCATCTTACTACATGCATCATGTATCAAACTAAGTGTACAGTTTAATCTATGCAAGGTAGTTCTTTCCCTCTTTCTTTACATTTCTCTATCCTCATAGATCTACACTGCATCTATAGAGACAACACATAGAACAACACATTACACAACGCATACACTTACATTTAGAGACAACATATAAATAGTCGTGAAAACATAATGATAATAAAAACAATCTCGACTCAGTCTCAAAGGATTCATTGTCCGATTTTCTTTTTTCTCATTTGTCTCTAACACATACAACATTTTTTTTCCTTTGAATACCTTTTATTATGTCTGCTCAAAATGACAATACCAACTCTTCCATTTTCAGAACCATTTTGCAAGAAGATCGTGAAGCTATCAGACAGGCCATGTCCATGGGCAATCTGGTCGCTCTACAGGAAGAAGACACCGCTATGCAAGTGGTAGAGGAGTCCACAGAGCTCCA
>MZZL01000044.1:188507-201102 GCA_002749535.1 Apophysomyces variabilis | reverse complement strand
AGTTTCCCAATTTGGTATATGGATCATCGTATTTTACATGCAATGTAGCTCTCTCCTTTACGCAGTATAAAGACGATCAGACCATCTTACTACATGCATCATGTATCAAACTAAGTGTACAGTTTAATCTATGCAAGGTGGTTCTTTCCCTCTTTCTTTACATTTCTCTATCCTCATAGATCTACACTGCATCTATAGAGACAACACATAGAACAACACATTACACAACGCATACACTTACATTTAGAGACAACATATAAATAGTCGTGAAAACATAATGATAATAAAAACAATCTCGACTCAGTCTCAAAGGATTCATTGTCCGATTTTCTTTTTTCTCATTTGTCTCTAACACATACAACATTTTTTTTCCTTTGAATACCTTTTATTATGTCTGCTCAAAATGACAATACCAACTCTTCCATTTTCAGAACCATTTTGCAAGAAGATCGTGAAGCTATCAGACAGGCCATGTCCATGGGCAATCTGGTCGCTCTACAGGAAGAAGACACCGCTATGCAAGTGGTAGAGGAGTCCACAGAGCTCCATATTGACTTGGAAAAGATTCAAGAAAACTTACATCAAAAGAAGAAAGCTGCCACTGATAAATTGATCTGGGTCTTGGCTAATCCGCAAGGAACACAGCAGGAATGGGAAACAGCTCAGGCAGATCTTGATGCTGCCAAAACTGCTTGGAACGCTTTTGTGGAAGCCAAGAAGGTACGAGAGGAAATCTTTACAGAAGGAACAAGCACAGAGGGAAAAAGCAGCCAGACATTGGCTGTTGTACCAAAAGAGCTACCAGCATTTCAGATCAAAGGTGGGCTTATCAGAAATGCAAGCAAAAAGATGCATGACACTGTACGTACGTTCATCAGCACTTTTGAGGTGCAATTGAGGGCGTATAAATTGGTTCCACTCGATGACCATTGGGAACGGTTATTCTAGTTGACCTGTGATGACACGCAGCATCAATGGTTTGCACGTACATTAGCTGACAAAGGACTTTGCTAGGAACAGGCGCGTACACACCTGGAAAAGGAGTTTGGAAATCCCTTCTACGTCTGGCAAAAGAAGAATGAACATCGTCACCTGGCACAACGTCCTGATGAAAGCATACACCTCTTTCTGGAACGATATCAAGAGATATCTTACGAGGCCAATTTGGCAAGTGACCAAGACTTGGTGTACAACTTTGTGTGCTCCCTGTTACCGCCAATTAAGAAAAAAGCTTGGTCTACCCTGACGAATCAATATGGTCTCGAATTAACAAGTGACCTGCAGCAAGCTGCACAGTTGATTATGGCCATATGTGGGGAAGGTACCAACAATACTTATATGGAAACAGCATCCAATGGCAAAAGGCAATATGACAACGAGGGTTTCAATGGCAACAAGAAGCACAAACATGCTAGACAGGGCACCTGCCCTCTACACCCAAAAGGTTCGCATGCTAAGGAAGACTGCTTCATGTGGAAATCAATGCTGAAGGAGGCAGCAGCCAAGAGCAACAAACCCTACAACAACAGACAAAAGGGGCACAAGGAGCCAAACCTCTGCCGCTACTGTAAAAAGGTAGAATACACCAAAGGGCACACATGTCCAGAATATTAGAACAGCAAGAAAGTGGTGGCAAACCACTCCGCAAAGGTTATAGATCTAGAAGATCCAGACAACCTATTGCCAATCAACATGGAGAAATTGGATCTCCAACAACAAGGTATTTATCTTATAAATTCCATTAACAAAACCACTAACTCAATTTACATACCAATTTTTGTACAGAATAAATGACAGTGGGGCCTCATTGATACAGGGGCGAATGGATCTTTTATGGACCTGGGATTAGCACAGGAATTACATTTGTCAGTTAACACAAATAAAAAACATAATATCTGACTGGCATCCACAGATGGTACCATAAATAGTTTTGGCACTGTTAAAGCAGAATTGTCATACAAGGGTAAACACCTAAAACATACCTTCATTGTTATGAATCTATCACTGGGTACATAAATCAGCATCGGTTTGGATCTTATGCCCAAGTTAAGATTAGGCATCACAGGTATCACAGCTTCATGGGATGACCAAATAGAGAAAAACTCCAAAGACAATATCATAAATGATATTCCTAAGCCCAATGACTCACCTGCAGGCACAACAGCAGAAAGACATGTATTCTTTTAAGCAATTCAGCCTTCATTGCATACTAATGCAAACATACCTAGTTCATCATTTTGCATGATACCCAAGTCAATTATACGCTTAGACATACCAAAAGGCTTAACATCATACCGAAGACAATATGATCTGCTAGTGGTGTATGAATCCAAAGTACAAGAAGCCGTGGACACTTGGTTAAAAGAGGAAACAATTGAAAGGGCACCAGTTGACACAGCCTGGAATAGTCCCTTAACCTTGGCACCAAAGAAAGATGCATCTGGTAACTACACCGATCGTCGTCCTTGCTTGGATCCATGACATATCAACAAACTCATCAAAGTGGATCGATACCCACTACCTCTTATCAGAGACATATTTCACAAGCTTGGAGGTTCTACTGTGTTCACTACATTGGACCTTAAAACTGCTTTTCATCGTTTCCAAATCTATGAGCCAGACCATCCTAAAACAGCGTTCACTTTCAAAGGCATGCAATATATGTTTAAAGGTTGTCCGTTTGGTCTCAAGCCAATATCATCCAAGTTTCAACACGTCATGGATATCCTTTTCTGTGATACTCCGTTCGTTATGACGTTTGTGGACGATATTATCGTACACTCTGAAAATATGAAAAAACACACAGTGCATGTGAAAACTGTTATCAATAAACTTACTGCCGTCAACTTGATCCTCAACTCTAAAAAATGCTACTTTGCACAAAAGTCAGTTTATTTATTGGGTTTCTGCATGTCAGGAAAAGGCATAACGCTGGACCCACGCAAAGTGAGTAACATACAAGAGTGGCCACTTCCTCGCACAGGAAAAGATGTACAACGTTTTCTTGGCGTCATCAACTACTTCCAGGAACACATCCCTAATGCTTCCATGCTCACAGCTCCATTGGATCGGTTATGCAATGCGGACAATCTAAAAGACCTTTGGACAGAAGAGCACACAATCACTTTCCAAAGCCTAAAGCAAATTTTGCTGACGTTACCTATCCTGTGCTACCCAAACTTAAAATACCCGTTCAGTGTTGCAATGGACGCCTCTAACACAGGCATTGGGGCAGTTCTCTACCAAACAATTAATGGAAAAACACGCCATATTGCTTTTATGGCATGTGCTTTAACAACAAGCGAACGTAATTACTCCACTACCAAATGAGAACTACTTGCTATTATTTATGCGCTCAACAAATTCCACAAATATCTATGGGGAAACAAATTCACCCTCCTGACTGACCACAAGGCACTAACGTATCTTCATACGCAAAAGAAGCCTAACGCCATGATGATTAACTAGCTTGATACGCTTCTGCAATACAACTTCGATGTTGAACACCTCCCAGGTTTACAAAACATCTTACCTGATCAACTTTCACGCCTTTTTCCCCCGGCAAAAATGCTGGAAGGGGGTACTGCTCCCGCAATAAGTCAGGATGATAAGGAAAGCTTCTTAATAAGGCAGCTTCCGTGGATAATGACGATAAATTAATTCCACCAAAAAAGGAACGCCCAGAGCTTTTACACAACGCGCATATATTTGGACATTTTGGCGCTGACGCCATGGTCAATGCACTTCATAATGAAGGGTTACACTGGCCGAACATATACAAAGAAGCTGTAGAAACAGTAAGAAAGTGTGCAGAGTGCCAAAAGCACAATATCGTAAAAAGAGGTTATCATCCTCTGCGTCCTATACATGCATACTTGCCTTGTGATCATTGGGCAATGGATCTGGCCGGTTCTTTCACTACCTCTCACACAGGTAACAATTATTTGTTGATTATAATCAACATTTGCACTTGTTTCTGTGTTCTCCGTGCAATACCTGACAAATCTCAAAACACAGTAGTAAACGCTGTAATTCATGTCTTCTGTAATTTCGGATTTCCTTGATATCTACAATCTGACAATGGAAAAGAGTTCATCAATTCACTCATTAAATTACTGGCACAATCATCAGGTTTTGATCATCAATTGGTCACACCTTATTATCCAAGAGCCAATGGCGTAGCAGAACGCTAGGTTTCTACCTCAACAAACGCACTCAGAAAATGCATCAAAGGGGCAATCTGAGATTGGGACCTCTATGTACCAAGTGTACAACTAGCATTAAATGCAAAAGTCACAAAGCGGACAGGATCATCACCTTACAGTCTTATGTTTGCAAGGACTATGAATGGGTTTAAAAATTACCAAGAAGATCCTAGCACTCCTCCGCTAACAAACAAAGAACTTTTGCAGCGTATAGAGGATATGGCGAATATCATTTTTCCAGCAATTGCCAAAAGAATGCAAGCTGTAACAAATGCACAAAAAGGAAAATTTGATAGTAAATACAAACTAGTCAAGTTTCCGCCAAAAAGCCAGGTCATGATTAAAGAAGACAACGCGGAAAATTAGAACCTGCGTATCATGGTCCTTATACAGTTGTCAGAGAAACCAGAGGAGGATTCTATGTCCTTATGGATGAACAAGGACTTTTACTCCCAAGCGACTATCCACCATCAGCACTCAAATTGATATCTCAAGACGAGATCATTTCCCTAGAAGAAGTCCAAGAAAAAGGCAAAGACTATTATGTTGTAGAAGCCATAGTAGGACACAAAGAAATTTCTAAAGGAAATTATATCTATAGAGTAAAATGGGAAGGTTATAGTGAAGCTGATAATACATGGCAAAAGCCAGATTCATTCAGCAGTCCACAACCTATTATGGATTACTGGGAAAGACTTGGTACTACACCAAATAGCAAGACAGGTCAGAAATGCACACTACAAAATACATAATCCAACAAACGTCTGAATAATAACCAGAAGAATTCACGACAAAGTAAATGTACACGAACATAACTCCATACAACTATCATTTAGTTTACGGTTAAGTCTAACCTGGAAGGGGGTAATGTCATATAGCTAGTATCACTACGGATGAAACTTTGAATTTATTTAATGACGAAAATTGAGCGCTGTCTCTTGCAATATGTCCGCTCTCGTCTGATCCATCAAGAAGAGAGATATGAAAAAAACCTGTCACGGCACCAGGAAAAAAAGGTAGAAGGGGAAATGTTTAAGGGAACAAAAGAGGAGGGAGTTCAGGGAGATCCATGGGAAATATGGTAGAATTATTGTAGAAAGAAACGCAGTGCTGGGACTGACGAAGAAAGAAAGAAGCAAAAAATAAAAAATAAAATAAGATCTTATGGGGGGTCTAAACTGCAGTGGATGTATTCTGGAGAAGAAGGGAATTTGGAGAGGATAACCAGGCAAGAAAGTCCTGATGTGGAGGTAGAGGTCTATTACTCAAAGAAGAGAAATCGCCATCAGGATGTGTAAGAATGTCCAGTTCTAATAGGAGCATATCCAGTTTGGGCCAAAGTTGTGTCCAATATCGTTGTTGGGAGGCTTTGCGAGGCGGGGACTTGGGAAGTCTGTTTAATGTTTCTGAGATAGGATCGGCAATAGTGGGTTGAATTCCCAGACGTTGATGGGCATTGAGGCATAGGATTGCATGGTTATGACTAGTGTATCCTATGTGGCATCGGGGACAAGGAAGTAGTTCTAGTATCACTACAGGAAAAAGAATCCTTGAAATACTTTAATTACAGGATAATTAAAGGATATGCTTGCTTATTCAAGGATTATTGTCTTAATAAAGGATAATTACAGAACAATTACAGGATAAATCCTGTAATTCAAGTCTTTTATTGTAGGAGTATGGGTCTATTAATAAACCTTGAATTACAGAACAAGATTAAAGGACAGTTCAAGGATTGGTCCTATAATTACACTCTCATCATTATGAAGCCTAAAACACAGGAATTATCCTTGACTTATAAAGGAGCTGCAATTTTGCATCTAATGTCCACAGCTATTAGTACAGGTTAGTCATGAAAAACAATATGGACCACTAATTGAACAAACAGTATGTTAAAAGTCTGATACTGTTTATCTGTGTAATTGTTTTATTGTGTCAGCTTAAATACACTTTTGTAGACATTTAATATGTCTTGAGTAGTTAAGCTAATGGAATTTACTCGTTATTTTACGTTCTCTATACAGTATAGTTAATAGCGGTTTCTGCATTGTGATCATCGATGCTCTTCTCCTTGTCCATTATTGTTGTTCTGGAAGGCCGATGAACTAACAAATACATTTAACTAAAAACTGATAAGGGCTATAATAGTAATTACTCAATGCTGCTTTCAATTGCATGGACTTCCTATATTATCAGTTAAAGACAAAATGTATTTATCAGGTACTTACCTTGGCACAACGCTTGTAATACTGATGATAGTTACCCCACTTGTACTGCAAGAGCCACAACGCCGCCCAGGAGTTGGTACATTTATTAAAAGGTACGCCCTTTATAGCTGCTTCTGTTTCAAAGGCAACTGCGGCATCCAACTGACTCGAGGATGGGATGGAGCTCCAAGCAATAGAGAAGTCTTGCAGCTCCAGCTTGGCTTTGAGATACACTGCTGCCCCATGTAGCAGAGGTTGCAACACACTTATGGCATTGTTGGCCTTCTCAATATCGTTTGGGAAGAATACACTACGAATGCAACCCTCTATAACTCTCATCGAAAGTCGTATAGGTCTAGCCTTGTTGTTTACTACGCGCGATGGCCTTTCATATGTCCTCTCTACAACTAAAAGGCCATTTGATTGATCATTACATGGTTCATCTCTAACAATGAGATGGCTGCTGATAGCTTCTACAGCATGAAGGATTTGCTGCTAGTTCTCAAGGATCGTCTTGAGGATATCTTCTTGGCGATCTTGTCCCCTTAGAAGCTCAATGTGGTTATTCTCTAACGCCTCAGTGGTGGTTCTCTCCAAAGCCTCAAAACGCATCGAGATGGTGTTTAGAGCAGTTTGGATAGCGTTGATAGTGTTAGGACGTTGAGACATTGTTGACGGAAAGAAGATGGACAATAAAGTTGCCCTCAAGTTAGCTAAGTTTTGTCATAAACAGACCAAATTAGGAGTATCTTAGGTACTACAAATTAACTGATTGTCAATATCTCCGCCATGTGTAGCACAAGATCCTGAAAAACTGATGAAATTTTGTGATTACAAAGTCCTCATTCCCTTTGTTCTTTTCTGTTTCTTTGATTGAAAATTTTTAAAAGCCCACATGGATACTAACCATTCCTCCAAACGTCGCTGATATGCCTCAGCAAAGGCACAGAAGTGTCCTTGGTGTCATGAATTCTTTAATACGAGAGTCTTTGGCAAGCATGCTAAGGACTGCATAACGCAAAGCCATGTCTATCACCATAGGGATGCGCAAACTGGAGGAAGCATTCAAAACTTGCAGTATGTTGCAGACTATTCTTAATCTTTTTGTAAACAGCATCTGTGTATTAGACAGAACCCACGTCAGATACAAGATCAACAACAGCCATTAACTAGCGCTATGGATGTGGACAGTATCACTCCTCTTGATGACATCTTAGATGCAGCAGAGAATATTGTTCATGAAGAGGTTTCCCTCTCAGACATTGTTTCCGAAGACTTCTGTACTCCATCATGGGAAAATTATGAGGATTTGGATCTTGGGACCGCTCTAGGTATTTTAGTTTCTGCAGACAGTAACATTCTCAATCGTATTTACGTCGTCATAAAGGTACAGAAGCGACTGATGACCTGCCCGGCAATGAAGAACCTCCCTTGTTGGAGTATAAATTCGAGCATAGCACCCCCAGGAATGAGATCGCCCGCTTGAGTGTAAAACTGTTACAGACTATGACCAAGTATGGTGTGTCGAGGGCCGCCTATGAAGAAATCCTCAGTATAGCAAACGAAGCTATTTCACTGGGAGGACCTGGTTTGTACCACTAGTTTGACTCGAATTTTTATTAACGTCTCTCTAGACCGTGAGCATCTTCTATCTCCTTACATGTCTGCTAGGGCTGCGGCAGGAGCCTTCCCCGTAAAGACTAAGCAATATGACATTTGTGCAAATGGATGCAAACTGTTCGACACAGATGATAAATGCACCGTTTGTGAACATTGTGGCCAGGCTAGATATGTGCAGTCTGGAAGTGATGAAGACACATCTCGGCCAGTTTCAACCATGCAAATACTTCCACTTGGGGAGCAAATTGCTTTTATGCTCCATGATCTGGAGATGAGACAGCTTATGTCATACCATTGCAACCGCTGACAAGACCCAAACTTGTATGCAGATGTTTTTGATAGATCGACATACAGTGAGTTGCAAGGGGAGTTATTCACCAGCGATTATGATGTAGCTATTGGCCTGTATCTAGATGGGTTCCAGCCTTTCAAAGGCAGCAAATATACTATGACAATGGTTCATGCCATTGTCTTGAACCTGGACCTGTCTATAAGGTATTGTTATTTAACGTCATAATATTTGTAACGTTTTTAAACTTGCTACAGATATGAGAACAATAGAATGATACAACTTTGTGTCATTCCAGGTCCTAACCAGCCTGAAGATCTTGCCTCTTTTTTAAGTCCCATACTTGCTGAGCTGGAAGTGCTCCAGAGAGCAGGAATGGTGGTGAAAAGCAACGGTGTAGATATTTACAGCAAGGTGCATCTTCTTTTTGCCACTGGTGATATTCCTGCAGTGAGGTATCTTGCCAACCACAGTGGGCATCAATCGTATGATGGATGTCGCATATGTCAAATAAAAGGAAGAAGAAGAGACGACGGCACTGGCGGCATCTATTTCCCTCCCTGTCTGGTTCCCTGTATGTGGCGCACTGTTGATGGCTTCAGGACCGGAAATGAGGTTTGTCCTTAAATGCAGAAGTCTCTCACAATAGCTAAATTTATCAAGGACGGTTTAACCAAACCAACTCAGTTTGCTTACCTTAACTCATTTTGGGGCCCAGAGTTTTGGGGACTTGATGAAATGCACCTTTTAGGGTATGGAATCAGCCACCAATTCTTCCTGCTTTTGCAGGGTAAGTATACTCTGGATGGCAAAGCTTCGCCATTTGACTTGGATGCCAATGTCCTTATAGACATAATGCAGGAGATGGAAGGCTCTCGCAAAGATATCCCAACTGCATTCCAGGGCAAATGGAGGAGTCTTGTAGGAGCAGCAAGACCTAGAGCAGTCAACTGGATCGATTTCTTGCTCTATGTTGTTCCTACTCTTGTCATCTCGAGGATAGGCAGTGTTGAAGCCAAAAATGCCACGATTGCTTTGGTCCATGCCTGTCAGCTCGCACTAAGTTACAAGCTTGGTCAGGATGACCTGCAAGATATTGAAAGGTAAACTTATTTAATGCTAATCTGTACTGACATAGATGTACTTCTGTAGCAATATCAATATATGGCATCATTTCCTTGATCGCCTCACCAAAGGTGCTGATAAAGTGCTCGATATCTCTGTTTTTACGTTAGTACAGCACTATCTGTCCCACATGGCAGATATTATTCGCAGGCTAGGACCTCTTTGATACTTCAGTGCTCGATCCTTAGAATGAACCATTGGTTTGTATAGCCACCTGATTAGCTCGGGTAGTGCTCCTGGTCAGAATGCTGCTGCGATTATGAATAAGCTTGCTATGACCAGGCATCTGAGGATAGAGCCTGAAGGGGATAATAGCGAAGAATCCTTGCCAGGCGTAAATCAGGCATTAGACGAGGAACTGCTGATGGAGCCAGAGCTGTGAGGGAAGCTGCAAATTGCTTCTCTGGAAACAATGAGAGAAATTGCAGCTGTGAAGTCACAAGCTCTCCAACGTGCCCTTCAATGCTTTTATTTTTGCATTGGGGTTTCTGGTGCAATAGAAGAGACATTTGAATATGCTGGCAGCCTTTGGCATGATCACAAGGTTTTCGGAAGTCTGCTCCAACACAAGCAAGGCAATCGTGCAGCATATTTTGTCAGGCTTGCTACTACAGTTGACGTGTAAGATATAAACGAGTTCTTCTACCAACACTGTTCACTATTTTAGATATGCCAACTCTCAGCGTCCTGCAAGATTAGAGACAAAGTGCTTCTTTGGTCAAGTCCTTTTTTATATGCGGCATAGTCAGAATAATGAGGCGCGCATGCTGGCTGCAGTGGATGTTTACGATGCAAAAGCAGACAGAAACTTCGACTGTATTTATATGAGTCCGTCAGCCAGATCCAAGCTGGTGATTGTTGAATGCTATGACATTGTGAGCTTCGTTGGTCGTTTGACAAAGAAAACTGGGAATCGGCCATCTGCGTATTATTTCTTTTGGCCTGAGATGGTGTTGCAACACAACAGCAGCAGTTTGGGTCTTCTCACTACTATCTAGCCGATGAATGACAGTAAGGTACTGATTTCGAACCTGTTATTAGACATGTGACATTAACAAGCGATTTGTTAGTGATTTTCTGCTTTTTTTCCCCAGTATAGCAAAGAAAAAAAAGAAAAATAAACAATCAATGCTGTCCTTTAATATGGATTGAATTCAATGATTAGTATCAATGTATCCTTTAAAGTAATCCTTCAATAAGAAAGGAATTCAGCGATAATCGCTAAATAATCCTTGAATAATCATGGTAAATGTAAAATTTCCATCTTATTCAAGGATTACTTTAAAGTATAATTAAAGACTTTATCCTTGAATCTAAGGATAAATTTTCCCGTAGTGTATGTTGTTATACACCTTAATAGCGGGACTACAATACAGTTTCCCAATTTGGTATATGGATCATCATATTTTACATGCAATGTAGCTCTCTCCTTTACGCAGTATAAAGACGATCAGACCATCTTACTACATGCATCATGTATCAAACTAAGTGTACAGTTTAATCTATG
The DNA here is from genome assembly GCA_002749535.1 of Apophysomyces variabilis. NCBI lineage: Eukaryota > Fungi > Mucoromycota > Mucoromycetes > Mucorales > Mucoraceae > Apophysomyces > Apophysomyces variabilis. Next base: position 190,149 of record MZZL01000044.1, on the reverse strand, counting down.
CAAGGTGGTTCTTTCCCTCTTTCTTTATATTTCTCTATCCTCATAGATCTACACTGCATCTATAGAGACAACACATAGAACAACACATTACACAACGCATACACTTACATTTAGAGACAACATATAAATAGTCGTGAAAACATAATGATAATAAAAACAATCTTGACTCAGTCTTAAAGGATTCTATTGTCCAATTTTCTTTTATCTCATTTGTCTCTAACACATACAACAGAGATGTTTTATTGACACCTTAGATAAAAATTACACTGTTTATGTGGATCATATGTCTCTACAATGGTTGTGTGATCAGAAAACTCCAACTCCCTGCCTGGTGTGATAGATCAATGATCTAGAGTCTTTCAATCTGGATATTTGATACAAACCTAGTGTGGAAAACATGGTGCCTGACGCTTTCTCTCATATCGATGGTGCAAACAGTCAACTTGCATTGGAAAGTATTGAACTGAAGTACCTATATATAGCGTTCATTCATGATAACAGGACAGACCCACTTAAGGACTGGCCATGATTCTATGTTTAAGACCCCAATATTTGGCCCGCCATTATCAAAGATAAATTGAAGAAAAACTAGAAGCACTTTGTGATATAGGATAAAATGGTATATTATCGCCCTACACCAGCCAGTCCAAAGGAACTATGATATGTGCAGTTTTCAAGGTAAGCAGATCTAGTAGAAGATTTTCATAAAGGTTTTGGTCATGCGGGAGGCAACATGTTGGTGGAACTGATGAAGACTTGCTGGTGGTGGCCAGACATGCAAACCAATATCCAAAAGTGGCTTAAGACTTGCTCTCAATGCCAACTATCAGCAAATGATGACAAAAACCACCATAAGGCGCCGATGCATCTCTTGGAGATCCTAGAAGCATTCTCTCAATGGCACTTAGATTTTATTGGTGAATTACCTGAAACTGATCAGGGCAATTGATATATTTTGGTAGCGGTGAATTACTCCACAAACTGGCCCATTGCACGTGCCATACCTGAAGCAACTGGCAAGAAGATCATCAAGTTTATCTATGAAGAAATCATGCTCTAATTTGGATGCCCAGATGAAATCTTGACAGATCAAGGTGCAAACTTTATATCCAAGGTCATGGCACACTACGTTTACCTGTTGAGAACTCACCATACTTTGACGTCTGCATTTCATCCATATACCAATGGCAAATGCGAAAGATTGAACCAAACGCTCAAGAAGATGCTGAAGAAGTATGTACAGGGTGAGGTTCACCATTGAGATAAATACTTAAATACTGCACTCTGGTCCTGTCAAATCCACAAGCATAGAACAACAGGTTACAGCCTCTTCTTCCTCACTTACAGTCGCGATCCAAAAATTCTGGGTGATATATCTGACCCACTCATTAAGACTAATGACTAAGAACTGGCCTCCGAATAGGGCTTGTAACTGGGCCGGGATGACCCGGGACCCGGCCCATATATTACCGGACCGCCGGGCATCGGTCCAAGAAGTGGCCCAGATATGGTGGCCCAGCGGGTCACGGGTTGACATAGTGGCCCAGCCCAGTTATGGCCCGCCCAATTAGGGCCCGACCAGTTTATGGCCCGCTTAACTACCTAATAAATGCAGCCCACCCGACTACCCAATTATCTACCC
>MZZL01000044.1:73734-182733 GCA_002749535.1 Apophysomyces variabilis | reverse complement strand
TGTCAGACGTAATTACATTAATGCTATTGGACTAAGTTATATGCATTTAACAACTAACATTAGAATTCTATTCGACCATATTCTTTTCTTTAAGCTCTTTTATTGGATTAACTTGCTTACAACAATACATGCTATTGAAGCTAATGATTCTTATCTAGTCTTTTCAATTGGATGCTCTTTTCATTGCATTCATTATTTTAGCCAATAAAATACACTTCTTTATCATGTACAACAACACTTCTTAGCCTTATATATAGAGAAAACAAACATTTTTATTTTATTGAAAATATATAATATAATGTATGAACAGGTATCTAACTTTACGATTAGATCTATATAATCTTATCTAATTACTGAAGGCTAAAGAAGCATAGAATTTAAAAAATGATAATTAATAAAACATACAGCATAGCAATAATAAACAGCAACATTATATATAGGCCTACAAAAGATTATCTTGATGAATAATCAAGTTACAACGTAAAAAAAATTCTGTACCATTAAAATATGTGTCATGTTTCTCTGTTTCTATATTTTTTAAAGAAAGGAAAAGCTACTCTATAGGACAAATAAAAAGTCAAAATTAGTTACATTTAGGTCAATCAATCAAAATACCTTAGTTAAAAGTAAGAAGCAAGCTTTCCTATAACGTTGCAATTATCTCGGCTATTAAAAGAAAAAAAAGAGTGAGGTGCTGTCAAATGAAGATAAAAGCTTATCAGTAAAGAACACACTTTCAGGTCAAGGATGTATGTCATTAAGATGATATATCATCAACATTGTAAAAGTGAGTTTGCCGATGAAGAAGTACTAAAAACGCCATAGAGTGAAAAAAAGCAGAGGAAAAAGTTTGTGAAAAAAAAGGATAATAAAAAGAAAATGTGAATAACCCCATAAAAAAGAAAAAAAACCATGTTAAAAGCGCGTGATATAAATATTGACGCAGTTCCTAGGAATTACACATACACTGTCATACTGTTTATATTTTTACATTTGCTAGTTTTTCTCTTTTGGGAAAGGAGAGACTGAACAATACTAAAGATTGCTCCCCCCATGGGAAAATGGGTAAAACATTATATATTACCCAGGGGTAAAATGTGGGTAAAACGCCTACTCTACTGCAGTGTATGATATTTATACTGAATTATTTCTATAACTTGATCGACAATGAGTCATAAAGGATTATGTTCTTGAGTAACTATAGTTATTTATGACTCACATTGAGAGCAATTGACACACCATAGTGGAAGGTAGCATTGACATGCTCTAAATTAGGCAAAAAGGTAGTACAAGGAAAACTGCTATGACAATACCTCCTCCCTAGAATATTGCTCATCCTCGAGCATTATACAGACAGCAGTAACAAGTTCAGGATTTTGGCACTATTGTGAGTGAGCTGTGGCAGGATCATACTAGGTAGACATAATAGGTAAGGAACCAGTGTAAGCTAGATATAGCTGATTAGTATGAACTCAAGAAGTATAAAGCTTGCCTTCCATAGTTTTAAGTTTGTAAATATCAGTGTCTGGGTTGACAGCAATGACCTTGAAAGGGCCTTTCTAGTTAAATTTGAGACTAAACTTATTTTCATGTCATATTAAGACATAGTTACCAATAGAGAATTTTTGTGGTTATATAATAAGATCCCACCATTCTTTGTCTTATTGTGCATTGCTTGCAAGACGTTCAGCAGCTTGTTTGTGAGCAAGATGAAGTTGTCAGATGACAGGAAGACAGCTATCAGCGGCAGATTGAGGATCATAAGGCAATTTAGTAGTGATAAATGGGTATAATACATCGCCAGACATAACAGGATCTTGCCCATATACCAGGTAGAATGAGCTTAGACTGGTAGTGTGATGTTTATGAACTTGGCAGGCAAAAAGGGCAGTATCAATATATTCATCCCAGTGGTGAATTGCGCCATCCACATACTTGTGAAGCATGGGCTTGAAGATGCTATTGGTATGTTCACACTTGCCATTTAAACGTGGGTGAAATGCAGATGTAAAGATATAGTGAAGCTTGATATGACCAAGATAATTTGCAACCACCTTGGACATGAAATTCAGACCACAGTCAGTGACAATTTCAGCAGGGCAACCAAAACACATCACAATTTCATCAAAGATAAATGTAGCAACAGCAGCACCAGTAGCATTAAGAACAGCTTGAGCTATAGTCCAATTCGTAGTATAGTTGACAGCTACCAGAATCTAGCAATTACCCTTTGCAGTTGTTGGTAGTTTGCCAATGAAGTTGAGGTACCATCTGGAAAAGGCTGATGGAATCTCTTATAAGTGCATAGGTGAGTGATGTATTGCATAGTCAGGGTTGGCGGCAAGTTGACACTGTAGGCATTGAGACAACCAATCTTGAATATCCGTTCTTATATTTGGCCACCACCATCATTTCTTGATCTAGTCATACACTGAGGAGTGCCCTACATAGCCAAAGCTAGTATGAAAGTGGCAAACAATTTCAGCATAGCGGGCAAAAATAGCATATCATATATCTTGCTCCTTTTCACCAAATTTAACCTTCCAGAAAATTATGCCATCATGCACCACAAAGTAATCCTTGTATTTGTGCAACAAATCAGCATATAAGGCTAGCCATTGGTCTTCTACACTATGGAAAATTATCTCTGACTATCTCTGCATACTCTGACGAAAATATAATTAACCTTTGAGATATCTCATTTACATGGCAAATCTCTGCTGTACTTGAAAACTTCTCTGAAGAATCTGACTTTAATCTGATGCAAGCACTTGCACAGTGGCTTACAGCATATTTTAGCTTCGAAGAATAAAGTACATTAAACATTGATGGCAAAAGAAAAACTGTAAAGATACCTTAACGCAGCCAACTAATTATAGTAGGTTTAAATTTCCAAATTCAACTAGCTTCTGGGATAAGTCTTGTAACATTCTCGGCCAGACAATATACTCGCGTCCTGATACTGATAGCAAACGACCCATTATACAATCTATATCTTTGACGTTTAAAACTTTCAGTCGATGTTGGGCGGATGGCTGTTTATATGGATATCCTAACTTCGATAGTGTAATGGAAAATATCTTGATGAGCGTAAGTAGATGGCTGTTTTCACTTTGCTTATGCTGGAAAAAGCAAAGTATTTCTCCAAAATAAACCTGTGGTTCCCGTTTGATAGCTCTACTCCGATGATTCACGTCAACATCAATTGTAAACTTTGCAAATACTGTTTCATGCTGTTTGTTTCTCCTTGTGTTTCTGCAAGTAATGACCTTTCCATCACTTTTTCAAAGCCGTGCAGCAACCTCGATCTTCTGCCAGATTTCGCCAACAGTCTCCAGATACATCGACCAATAGTCATATAGTAATTTCTCTAATTGCATTGTCCGGAACTCGCCCAAGTAACACCATTCAAACGGTCCCCATAATTTGGAATCAGTTGGCTCCAGCGATTCTGTCAGAACCCGAGCAGGCTCCGCCTTCACTGATTTATTGCCATCACAGCTTACTTGTTCATGGTACCTTAAAGCAGCAAGTTCATGCAATACATTACCTGCGTTCGCCGCAGAACAAGATTTGGACTTGATTTGTCATTTGTACTCTCCAATTGTGCGTTCCATGGCAAAAGTAGCAGTGTATGGTAGCGGTCCAAGGCTTTCAATCATGGTGGGTATATGTTGCAAGTAGTGCTGACTGATTGTAAAAATTGAGTTGTTGATAACTTTTTTGCGTCATAGTTCAAGCAAGTACTTGTACCAAATATGGACATTGCGCTTAATGCGTTGGATATCCTCGATAGTAGTTTCTCGAGCCATGGTCAGGTTGACAAGCTGCACTAAAGCATACAATGCTTTAGCAGCATTACCGTTGTTAAAGTGCTCCATGACAATAGTTGGCACAACGTACTGTATAAATTCTATCCAGTCCACCGCTCAATAGTAACCAGCGTGCGTTGTAATATCCAAGAAGTTTCCATGAAATGATGAAGACATGAGAGATTCAGATTTTTCCATGGATTGACCTATTGCTTGACGGACCGCTGACGTTAGATAAAATGGATTACGTTCGGTCCCGAATTTTCCACACAAAAGGTTCCAGAGCTGTTTGGATATACCATGGCCCAATAGATGCATGACATCCAGCCCAAAGAAGGTTTTTCCATGAAATATCTGCAACGCAGAAAATGGCGATGGGTTGGTGATCCCACGCATATCATCACCGTGCATGAAACTCTTGGTTGGTTGGTCTTTGTATGGTCTTGTGGCTGGTGGGAAATAGATTCCGCCTTTCTTTTTATTTGCAGACACCACTCCAGATCCTCGGATATAGCAGCAGCGGCAGCCATACCTAGAAGTATGGCCCTGATGATGTGCCATTTTTGCTACCACTAGTATGTCGCCAGTGGCAACAAGTAAGTGGACTTTGGAGGTGATTTTGCGCGAATTTGTCTTGACCTTTAGCCCTGCGGTTTGTAGAATCTCGAGCTCTCTCATGGTCAGTTGAAGATATGAGAACAGATCTCGGGGTGCTTTTGGCCCCGGCGTTATACATACCTGTATCATGTTACTGTTCTCGTAGCAGATTTGAGGAGGGTAATTGAGGATTACAAAGTGTATTATCGTCATTTGATGCCCTCCTCGCTTGAATGGATTGAATCTGTCAGTGTATAAAGCCAACGCGATATTGTATTCCCTGGTGAATAAAACTTCACGCGATGTTCTGTAGACAGTTCCATCGAATATGTCACTATAGCTTCCATTCACACCCGTTGGTCGACAGACTCTGTAAGCGAGCTTTTCGTGCATTTTTTCGCAACCTAATAGTAATGCCAGCTGTTGAGCCAACGACAACTGCTTCACAGTAGCTCTTGCCATTCTTACAAAGCGGATCACTCCATCACATGACTGCTTTTTTGCGATATTCCACCTATGCTGGCCGCAGTGAATACATTGGGATGCTTCGTCCTCGCAAGAGAACATCTTGCTGCCGTTGACACAAACATTATAATGGTCGGGTTTGATTGGAAACTGTTCCTGCAGCGTACTCTTATTTACGTAGGACGAAGCCAAAGGATCAAGGAGGTTATCGATGTAGTTGTTCACAATGTTTGTGGCTTTGTTAAGATACGCTCGTAGTATAGCATATTTTCTTGCTAGTAGACTCAGTTTCATATCTGCAATGGTCGTCTTATCCAAACTGTTTTCGGCATTATTGTCTCTGAAAACATACTGCAACGGATGTTTCTCTAAAATACCATCGTCGCAATGTCTGATATCATCGTCCCAGTATTCAATGTCATCAGCGCAATATTCAAGGTTATGATCAATTGCGTTACTGATATTCTCTTGGCTGCCCATCATCGGAGAGTCAGGTATTGGTACGTCTTCCTCCTGTTGTAAGTAGATGAGCAAACATGTTATTGCGATGACAGAAAAGTTCCCTGATTTTATATACGTACATCACTGCACAAATCATGGATGGGGACAAGTTCTTGTATGGTCGTTTCATTAAGTCTAGCGGAAGTATTCTGAACATTTGACCGCAGACCGGGACAACTCTTTTTGTGTCGAGATAAGGTGCATTGCCCAGACGTCTTAAACATTCGCCGACAAGGGACACAATAAAATTTCGAGTATGATTTTTGCTTTATCAGCGGTCCTGTTCGATACATATTGGATACAGGTAAGGTAAAAGAGAGGGTCTTTAGTTTTCATGGCAAGAATATCAATATATAGATCTACAGGTAAACCACATAAACGCAAAGAGAATGCTTCCTTTCATGATTGCCTGTTTAATTAAGTTACACGCCTCATCATTCCATTGTTAGATATTAGGACCCTAAAGATCCTTAAGAAACCATATTAATGAGATTCCTATTATTTAGCTGTATCGACCATGAAAAAGGGCGCAGGTAATGTTTCTTTCTAGTCCTTGAATCAAGCAAGGCTTCTATACCTCTAACATTCCTATAAGACTTTAATTAAATTTTTGGTGACTTCTATAAAAACGAAGGTCAGAGGTTTGCATAACCTTGCATTGTTCTACTTTTCTTCCATTATCTATACCTAGATGACAAGAAACATAGTATCTCCAAAAGATATATTACTCGTATTTGACGGGTTGGAAGCAAGACTTACAAGCAAATTCAAGTGCGAGGTTAAACCCATTATAGACATTATCACGTCCATGAGGGACAAAGTTACTGAATTGGAAGATAAAATGGGAAGACCTGATGTTGATATGAATGGTGAAGCTCGTATAACCATGCCGCAACTGTTCACCACCTCATCAACAGTACCTATCTGGAAAAGAACTATAGAACAACCGAGCTACGAGGTGACGACCAAGAAAGGAGTCTCTGCATCAAGAAAGGTGCAATTATCTGATAAGTTGCTACATGATCTGATCATAAACGGGAATGGAAATGATCCAGGACAGCATACTTCTGACGAATACGTTCATGATATGGTTGATATTGCCAAACAAGTGGCGAAAGCAGTGGTTGACCAAGTTAAATCCAACTTTCAAGGTACTGACACAGCTTGGACAAAACTAAGTAGACAGCTTAAAAGGCATGCATATGCCTTGCTCGAATTAAACGTTCCAGCTGAAGTGCCCCTCAGCAAGTGCAAGAAAAATTGGGCTGCCAGGCTTTTGCTCCAGCACTACTGGATTTCTCCCAACAAGACACAAACAATAATCAAGAATAGCAATATAGGTGTGACAATAATTTATCCTCCTTGCTATATTTGCTCATGTCTAGTTCATATACTTTTACCTGTTAGTTAATAAGGCACATATCGATGACTGGGATTTCGACAGTAGCTGGGTTAACGCAGAAGACGAAGACAACGTCCAAAACGGGGCGGATCAGAACGGTGCTGACAATAACAAGGATCAAATCGCGACAGTAAAGCTCTCTAACAGAAGCCAGCAAATCAATGAGCACCAAAGTCAAGCAAAGAGAAGGCAGAATATGCGGCGACCAGTTACAGTGAGAAAGCGAAGAAAAACAAGGAGTGGCTACAGATAGATACCATTGCTAGCATTAAACGTCAATAATATTTATAGTCCTCCTTTTGGATATTATAAATTGATTAGATCTGTTTCAGAAGCAATAGAAATATACAACAATTATACGACGTTCTGAAATAGTAATCTCTAAAGTAAAAATGGCTACAAATTAAGTTGAACAGGTTAATCTAAGGAAATCTTAGTCAAAAAAACTAGAAGAAATCTTAAAAACCTCCAAAATCAAAGATTTTTCTAAGATAAATTCTTTCTAGACATTTTTTATATTTTTTCTAGATTTTTTTCCATAGTGCTAGTTTGGCGTAGAATTTTAGCCAGTCAGATTTCTAGACTGCCAGCATAGCGTAAAGGTACTGCAGTTCCATATCTGGTTCTTATGAGGTCTTGCCAGGGCCATCCCATCAAGAAAGTAAATTAGGGATGTGGTTATCCTTCCTAGGTTTATACTGTATATCCAGGTTAAAAAGCTCTAGCTCAGCCATTCAGCGCGTTAGACAAGGTGTCAGTTTCAGTTGTGTTCAGAAGTACTGGAGGAGGTGATAGTCCATGTATACTATGTATGGCCTCCCTTCCATGAAACATCTTCAGGACTGTAATGCATGTAATATCCCTAGGAGTTCCCATTCCTGAGCTGGATAATTCTGCTCTGCTAAGGATAGCTTCTTGGACTTGAACGCCAATAGGTGCATCAGACCATCAGGGCCTTCTTGCAGTAGAACTGCACTGACACCAAAATTGGAAGCATCCATTTTGATCATATAAGGTAATTCTGGGTTAAGTGGGTATAAAACTGGTGCCTTGACCATTTGTGACTTTATCTCATCAAATGCCTTTTAACACTCATCAGTCTAAGTTATCAGTCGCCTCTTTATTCCTATTCCCTTTATAAGGTCCATAAGGGGTGCTGCAATTGTGGAGAAGTCACGTATGAACCTTCAGTAATGCAAACCTAGGCCGATGAACTGTTGAACCTCCTGTATGTTCGTCAGCACTGGCCACTTGTTGTATCCAAAAGGACAACAACCCTAAATATGGCTAAACTATAATAAAATCATTTATATCAGAGATTCTATGTCAAATACTTCCCCGAAAACTGGGTAGAAGCTACATATCGATAAGACTAGTGATCGACACTATTAAAAGTCACATCATGATAGCTGAGATAATGTAGAAAAAGTATAAATAAGAGAGTGATATCGAGAATAAAGCTATATTCCAGTCTCACAGTATTTTACTGTTTGCATCTTTTCTTATTTCTTTTCTCTCACTACCACACCACTGCTGAATTGCAGACACCTTTGACTTAGCAGGTAGAATGTCGTTTGCAGTTATATGAAACCTAACAAACTCTAGTTCTTGCTTATTGAACTTGCACTTCTTGAGGTTCGCATACAACTTCACTTTTCATAGGCACTTGAGAACTTGTTGAACATGTTTGCCATGTTACGGCGTAATTTTAGGTAGGATCTTGATAGTAGAATAGTAATTTGCCATTGTGTGTTTTTAAGAATAAGTGAGCACCAGGTGTGGGTTAAAGTCTAACACTAAGACTAAAAGATAACTTGAATTTGTTTGAAAGAAACGGTTGCGTCAAAGGTTTGACAATATAAGTTAATTGATCAGTTGATCAATAATAACTAAATATAGGATAATAGAGATAAGGTTCAGAGAATTAGAGTTCTTGATAAAGTCTTGACAATGATCTCTTGCTTAGATCAGATAAATCAGATAGTCGGTAAGTTCTTGTAGAGTAAATAGAATCAAAATTAAAAAAAATATAAATCAATTGGATTCAGGTTATTGATGGTTGCTTGATAAAGTCAATGGAGGCGCAGTATAATCACAATGAATAAAATAAAGCTGCTTCTTTTTAGAGAGTGTTTCTCTTAAAAGATTTCAATCAAAAAGAAAGATTTAAGATGAAAAACCTGTCGTTTATTCAACTTTGATTGGGGTTATTTATACTAAATTTCAAAGGATAATTGGATAAGAAAAAGAATAAAAGAATAAAAGAATAAAAAAAAAGAAATAAACAAAAAGAGAATAAGGTAACACTAAATGGTCTTGGCTAAAGTCAGTACATCTTGTGAAGTTTCAGGTAAAGTTTGTTGTTGGTCAAATGAATTGGCTTAGCCAGATAGGTTATCTAAAGAAAAAAAAAGGAAGAGAAAAGAAAAATATCAAAAATGTTGTATACTAATGATTGTGTACCAATAGTACTTGTGCATTGACCAAGGGAATAAGGAATTTTTTTTTTGACTTTTACATGTCCTCGAGGTTTGTAGATTTGCATCCCACAAAATTCAGGATATAATCGTGCTTCTTGAAAAATAATTGATATGATCAGTTGTACATTTCATCTGGTAGCAGCTGGCTAAGATAGTAAGATCGAATGCATTTATACTGTCTAAGGTTGGTATAGTGGCTAAATTTGGCTTGACACAAATCAGATAAATTTTCAAATAGTTCATTTTCAAAATTATGTCATAGTCATTCTGTCTACTCAAGTACTTGTCTTATATTATAGATTTCTATACAAAGGTAATGAACCTTTTCTTTGATAAATTATATATGTTAATCTTTTGTTCGCTGAATTTGTTATTGTTCATTGAGCATTCCTAGCGTCCATAAAACATCAGGGTTCAGTTCTAGGATAGTAGGTGAGCTAATGTCAGACTTGACTTCTTCAAATGTTCCAGTCTCAGGATTCTTTTGCAGAATAATAGTAGGAACTTCATCTTCTTTAATATCAAGTAAGTCTTTAGAGGGGTCTTCAGGTTGGTCGTCATTCATAGATGACAAGACAGGTGAAAATACTATCATATCTGGGATTGATTGATGCGTAATAACTGATGATGGTACATAGAAAATGGTTGGTTCTTGAGGGTAAGTTATGATGGGTGGTAGGACTTCAAGAAAAATAGGAATGCTTAGCTTGGCAGCATTTGTTATAATAGGATAGTCTAGGGTTCCATACAGTTCAGTTCTTCTCAGTTCTTTGGCAGAACCAAATCGAACCATCATAGTGAAGGAACTGAACTGAACTGAACTGAACTGAACTGAGAAGAACTAAGGAACCAAGGAACTGAACCGACCTAATCAAACTAAAACTTGGAAAAACAAAAGAAAAGGACTATATAGGAACCTTTTTACTGGAAAGCCAAGGAGTATAAAACCTGTACATAATGTGGTTATTGTGAAAAGAGAATATCTTCTGTAGAAAATACAGTCATCATAGTTCAAAAACTGTTTTACATTGAGATTAGCTTGGCATTTCATTCATTTTAGTTGGCTAAGATGAGCCTTGGTTTTACGCTCTACTAATTCATTCAGATAATGAAATGAGCATTTTGTCATTAATGAATTTCTATGGAGATAGTCATAAATCAGACAAATGGTATGCGCTGAACATGGTAAGTGAAATGACATACGTACTGTATCCCTGTTTTGGCTTCGCGCAGTAGCAGCAAAAGGCCATAGAAGTTACCTAAATTGATAGCTGTAGAATCTGTTCAATGAGATTATTAGCCTTGCTCCTCTTTTAGAAAGACAGGCTGTATTATTGTTTGAAGCAAAGCTGTCAACCTTTTAAGTACTTTAATTGTCAAAATGCTGAATTGACAAATAGTATAAATACTGAGAAGTCTCTTACAATAAAAGGTCAATATCTTTTTTAATACGATTTTCTGACACTTATAATGGTTTTTGAATATGGTGAATCTTCCAGAGATCCTCGAGGTGCTCTTTCAGATAGGGTAAAATTACTATCGTTTATTGTGGCCTGTCTTGATTAACCTTTGTCAGCAGGCAATGACAGAATGTATGTTGATAGCATGAGAGTCATCTGTGATGTCGCTAGACTCTATGGCTTCAGGCACTGACCTAGGGGAATCTAGATCCTTCATGCTGGATCCACAGTCTCAAGAATCTGTTTCAACTGATATTGATAATGATGAGGCCAAGGGTAGTTGGATTTTAAAATTTAAGTATGGCGAGCAGTTCATCAATAAAGATGGGAAAAGCTGAATTCAATGCCTTCTTCCTAGATGTGGTGGCAAGCATTTTGCAGCAAACCAGTCATGCACATCTGGACTACTTAAACATTTACGTGTCAAGCACGATGTTACCAAGGATCATGGCCCTCATGCAGGCAAAAATAAATGGGTTCTTGGTGCTTTCAACAAGTTTCTAATTGGCACAAAACGACCTCGAACTTTTGACAAAGTGCAGTTTCATGAGCAATTTGTCAAATTCCTTATGAAGGCTAAGCTACCATTCAATATCAGTGAAAACAAGGAACTACACACATTACTTGAAATGGCACAATCAGCATTAACGGTTGATTCAGTGAAGCTTCCATTGGCAGATACAGTTACCAAAAAGGTTTTTATTTCCATCTTATCCATACATGTTTAACTTACAGAGAAATAGACTAGAGAGCAGTATTTCTGTTATAAGGACAAGGTTGCCGCTTTGTTGAGCAAAATACCAATGATATCCTATACCATTGACTCTTGGACAAGTCCTTTTCATCAAGAATTCCTTGGGGTTACAAGTCATTGGATTTCCATATCAACTTGGATGATGCAAGAATTACGGTTGGGCTTTGAGCCTCTGAACAGTCTACATACTGGAGAAAATCTGGCGGAAGCATTCTTAACAATCTTTGGAGAGTTTGATCTGTGCGAAAATCTCTTTACTATAACCAGCAATAATGTTTCAAACATGCTAAAGATGATACAGGTTATAGAAACACGCGCTATAGAAAATGGATGGGTAATTAAATTAATCATATAATTCCTGTATACTTATAATCCCTTGCAAAACTAGCCTTTCTGAGCAGAGTTGCATCATATACCTTGCTTGGGTCATATTATCAACTTGGCTGTCCAAGACATACTGAAGATCAGCCTATCAGCATAAGCACTAGAGACTGAGGATGAACTTGATAATGAACATGAATCCATGGAGACAAATCTCATCATTAAACTGCGAAAAGGCATTAACAAGATAAGGTACAAATGCGCATTCATTTTTCATCTTTGCTAAATAACTACTTACCAGATTCTCACCCCAACGGATTGAAAAATTCAAGTGCATTCAATTAAATGAAAAGTGCCCTGACCTCATACTTATAAGCTGTCATATAGCTAGTATGTCATTATACACCTTAATAGCGGGACTACAATACAGTTTCCCAATTTGGTATATGGATCATCGTATTTTACATGCAATGTAGCTCTCTTCTTTACACAGTATAAAGACGATCAGACCATCTTACTACATGCATCATGTATCAAACTAAGTGTACAGTTTAATCTATGCAAGGTGGTTCTTTCCCTCTTTCTTTACATTTCTCTATCCTCATAGATCTACACTGTATCTATAGAGACAACACATAGAACAACACATTACACAACGCATATACTTACATTTAGAGACAACATATAAATAGTCGTGAAAACATAATAATAATAAAAAACAATCTCGACTCAGTCTCAAAGGATTCTATTGTCTGATTTTCTTTTATCTCATTTGTCTCTAACACATACAACATAAGCGACGTTCATACCTGTTAGAATTTGACGTTCTGAATGCTTGCTCGTGTGGTAGTTTTGAAGGATGCTTACATGGCAATGTGTTCCAGTTTGCCAGAGCTGAATCACTATAAACTTACAGACCATGAGTGAACATGCATTGATCAAGTGAAGAATCTGCTCTATATGTTTGATGTTGTGACTGAACGTCTTTCTGCAAGCAAATCCCATGTGACAATCAATACAAGCATCTTATTTTACAATAAGCTCATAGACTCACTGGAAGATTTCATAGCTGATACTCAGAATTACATGGAATTGTGAAATGCTGCCGGGATTGGATTAAAAAAGCTGCAAAAGTATTATTGCAAAATGGATAATACGCATATCTACGCAGTTGCCACTGTAATAGACCCACGTATGAAGTTCTCATGGTGGTATCAAAGTGGTTGGGAGGAAGAATGGCAGGTCCTTAGCCAGAACATGGTGAAGGACACTTGGTCCAGTTTTCTGAAAAGAGGAGAGGCCAAAGCTGTGGTTGATGAAAAGATAAAGGAGCTTTATGACTTGTACAGAATGCTGAATATATCAGACGAGCTAGCTGATTACATTTCAGAGAAAATCTGCGCTCCTACTACAGGAGGTAACAAAGCCTTAAAATTGGTATACTGGCAGATGCAGTCGCATTAATGGCCAAATCTTGCTAACATGGCAGCACAATATTTAGCTGTTCCAGCAACGTCAACGCCATCTGAATGATGCTTTTCAGCATCATGCCTTTTACTTCCCTACACATGTAATCAACTAGACCCACATGTTATAAAACAGTTAATGCTTTTAGAATCTTGGTCATCCTTTTCTTTTGAATAAACTGGATCTGATTCAGAATTGTGCTAATTAGTCTAAGTGAAAAATGGCTTCGGTTCTTTGGTTCCTTTATAAAGAACTGACCTTAGTTCCAGTTCAGTTCCAGTTTGGTTCCAGTTCTTCAGTTCTTTTGTGGAACACTACTTTCATTATATTCTACTCATATCAAGAGCCAAAAATCTGACTGTAAAATGGATCAATATAGAAAATAATAGAAGGTTAGCTAGCAATAGAATATACTAAGAAGAAAAAAATAAAGATATAAATATGTGTGGATAATTTATAATGTCTTCCATTATTCAACAATGAGTGATAACAGCAAGTCAAATGCGTCTATGACCTATGAACAGCATCAAGAAATAATGCAAAAGAAGCTCTCAATACCAAAAATAACAAACTATAAGTTGGCTGTTTGGGCTAAAGATATGTTCAAATTAGACAATATAGCCTATAATATAACTATTTCAAAGATATTAAAGTGCCAACGCAAAGGTAGTGCAATTGGTAGCAACTCAAGCTCAAGGAAACATCAATGAGCAGCTGCTTTCTCTGTAAGTAATTTAGATACCTTATCTTATAAGTTATTGATATTTATACTATAGAAATTGGAGGAAGCACTGTGTATATGGATTCAGAACACCCAGGAAAATCATATTCTAATCAACTAGGCGATGATTACAAAGGCAGCTAAGCAGTTTGCAGAAAAACTGGGCATTTTAGAAGATGATTTTAAGATGTTAAATGGATAGTAACATAGGTTCAAAAATCATTTCAATCTCAAACAACGTATGTTGCATAGAGAGGATAGATCTGTCAATGTAGAGCACTTGGAAGAGTTTTTGAAAACAATCTAAAAAAAAACTAGAAAGTATGCATTAAAAGATATCTACAATATGGATAAAACTGCTCTTCTATACTGTACTCCTCCTGGGTCTACCATATCTAAGCAATTATTTACTAGATTGAAAGCTGACAAGACTAGGCTAACTGTAGCCCTTACATGTAATGCAGATAGGAGTGACTTATAAGAACTACTCATTATTGCCAAACATGAAAAGCTGCAGTACTTTAACAAGAAGACGGGTATAGACATCTGATTAGCAATATAATAGGTATTAACCTGTACATTATCCTATTTTTATTGCAGCTGCTAATTATAAATTTCGCTTGTACTTTTATAACATAACAGCATAGATGACCCAGAATATTTTCAAAGTGTGTCTTCGTCAGTTCAATAATGTAATGAGATATGAAAACTGGAAAATATTACTTATTTTCAACAGTTTCTCAGGACATTACACTGACTACAAGCTCACTAACATTGAGGTCTGTTACCTTCCTCCTAATACAAAGTCAAGGACACAACCTCTCAACGCTAGTATTATTAGAAACTTCAAGATCTTTTTCAAGTATGTTTTATGGTTCATGTTTAGTAATGACTCACCTATCTATTATAGGAATCTTCAATATAAACGCGCTTATATGTTAGTAACTCTTTATAACAAGGAAAAACATATTATGTCTCCATAGCAGCTATTTAAGATAGACCAACTTCATGTGATATGATGGGTCAAGCAAGCGTGGAAACAAGTGAAACCTGAAACAATCTAAAACTGTTAGAACAAAACGATTTTCAAGCACACCATTGAGGTAGCTGCAGAAGAAATCAACATCACACCTAATGAACAACAATATATTGAATCAATCAGGGCCAATGTTGAAAATATATTTGATGCAAACGTAGTACCTAGCAATTTTGAAATCATAAAAGATATAATGGAGGAGAAGACTATAGTGCACCGCCATCTGATAGATGAAGATATAATCACTGCACTGGAAAAAGAAAACAATGCTAGCTCAACCCCATTAACAGCAGAAGAAGATATTGCAGAGGAGCAGGTTGTTTAGAAGGTCCCATTACCACTGGAAACAAAGCTGTTTCATATAAACACAGTTCTTAATTTTCTTGATAAGGAAGATGATATGGAGAGCTTGAAATGAGATTTATGAAAGTTGCTAGATGAGCTCTGTAATAGTGCAAAGCAAAAGCAATCGAAGTTGACAGCCTTTTTTAAAAGTGCTTAATAAAATTAGCTATTAGCAATTTTCTCTCTGTATGTTTTTATGCTATTCACTACTTAGAATCCTTAACCTTCCGTTAAGGATTCAACCCTCCTCAAAGCCTTGAAAGTGAAATTAGCAGGAAACTTGAAAACTTCTCTACTTATTTTAAGCGTTCTCAGAAATTTCTTGAAATTATTGAAGCATTGAAATTACCCAGGAGTGAAATTAATGAGGGTCCACTATAGTCTAGACTCAGGAACTTAGAGATAACCTCTTTACTATGACTAAATGAAAATCTACATTGGCTATCCCAATGAAAAACTTTTCTTCATCATAAATATGTTTACTGATTGGTTTATTATCTATGTCAAAGAAACTATGATCTAATAACCACTCACAGTATAAATAAGACTTAGAATCTAATCTTAATAAAAAAACTCTTTTCTTGAATCTCAAGGATTTATTCTTGTTATCCATTTTTTATCTTAAATTTCCCTCAGATTCCACACTCAGCCATCTAAACATAGATGAACCCTTCTTAGTTGCTACAGATGCATCCAACAATGGTATTGGTGCTGTCCTCTATCAAGTCATTGACAACTGCATTCATTACATCAGTTTCATGGCATGCTCTCTTAGTTGATCAGAGCACAACTATTCTGTCATACAATGCAAATTACTTGCCATTATCTATACCTTAAAAAGTTTCACAAATTTCTTTAGAGTAATAAATTTATGCTCTACACTAATTATCGCACTTTAACTTACCTGCACACTTAGGAAATTGCCAATCCAATGATGATCAACTGGTTTAATACTATTTATAATTATACTTACCATATAGTACATTGTTCTGACATTGCCAACGTTTTACTAGTGTTGTATTCATAGCTATAATGGATACTCTCACTACTTTGATTATGTCTAAATAGGAAAGATAGACTTTAAACATAGACTTATATAATACAGGATTAAGCAATCTTAACTTAGTTCCTTAATATAATAAACAATGCTAAGCTTCTATGATCTGCTACAGAGAAGTCTCTCCATTATAGAAGGCAATTACAAATCACTTAATACAAAGCATAATCTATAATCACAGTTCTATCTATCTAGACCTACAGACATTTTAGTATAAAAGAGTAATGTTTTAATTTGAATAAAATCATCCTACATTGAGTCTCGCATATATTGCTTGTCTCTTTTTTCTTATTAGATAAAACATTACAGTGTCCCTCACATTGGCAGAATGCTCATTCTAGCTTCAAGATGCATTCCATCCATGGCTCATGAGTCTCTATAGCCAGAATCCTGCTTACAGGCTGGTCTGCTTTTACTAGGTCGAGGTGCCATCTCTTTGGAATATCTTATATTCCAAGTACTCTGTGTTTAGGCAGCCTGTGCCTGCAGGAAATTCCATATCAGCGCCAAGCTTCACAATTGCAACTGCTGTTACTATCAACCTCACACAGAAGTTCTTCATGCACTGTAATAAGTGCTCAGCTAGACACACAGTATAGCAAATTCTAAACCTGTTTGTTATGGATAACTAAGATGTCTACGCTGCTTGATTCCTTTACTTGCAATTCTATAAAGTCTCTTTCACTTTGTATAATATATTTATGCAGATTTTGAAAAGCCAGATCCAATGGCTAGATCAAGTGCAAGTGGCGTTTTAATGCGCTGAGGGAGCTCTTAGCGCGTTGGCTGCTAGTGCATCCAAAATGCTTTAATTGAGACGTGTGATAGCCTGCCCACTTTTCTATGCAGGTCAGCCATTCAGCCTCAAAGTACTCGTTAATGCCCGGCTTTCCTTCAATGTAGAGGCTTTCATCAGTTGCCAACGATCAAAAGCTGCTAAGGCACTCTTGAAATACATCCTCTGTGTTGCTTTCAATCATTCTCATAACCAGTTTCGTGCATCTGATCTTGTTTTTACCATCGACAAACTTTCCCGAAAATGCCTTGTCAATGTTGTTCATCATATGCCAAATACAAAGTAACTTGGCATTCGTGGGGAAAACGCGGTCCATAGCATTCATCAATGCACGGCATTTATCCGTGACAAAGATAGTACTGGTAAGCTTATTGTCGGAAATTACTGCTTTTAAAAACTCCAAAAGCCAGACGTAACTTTCTTCTTTCTCATCACTGACCCACGCATAAAGAACTGGAAAATGCCTTAGAGTCATACCTCTGAGATTACTTACACCCTGAACAGTGACCAAGGGCATTCTCATGTTGCTGGTGTTATACGTCGCATCTATGACCATAACTTCAGAAAATCGGCGACCTCTCTCAATCATAGTATTGGATGCAAATAAGACGCGACGTAGATAGCCGGAATCATCTGCATCATATGACACATTATAGTTTTTTTCCTCTATGATTTTAATCAAACGAGTTGCCGAATCGTGAACAGGCACAACTTCTGACTTTTGACGCCGTATCTTATGTTGTTTATATCATGGACGGTTAGTTTGTTATGCAAACTGCCC
The DNA here is from genome assembly GCA_002749535.1 of Apophysomyces variabilis. NCBI lineage: Eukaryota > Fungi > Mucoromycota > Mucoromycetes > Mucorales > Mucoraceae > Apophysomyces > Apophysomyces variabilis. Next base: position 164,738 of record MZZL01000044.1, on the reverse strand, counting down.
TTAGCATTCAATGCTTCCTGAATGCTTCTGGTTTTCAAATCTTTATCGATCATTGATGTTATTTCTTTAATATCATCAACTGTCATCATCGCTTTTCTTCCTTTGCTCGATGCCATGATATTTTCTGGTGTTAGCGGATGATTATGGTAGGTTTCTTTGATATCTTTTGGCTGTAACAATTGAAAACCAGCGTTTTGTTGTTTTGACAGTCTGATCAAGTAAGGGCAGCCAGTGAGGGTCGTCTGGCGCATCCTCTTTCGCTCGTCATCTTTCACTTTGTGTCTGTCACGATAGGCGCCACCTCTGCTACACTTCAAGTGAAGCACATTGGGCGTACTGAACTTAGTTGCCAAAGTGAAATTATTCATTTTGGCGTATTCATCCAAGGATCTGCGAACAGATTCCTTGTCTACATAACCGTTTGCGGGAGTTTGCGGGAGAGATTGAGCAACAGAGTATAGAGTCATCCCGTCCATAACAATTGCGGAATTAGCAGAAAGCATCTTAATGGTTCTGAAGAAAAGAAGGTAAGGGGTGGAAGAAAAGATCTGCCCTGATCTTTCAAATATAAAAAAAAATGGTCCAGAATTTGGTAGTCACTGAAAATTTGGATCGGGTCACTTATGGCCCAAAGTGTTATGGCCCATAAGAGAGCTGAATGCTTAACTACGAATAGAAATCGTATGCGTTATACCACAATATAACAGGTTACTAAGGTTACTGTAAGGATTCCTTTCATAAGAGACGTTGTAGTGATAACAGGCAATGACTGAAATATAGATGAAGCCATTCTATCACATGGATATCACAGCATCCTTGCATTGCTTCGATTCTGCCTTGGGCTTGATATCTTGCGATGGAAATGGCTGCTACTCTTATTCTTACCTGTAATGTCCTTGTTTATTTTTTGTTTCGAAAGACATTACAAAGTTGAGCTGTTGATTATTGTACATGTCAGTAAATGTAGCACAATCTAGCAAAACGCCGTTCAGGAATGATGCGAGATAATACGTAGGCTTTGCAAAAAAAGCGTCGTTTCACTTCCAAGAGCAGAATGCTTAAAGTTGCCAGTTTGACGCGAATGAAGAGCGTGCTTTGTAAGAACTACGAGTGGTATCATCCATTGTGGGTTGCGACAGGAAGAAATGCATAACCACACTTGCTCCGGTTATTGATTCGGATGATGTACTGAACAGCGTAGTAGAATGCGCTCATACCATGCGCCTCGGCTGAGTTCACGCATGCTGGGATTGAAAAGTTTATATGATTTAAACACAAATTCAAGGTAACATCTGCACTTTTCTCTTATTTCCTTTGTTACTATGAACTTGTTCGATTCAACCTTTGCCTGGATAATGGAAACACAAGCAAAAAATACTGCAACCGCTTTACTGGCTGTTTCCTCGGCATGCTACCTCTTAATTGTACGCTATTGTCGTTATCGATATATAGAGGAGATACGGCGCAAGTATCCAGATCCTGATGTCGTCCTCAAGGATCGATCTATTGCTGATGAGATATTCAGTATATCAGCCAAGAAAGAATTTCCACGCAAGTATTATCCGTTCAGAAAGCAAAAGGAGTATGATAAAGTTCTAACCATTTCAAGGTTTCAGTCATTTACCGACAAGCTCTGGAAATCGCTCTTTTTAAGACATACAGCGTTCCAACAATTAGTCGACTGCTTTTAAGTACTCGCGAACTAGTCATCAACACCAGTCGTCGTGCAGAAGATACGGAGTTGATCCTGTTGGAAATAACCGAGTCTTACGCGCGAATCCAGAACGAAAAGTATCGTAACCCAAACCTTAATGAACAAGAAGTTTTTGCTCAATATTCGCGCCCTGTTGAGTCTGCGAAACGATTGAATGAATTGCATGGTAAATACAACATTGTTAACGATGATTATCTCTACACCCTAGCATTGTTTATCATGGAACCCATCCGTTGGATCAACCAGTATGAATACCGCCAATTGGATCAGCGGGAAATCAATGTAAGGCTCAGAAGCACACTGAAAAAAAGGGAAGCTTCGGAGACAGGAATTAAACCATCTGTGTGTTACAGGCCTATTTCCGGGTATGGTGCGACGTTGGTGCAGGGATGGGAATCAAAGATATCCCTGAGAGTGTGGAAAAGCTCGAAGCCTTCATGAAAGTAAGCAAGTAGCTAAGTTTATGTTCATTATCTTACGCCAACTAATTTGTTTCGTGAAAAAGCATTACGAACGTACGAGCGTAGTATACCATCCGGCTAATTGGAAAGTGGCAGAAGCTACAGTTAAACACCTTCTCACACGATTACCAACGTTTATGGGACCCATTGCACGAAAATTGATACCCTGCTCTCTGGAGCCTCATGTTATCGATGCTTTTAGGCTTGATCGTCCTGCATGGTTACTGAAGAAGCTATTTGATGGTACATTGTATCTGCGAGCCTTCGTCATAAGGCACTTATTCCTCCCGCGCAAGTATTACTTAATTCGCACATCTTTCTATCCCACCAAGGAAGGGAAATACCTCCCTGTCTTTTGCCTTTACAGGCCAGAATACCCTGAGGGATACGAAATCTCTTGTTTGGGTCCAGAAAAGTTCTGTCCTATGAAGCACTCATCTTCAAGGCTAACTTGAAAGTCACATGGTTGTTTACATTAGCAAATCTTATATTTACCAAAAAGTAAAAACGGACACAGTGTGTGAAAAAAAGGAGAAGAATCCGGGCGTCGATTGCATATAAATAAAAATCGCAAACACTGACATTTGTTGTCTGTATCTTTGTCTTTTTCCTTTCTTACTCTTTATTCCGTTTGCAGATTGAATGGGTGATCTTAAATTGGAGCGTACAGAAGTCAGCCACCACTCAACCGAATCGGATTGCTGGATTATCATTGATAATAGTGTTTATGACCTGAGCAAATTTATTGGGCTGCACCCAGGAGGTGTTGCGCCTATTCTCGAATATGCAGGAAAAGACGCCACAGAAGCCTTTTACGGTCTGCATCGGCAGGAAACTCTGCTAAGATATCAGCGATACAAAATCGGAACGCTCATGAATGAAGAACCTAAGATCCATGTTGCTCAACCAGGTGATACTTCCTCAGTACCCTATTCAGAATCAAGTGCTTGGATGGGTTTCAAGTCCCCTTACTTCAAGTAAACAGGAACCAAAGACAAATATTCACTTTTCTCCTTCATAACTGGAATGCATTATCTTTTATTATTTCTTTATACAGAGAATCACATGTCCGTTTCCGTGCTGCATTACGCAAGATCATGGATAGCTTGGCTCCGGAAGCGCGTGGCTATGAAGATTCAGGAGATAAACCGTCAACCGAACTATTGCAAAAGCTGGGTGATCTAGGAATACTAGCTGCGAACATCGGGCCAGGACCATGGCTGAAATCCTTTCGCTTAGTTGGGGATGTAAATCCGGAAGAGTTCGATTACTTTCATGAAATGATAGCCCACGAAGAGACCGCACGATGGACTGCCCCAGGAACAAGTAGTGGTATCTTTGGTGGCATGGTTATTTCTCTCCCTACTGTGATCAACTTTGGCCGACCGGAAGTTCAAGCGAAAGTTATCCCAGAAGTTTTATCAGGACGGAAACGGATGTGCCTAGCTATCACAGAACCTTATACCGGTTCAGATGTTGCCAACATTCAAACAACAGCGAGGCGTACAGCTGATGGCAAATACTTCATCGTGAACGGTACCAAAAAATGGATTACCGCCGGTAAAGGAAAGGAACAAAAACAGAGAACAAAAAAAGAAAGACCAAAATCAATACTTATCGAGAATATAAAATTCTTTTGCTGCATAGGCATGTTTGCTGATTATTTCTCCGTCGCTGTGCGAACCGAAGGTGGAATATCCATGCTTCTCGTGGAGCGTGGAGAAGGAGTTGAGACAAAACCTATCAAGACATCGTACTCTGCAAGCGCTGGTACTTCTTACGTTATGTTTGAAAATGTAAAAATAGAAGAACAGGAAATTTTTTTTTTGGCCAAACACTAATGACCACTGGGCATCTTTTCCTGTAGGTCAAAGTGCCGGTTGGAAATTTACTTGGAAAGGAAAATCAAGGATTCAAAGTAATCTTATCCAATTTCAACCATGAACGTTGGGTTATGCTCACCGGTGCATCCATGGGCGCACGTGTGGTGATTCAAGACTGTTTTAAATGGGCTAATCAGAGACAAGTGTTTGGCAAACGCCTTATTGATCAACCAGTTATCCGGAACAAACTCGCCAAAATGGTAACCCATTCTTTCAAATGAAACATGCAATGGATAAAGGGTCTATTCATCACATTATTGATGATCTGTAGGTTGCTGCAGCCGAGAGTACTCACAATTGGCTCGAGAATATCACTTACCAGATGTGTCATATGGACTACAAGGAGCAATCGCAGAAACTTGCTGGCCCTCTTGCGCTGTGCAAGTTTCGTATGACTCGTATGCTACATGAGATATCCGACGACGCTTGTCAAATTTTCGGAGGACGTGCTATTACTCGAGGTGGCATGGGACGATCAGTCGAATCCATGCAACGCACATACAAGTTTTCGGTAGGAAAGAAACTTTTTTTTTTCACATAAAAAACACGAACATTAATGCATCCAAATATAATATATAATATGCATATAGGCGATCTTAGGTGGAGCGGAAGAAATTATGGCCGACCTAGGCATCCGTCAAGCGATGCGCCATTTCCCTGAAAATGCCAGGTTATAAGGGTCCAAATGGTGTGGTCTTCGGAGATGAAAACACAATTCATCGGTCGAAGACAGCGCAAGTATCGTCCAGATCTTAAAACTGTTCAGGTAGCTGAGATATTGGGAAACTCAACGGAAATCGTAGAAAATGCAATCGCAATAAATGTTCTCTCCCTTTCCATTTTTTTTTATTGCGGATTGCCCTGTCGATAGACTAGTAATAACCCCATATGTTAGTGGTAGTTTTATTAGGCAAGTCTGCACTTCGATAGGACATAGAAATGATTGGAAGCAGCTACAGCCAAGGGAAATGCATAATTAATCTCTCTGCATAGCAGATAGAATCTGCAAAATCCTGAGGAACAAGTTGATGATATCCATATAAAGGCTGACCGAAGCCATAATATAATCTTCCGGAGAAAAGCGGTTAAAGATCAGGTATGTATCGAAAATGATATAGCCGGAGAATATCACAACACCTGCAATTGCCAAGGCGAGCTCAAACCCCTTGGAGAATGGGATAAACATTTGGACAAGACCTGCAATAATCAAAATCCAGATGCCAGCAAATAGACTGTTCACAGTAAGATTATAAAAATTAGCCAACCTTGTCTCCAGATATACACACACATTAAAAAAAAAGGAAACCCTTACATAGGTGCCAACCCGCTGAAATCCCATTTAGACTGAAGCGTGAAGAGAGTCAAAGCAACAAACACGCCAAACGTGATAATCAAAGCTTGAAGGACAATGGTTTTATCATAAAATGTCACTAGACAAGATAAAAGAATAAGTTTAAGTGACCCACGTCATGCTTTCATTGTCAAGGACACTTACCGACTGTTCCAACCAAGTGGCTTTCCATCAATGTAAACAGAGCAAGCAAACCATAGTTCAGAGGGGTTGATCGTGCTTTCCACATGAGCAGAAAAAGTGTGCCCATGGAAGCAAAAACCGAGACGTACAGCAACCAAGGACTATGCTAAGCATTAGTTTTTGGTAGCATTCAAGGGCGATAGCAAACGTACTTTGTCTGGACCCAAGATTTGAGGTTATTGTTATACATGTAAGCCGCAGAAAGGATGCTGGTACCGAACAGTTGAACGGCCAAGATAGAATATACCTTGCGTACAAATTCTATGGGGCATAACATGGGTTATTCGATTATGTTTTTCTTTCATTCATTCATTCTTACGCATTCTTATTTCCAAGGGACTGTTAGCAACAGTCTCCTTGAACATGTCATCGTCGTGTTGGGAACCAAACAATGGCTCACGAGCTTCTTCTTCGTATACAGGAGGTGGGGCAGGGTATTGTTGCTGCGGAGTACCGTATGACATTTTCTTGCTATGTTCTGCAGGAAAAAAAAACTGATTGAGTGAACCTCCTTTGACTCAGCCAAACTTCTTATGTCTGCGTTCGATTTAATTCTCCGCCGGAAAATTGCACGCATTGACGGACAGTTTTTCGTTGGCTTGCCATTCACTCAAAGTACATTCTGAGCCTGGGATTTGAATATGGCTCTTGTTGGTTTGGCATATCCTGTTCAATGTTTATGTTATACTACCCTGGCTAAAAAAAAAGGGATAGACAAAAAAAGGACCTTACCCTACCATACAAAGCGCCATACAGCAGAATTCGCTTTGTATCGCCTGTAGCCAGGCCTGGAATTACATCAAATCCTATCTATCGTTTTTCAGGTCGATCGATATTCGGTAAAATCGATACAAACGTCTAGGAAAGGCTTTTACCCTTCCCATTTATAGAACAGGAAATGACAGGAAATGTATTATATGTTCCTCTTATACTCTAGCTCCTTCTGACGATACAAGTAATCTATTTCAGTCGATCTTGGATATCTTAATTGATGCAATGAGCGAGGCGAAACAAATGAATACATGATTATTCTACAAGTTGGAACACAACTTCGCGACATATCAACCCTCTATTGCTCTTTCCTTTGCTAAACCCAAACTCGCCATTACGTGTTTATATTAGATTCCAATCAATCTTGGATTCTAGATCTCCTCGCGGCTTCGGCAGATCGACATACGTTTCTTTCCGACAAGAAAAGTTGAAGAGCGCTAAACAAAGTTTCCTTTACACTCCCTTAGAAAAGCTTCATCTCATTTATAACTAATCATTTGCTAAGCGGACCGTTGTGCCACGAATTCAAGCTCAGTGATGCCATATCGGCTTCACTTCTTGGCACTATCTCATATTACGGTTATTGCATGGAGGGGAATGAAACGTTCCAAAGCAACTTAAGCAACCCATAGCAGAGAAAGTATCGTTATGGATCCTACTTGTTTGGTTACTGGTCAATGAGGTCATGACAACATGGGCCATAGGAGTTGTTTGTTCTAGATATTTGTATACTATTTTTCCTGAGGCCAATGCTCGCAAGACATAGCTTTTCGTATGCATAATGTAAGAAGGGTTTGTTGCTAAAGTATACGAGACCTTTGTTGTATTTAATGGTGAACAGTCCAAAGCAAGGGAGGTAGGCGTTGCGTGAGAGAAAAAGAATAGTAGACGCCTGTTCTTTTTTATCGGCGTGGAGGCGGGATGAGATGACCGGTTGCCAGTCCTTCCGCTTCTTTTCTAACCCCGCCGGCTGCTTTCTTCCAGCTGTGTTTTCCCTTTTGTTGCAAAAAGTCGTTGACTCTCTTTTCTGTTCTTATACGGGCGTGAAAAGCAGGCCGGCTAGACTTGTTCTTTTGTTTATTAAAGCTTCGCCATCTAGTTTTGTATGCTATAAACGATAAAAGGGATAAAGCAAGCAAGGTGTTTAACTTTCAATCTGATCCTTTCCCCGGCGGGCTTGCCCAACTGTCGATCTCTCATCAAGTTACTTTTTACCGTTTTGGGCTGAGCAAGCTTCTATCATTCTGTCCTCGCTGTCTCCTCTACTTAGCGTTCATCTTGCCATGTCTCAAACACAAACAGTTCAGCCTCAACCAGAAGAGTCCATGTCGAAACCTGTGAATACCGCCTCTATCAATCTTTCCCAGGTCGCTCCTCAGGAACCTTCCAAAAATAAGGGTATGTGTCTTTTCTTTATTTTATTAGACTCGCCGATACCAGGCTCCTTCTCCGAACAAACCATGTAATACAAACGTTATTCCTTAGCATCAGCAAGAGCAAAACCAATCAATCCTGAATATGTCAAGTCGCCGGTGTTGTCTGCATCGGATAGTAACCGACCAAACTCGAGAAGTGGTTCCTTAAAAGCTTCATTTGGATCCAAAGGAGGATTTCTATCTCTACTACTATGTTGCACTGTCGGCGCTGGATCATTTCTCGACAATAGCGACAAATCATCTGTTTTACAAACCAAACGAAATAACCGACACAGTAGAGCGAGTACAACCACAACCACAGGCGCAAGCGGAAAAATGGTTGAGAAGTCTGTACTCGTCCCTTTTCCCGAAATTAAAGATGAACAGAAATCATCCGGTGTACCAAAAATAAATACCAACGTTGCTACCGATTTACCATCACCAGCAATAGAAGAAGAGACCAGTCGAGATTCGGAGGTTACTTCTGCAACTCCTGTGTCCGCACCACAATCATCACCAGAGGTAGTTGAATGCGCGCCCGATTGAAATCCAGAAAGAAAAGAAAAAAAACTTAATCTTATTATTGGCAGGGACATGCCATGTGGTTATTGCCACCCATTTCTCCCGAAGACCACGGCAGAAAATGTCTTGTGCTCGATCTCGATGAGACCCTCGTACACAGTTCATTTAAGGTGAGCGCATGACGTTGGACGATATGGTAAATTGACATCATTCTGGGGGAAAGATCATTCCAAATCCGGATTTCATCGTCCCTGTGGAAATAGATCGTCAATACCACAATGTATACGTCCTGAAAAGACCAGGAGTAGATGAATTTATGCGTAGAATGGGTGAGATGTATGAGATTGTTATTTTCACCGCTAGTTTAGCCAAGGTAAACATTGATTGACCGAGAAAAGCAATGTTTGCTGACAGTAGGGCTATTCTTAGTACGCTGATCCTGTTCTGGATATGTTGGATGTTCACAAGGTGGTCAGACATCGATTGTTCCGTGAATCATGCTTCAATCATAAGGGCACTTATGTTAAGGTAAGAGAGATAGGGAGTGAGAGAGGGAGGGAAGGAAGGATTTCACTAGCTGTAAGTTTTCTAAATCACTCTCAATTTGTTACAGGATCTATCCCAACTTGGACGAGATCTTTCAGCCACACTCATTCTGGATAATTCTCCAGCAAGTTATATATTTCATACATCCAACGCGGTGCCTGTATCTACTTGGTTTAATGATCCACATGACACTGAGTTAAGCGATTTGATTGCTTTTCTTGAAGACTTGACAGAGGTAGACGATGTAACTCAGGTTCTGGATAGTACGGTCGACACCAGCTTGGCTACTACGAATTGAACCTCATATTACCTTTGCCCTTAGCGTTCCTTTTCTTCTTCTCTTTTTTCTTTCTTCTTACATCCCTTCCTTACTTTATTTCCCTTTTTCTTTTTCATGCGCAATCATTTCAACATTCACACACTCTCTTTCTACTTTTCCTTATTTTTCCTTTTTTCTTTACTAGTGTTACATACCCAATATCTGACAAGATATCAAGACAGCTGGCGAGCAGGCCTCTGCTTCATCTTTTTCTTAGTTTTACTTTTAGTTTTATTTTTTCTTTTGGAACCTTTTTTTTTCTACACAACTGCAAGAACTCTTAGTGTGTATACATGAACTTTTTTTTTCATGCTTTTGGAGTTTGTGTTTCCATGGATACACCGAATGAAGGGTTGTCAAAAACCTGTGAAGCCCAACTCTCTTTCCTGCATCACAAAATGCGATTGCATTTGCCTACTCTTTCTTCTCTCTCTTTGAGTTATTAATTCGGATGTTCTTCATTGTTATCTTAGTTTCTCCATTAAATTATTGTGGATCTATAAAAAGAACTTGGGGTCAATGTGGGTAAACATAGTAACGTTATGGCTTTTGTTTTCTTTCGGACGGAGGTTTGCTTCCGATACTCCCAAGCAGATTTTGTCGCAAGAAAGCAAGAAGAAAGAAAATATATTGCTATCATTAAAATATGGTTCGAGTGTAAGATTCTTCAATCGCATAATAAGCCGCCTAGTGTTTGATTTTGTTGCTGGTGCATGAAATAAACCAGGTGTACCTGGCTAAATGAAAGCACGAAGTAACTGTTTTTTCTTTTGCAATGCATACTAACTCTGAAAGGCAAATACTATTATGTAGCTGGATATGGCTGGGTCATTGCAAACTCAGTCGTATCTTATAATCGCTTATCGAGGACGTAGTCTTAAACTACATTGCCATTTTTCTGCATGTTGTTCCTTCATCCTCTTTAGATCTGAGAGAGAAGAAAAAGTGCGTACCAAAAAGAAGTCGAGTAAAAGATGTAAACTGCATATAAGGGGATTTGTTTCGAAACGGAATAATCAAAAGCCGTGGTCTTGAATTCCTCCGGATATAGTTGCTCAGCTGATAAACTGAATCAAGTATCTTATAGAACTAGCTAGCATATCAAGGGAGATATAATTTGATGCACGTATTGTTACAAGCAGCGTAATTATTTAGACAGGCCATAGTGTTCTATCTTTTTGGAGCAGCTTATTCCAGCTCCAACCGCTTTATGGCGAAAGCTCTCCCTCTTCTTGTAGGAGATCGCGCACGATCTAATTATTAGCATAAATTGTTGGATCTTTACGCCGTTGTATATCTCTTTAAGCGGTTTATTTATGCATTATCTAAATAATCTTTACTTATGTTGAAGTATTTCCTTTTTCTAGGATTCGTCCTTGATACAAATTGAACCCGTATGCCAAGTAGCAGTTGTGCACGAAGTCAGGTCTTTGCAGCATATTGAAGGAAATTTCTGAATGATAATGTCATGGAAGTCAACAATGTGAGATAACAATGGTTCTTTCATTCTTCTAAGCCCCGATCTGAGTTAATGAAGTCAACATTGTCCTCACAAGCAAAGCTTTTCTACTACTGTTCTACTTCATGTAGACTAGGAAAAAAGGCTGGTTATGGTCCGTTTTTACGCTGGATAGCTCCATTTACAATCGAAACATCGACAGTAAAAGATGTCCTCCTGTCTCCCTGGGCAGCTATCAATTCTTTCGTTGTCGTACTTGGAATGCCAGTCTTAGATATTCTTGGGAGATGACGGGCCGAGGATCAAGTGTTCTTCTTGTGCGGGAACAAACCATAGGCAGTCGGAGTGTAATTATAAAATTCACACGAATCATGCTGGTTGCCGCTCCTATGTCTCTTCCCAAATGAAAACCATTTCCCTGGCAGAAGTTGGAAAACACAACCAAAGAAGTAAACATCCCATAACAAATAAAGTCCATTTATCTCATATTCTTCTCTCCCCTTTGCTTGCCTCCCAGACGATCTCTGGGTCATCATCCATGGCAAAGTGTACGATCTGACAGAATTCCTTGCCAAACATCCCGGTGGGCCGAATATCATTCTGAAATATGCTGGCAAAGACGCCACAGAAGCCTATGATGATGTGCATCCGCCAGATATGATCAACAGGTTTCTTGGTGACGATCTATGTCTAGGCTCGATTGAGCCTTACCATATGGTGATAGCCAGGAAGAAAATCCAAGAGGAAACGGAGGAAGACCGCCGTATACGCTTGGCTCGTGAAAAAGCCCCTCGATTGGATGAGATGTATAATGCATTTGACTTTGAAAGTATGTTCATTTCTGTTCAAACCAAAACATGAAACTAAGGTACAAGGAATGTTCCAGGTGTTGCGAAAACAGTTCTCCGGAAAGAAGCATGGGCGTACTATTCCGCTGGTGCAGACGATGAGATTACAATGCGTGAAAACCACAGCGCGTTTCAGCGTATCTGGTTCCGCCCTCGTGTCATGGTCAACGTGAAGAATATAGACACCAGAACCACGATGTTGGGCACACAGGTCTCCTTACCATTGTATATCAGTGCAGCTGCCCTATCCAAATTAGGTCATCCAGAGGGCGAGATGGTCCTTACCCGAGCTGCGGGAAGAACGGGCATTATCCAAATGGTTCCCGTTCTCTCCTCCTGTTCGATGGACGAGATTGTCGCTACTCGCCGGGAAAACCAAACACAATGGCTTCAACTTTATGTCAACAGCGATCGAGCCGTTACGAAACGACTTGTGCAAAACGCGGAACGGCAAGGTTTCAGAGGACTTTTCATTACCGTAGATACACCTCACCTGGGTAAGGTATCACAAAACTTTAAACCTTAAAATGGTAACACAATAAAAAACAGGCCGTCGCGAGAAAGACATGCGTCAAAAATATACCCAAGCAGCAGCCATTGCCCGTGAAAGAAACGAACTCAATGAAGATCTCAATCGTGGTGCCGCAGGAGCGCTGACTGCTTTTATCGACCCGTCTCTTTGCTGGGATGATATTGAATGGTTCCAGCGTATCACGAGCATGCCTATCTTACTCAAAGGTATCCAGACAACAGAAGATGCCGTCAAAGCGGCAAAGCTTGGATGTAAAGGCGTGGTTCTTTCTAACCATGGTGGACGTCAGCTTGACTTTGCCCCATCACCCATCGAGATTCTAGCCGATGTAAAAGATGCTCTTCAACGGGAAGGATTGGATAAAGACTTTGAAATATATATTGACGGGGGTATCCGGCGTGGAACAGATATTTACAAGGCAATCGCGTTAGGTGCAAAGGGAGTCGGTATTGGCAGACCATCCTTGGTAAGTTTAGAGTAAAGCTAACGAGTGGATTGTCCTTCTCCCTTTGGCTGACAGACGATGAGTTACGATAGTATGCTATGTCAGCGTATGGTGATGAAGGTGTTGTACGGCTTATCCAATTACTACAGGTTTGAAAACAGCGTGTGTTTTAACTTTAGTTCTTTGGAAATCTGAAGTTTTGCTTCTCTGTTTCTGTAGAGCGAACTTGAGATGTGCATGAGGTTTATGGGGACACCAACCATAGCTGATATTAAGCGAGAGTCGGTCAATATCCGTAACCTGAAAGATCATTTTGCCGCCATTCCCACGGATTATCTCGCTAAATATGCGTACGAGAAGATGAACCCAAGAGGATTTGATTCCAAACTTTAGACCGCTGATTTCTTTTCCCTTTTTCTTTCGTAAATTAAATCGAAATGGACTATTCTATATGACGGAAGAAATATGGTTGGATAAATATAGTGCATCTAAGTTCTCTTCTATTTCCTTTCTTATTTCGACGTCTTCAACTATCGTAACATGAATTAGTCGTTTAGCATTGTTAGTCCTGTCCTTATAAAAGAAAAAAGGTATTGACGATTCTGGCGTACCTGTAAACCATGCATACCCTTGATTTCTTCCTTCAATACTTCGTTGACCATACGATGTTGCTTGACAATGGATGTCCCTTCGAATGCTTTGGAAGCAATATCAATAGCATACATTGATCCACAACCACCTAAATTTTTCACCATTTCACGTCAGCCATTGTTTTTAGAACAGCCTATTCTTTTTATACTTGCCAGACACGTCGGCAACTCTTAATTTGTAGGGTGACAATGCCTCTTTGAGCTTTGTATAAATGTGCTTTTCACCGGCATTAAGACCTTGAAGTTCGCTATCGGTTGTGGTGGTATATCGCATCATTTGTCCAACGGTCGTTGATCGAACGCGGGAGCAGGTTTGAACAGCTAATGGTTGCAGTCTTCGTAGCATGATCGAGAATAGGTCCGCAAAGAGAAAACAAAAAAAGGGCAGCTGGAGAATCCGCCCCTGTGGGGTTTAAACTACCCAAGACGCTATAGACCTAAATATGGAAATTTGTGCACAACATCTTCATCCGTTGTTGACACTCATGGCTTGTGTCGTTCCAGAATAGATGATGTGTCAGGAAGTAATCCGGTATGCCACAGGACATTTTAACTGGTCCTTGCTTGCTTCTAGGTTCCTAATTCTCTGGCTGGGTTAAATACTCCACAAGTTATTTTATCCAGGATTCAAGCATTTTCGCAAGCTTGCCATTGATTCTGCTTTGCTCAATAGCATAATTTATTACAGCACATCAATTAGAAATTAAGCAGAATAGTTTAATCTAAGGGATCAGTTAATTTTTGCTGAGGAAGCAACAGATGCTACATGATTGTTTCTAGAGGACGGAATACGTGAAATCACTGGGAAAAAGCAGGAAAAACTTCCTAATAAAGGTAGGTAAAACTGAACACAGATATATGTCCAAGCAATTGACTTGAACCATGGTATAAGCAAAAAGCCCAGTCGATCGTGGACAACCATTTGTTACATGCAGGACATGCAGAGTCCACTGTATTCAAGCGGAGATTTATTTGTGTCACTCGGGGAGCGTCCAACTCAAAGAAGCTGAGAGTGCAAAAAGAAGACTCTCCCTCTATTAGTCCTCCACCTAAAAGGGTAATATATGATTTCAATCTTACTTCTAATGGATCGATGGATGTTCTTGATGATGGATGAACGAGGATGGATGCAGCATGGACCTCCCAACAGAGATGACGAAGGACAACTGTACGATACGAATAAGAGAATGGACACTCGGTTGCGTGGAGATGGGAGGGTGGGGGAAATGGGGCATACGCATCGAGGATGAGAAAGAGGAAAAGAGAAAAAACTCCAATTACGCATGAGAAACTATTCAACTTGAGGCCATCTTTGATCTCATTGTTTATGGGCCGTTTCTATTTCTTTAGATTTGAACAATGGGTCGCGTCATTCGTGCTCAAAGAAAAGGTGCCGGAAGTATCTTCAAGGCTCACACCGTTGGTCGCAAGGGTGCTGCCCAATTGAGAGTCAACGACTATGCTGAACGCCATGGCTATATCCGCGGTATTGTTAAGGAGATCGTTCACGATCCTGGCAGAGGTGCTCCCCTTGCTAAGGTAAGATTTACTCCGGAAAAGGAAAAACCGGGTGGCAAATACTCATCCTCTTTTCATTCAATTTCAGGTTGTCTTCCGTGATCCCTACAAGTACAAGCTTCGCACCGAGACCTTCATTGCTACCGAAGGCATGTACACCGGTCAGTTCGTGTACTGCGGTAAGAAGGCCACCTTGAACATTGGCAACGTCCTTCCCCTCTCCTCCGTCCCCGAAGGTACTATTGTCTGCAATGTCGAAGAAAAGTCTGGTGATCGTGGTGCTCTTGCCCGTACCTCCGGTAACTATGCTACCGTGATCAGCCATGGTGAGGACGGCAAGACCCGTATCCGTCTTCCCTCTGGTGCTAAGAAGATCGTTGCTTCCACCTCCCGTGCCGCCATTGGTATTGTTGCTGGTGGTGGACGTATTGACAAGCCCCTCTTGAAGGCTGGTCGTGCCTACCACAAGTACAGAGTCAAGCGTAACAGCTGGCCAAAGACTCGTGGTGTTGCCATGAACCCCGTTGACCATCCTCACGGTGGTGGTAACCATCAACACATCGGTCACGCTTCCACCGTCGCTCGCGATTCGTCGGCAGGTCAGAAGGTCGGCTTGATAGCAGCTCGCAGAACCGGTCTTCTTCGTGGTACCAAGAAGCTCAAGGAGTAAATCGAATAAAGTATTCAATTGCAAGAAGATCTTGCTCAGAACAGAATTTGATTTCGTAAATGAAAAAATACAGCCGAGAGATCGGAATAAGTTAACTATGAGATTGGAGATCGCATCGTGTACAGTGAAATGAATGGTTTGAGCATATCTTGGATATATAGATTTCTGCTTTGTATTTAAGAGGATGACATGTGGATAAAGAAGTTCGTAATTTCTCTTGAGAGCCTGGTGACTTTGGTAATATAACCGCTCAATGAGTTAATAAGCTGATAGTAAGCGGGACCCTTGGGTGTAGTAATCTAAACAGACCCTAGCGAGCTGTTTTCGCTCGGTGTGAGAATGACAATAGCTATCATCTTTTCCATTGTTTGCAATATAACACAAATGCCCTGTTATGGCGCAAATGAAAGAATGCGGACTTTTCATTATGGATTATGAAGAAACAAGCCTCTCCGCTGATGTTTGGCATAGGAACTCGTCTCAATGCAACGCGAACAAATTCAGCTACGAAATAATTCCATTGCACTGTTGACACATGCTGACAAGCTATGCCAAACATGGTCGCAGCATCAGGCCACATCGCTTGCTTTACTTCAGTCATTGAGTAATATACTCGCTCAAAAAACTGCCACAGTAGACACCTTATCGCTGCAACGCCATCATGTTCAACTAGAACGCTTGACTTATAAACAGACAGTTGTGTTTGAAAAAACCTTCGCCCAATTACAACGTGTCATGGACTTGTTCCAACAAGTGCTGGAAGAATGGAAGCAGCTGCAAATCAAGGCAGAGAAACATCTTGCGAAACATTTTACCTTGGCACCAAGCTATCGTGCCGCTCCACTATCTACTGAATCCTTGATCCAAGTGGCTTCTATTCAGCCGGAAAGCGTTCATGACTCAATAGCAAACCTCTGTTTCATGCATTGTCAGGATTACCAATACAAAAGAACTCTGTTGACTACATTGCCTGACCATTGTAAAAGTGCCCAAGATCTTGATCGCTTGACAGATCGTTGGCAGGACCAGATTCATATCAAAAGAACTGTACGCGATGACATAATCGAACGCCTCAAACTGTACAATACGGTGAAAAAAGTACTGGAATCAAAAGATTAAACTTGTATGGCAATGCTTTTTTTCTTTTATTTATCATTACAAGGTCGTTACTCATTCTCTACGTTGAATATCCTTACAGAATGATCCTCGCCTGCTGATGCCAGTTGAAGATGCTTAACTTCATTCGAAGGTTTGCGCCATGCAAGAGAACGCAGCACGCCAACATGACATAGCCTACATTGCATACTTGATTACAACCCTGCCGCAAAAACAAAACGAACGACTTAAATGTTTTCTTACCTTTCTTCTACCTTGTACCACCATTTCCATGCATCAATCTGTGCGGCGCATAAGAACTGTATCTGTCCATTTTCTAATCCGACGGCAATAATATATCTGCTCGTAATAAACACAGTTAATCTCTCAACCGCAAACGAGCTAAACAAGTCTTTCTCTTTGCTTACCGTCCATTCACCAGTATCGGCGCGCAGTCAATTGCTGTCACTGCTTCATCGCACTTGATGGTAGCAACACATGCCCAGTTTTGTTCTGCAGACCACACTTTGATGGTCTTGTCGCGAGATCCAGTAACAAAGAACTTGTCATCATGACTCCACGAACAATCCCAGATAATACGGGCGTGGGATTTATTCTTGCTCACCAGTCGATAAGCGATATCTATCAAACCATGTCATGTCACCAAAAGTTTTCTTTGTTGTATACTTAGAGACACCTACCATCCTCTCCATGCACACGCTCAGAAATAGACCACACACGATCGCGAGAAACAGTGAGCAACCAGCGATCATCATGTGAGAATCGTACACGTGTTACTGTCAGCGTATGTGCGGCAATCTTTGTTTTAACCTCCTTCCAGTTAGAAGTATCAAACAAACGCACAGCAGCATGTTCCGGACTAGCTGCCTATAGAAATCCGGTTAGGTTAAAGTTTGCCCCGATCTAGGCTTTTGGCATTAAAGTCACCTTGCATGCAGTGGCGACGTATCTTCCATCGTGTGTGGCTTCCGCACAAATGATCTCATAACCGTGACCATATCTATCTCCTCTTTAATTTCGGGTCGTTTAATCCCTAAAACGAACTTACAGCTTTTCCACTTCAGGCCATAAAGTATGCTGCAGCAAATGCTCTTCGAAAGGTGGATGCTGCATAATTTCCCGAAGAGAAGTTGGAGTGGATGATGCGCTCGCATAGCTTTGTAGCGTGGTATGATTCTCCTCTGTATTAGCCATGGCATCAATATCCGCTAGAGGTAGCAACTGTAAGGCAACTTTGTTATCAATGGGTCCCCTCGTGTCAAACCTTCAAAGACGGCTTTGTTCGAAAGACCTAAGGCAGGTAAATTGGCCCCAACGGGTCGGCTTTCCTAAAATATGCCACATTATGTTCTCAATATCCCATATAGCCTGCACTTACGATCTGGCCAACAAGTTCCTTTTCACCGGTCAATGCCGCCAAGTTTGCTACGCAAGACTTTGGCGCATCGAAGACACGAAGAACCTATTTATACGTCAATTGTAACGCCATCCATTGCTTTTGTCGCACCTTCTCATCTGCCCCGCTCACAAATTGCCAATCATGGACAAATGCGATACACTTCAAATCGTAGCCGTGGACTTGAGGACGACCCATTTCGTGCCAGGTGCTTACTTTCACGCCGTCCACATCATGGCACCAAGGAGCGAATAAACGAGTAGTTTGATCTAAACTAATTATTCCAGTGTTGATAATCACCAGCTGCAGAACGGATCATTTTTTACCTCGCGGAAACAAGATAACGACACTTTGGATCCCATGCGACGTTTTCTACAGACTTGAAGTGACCACTGATGGATACCTCAGGTGTCCATCGACTTCCCTCTTTAGGGGTACTAAGTCAACGAAAAGCAGGGTAATATTATCTCGTTACCTTCATCTGTAGAAATATCTTTCCAAAGGTGAAATGACCCGTTTGCACCATGGGAAAGCACATGTTTGCCATCAGGGCTAAACAGAGCGCCAATAAAGCCCAGGTAGCTATTACCACCAATATCACCCATGCGCACCTGTAATCAATCGTTATGTCACAGAATGATGGACAACCGCTGAATAGATATAGATAGCGTACCTCGTTCACCCAAACACCTGTGGATGGATCAGGGCTCCAAACCATCATCGACTTATCGCTGGAGGCGGAGATCAGACGACTTGGCTGAACGAGACGGCTGGTGCCTTTGGCATCTGTAATATACTATGAGATTAGTTCAACCCCGCAGTCGCAAATTACTGTTTTACCAGTGACAAGCTGCGGTCGTTGCCAGGCAACGCTATAGACCCAGTCATCATGCCCCATCAATAAGGCATCGAACATAATAGTATACTGACGTTTTCTATAAAACATCGTCAATGCTTAGCTTCAAACGTAGGCGTTATATCGAAAAAATTTTCGTACTCAGGCAAACCGCTTTCATCATCCACCTCAATAAGATGCGCTTTAGTACTTAGCTGCTCGTCTTGACCGGATCTATAGAAAAACTCAAGTCACTACCATTCTACCTGACAAAACCGAACTTACAGCAGCGCTTCTAGCAGGTCGTTCGATGAGTCGCTATTTTCCTTAGCCTGTGTCTCCTTCGCCTGTGCTGCTTTCTGCGGAGATATCTTCCACAATCGAATATATTTATCCTGTGATGCACTTGCGAGCATCAGGTCACCGGAGCGCAAAATATTATTATGGGAATCAAGATGGCTTTCACTTTCGGTGTTCGTCGCAAAAGCCAGAGAGCGAACCCAGTTGTCATGTCCATGTAATGTATGCAATTTTACAAATTCACGCTTTCCATGCTGATAGATATAGATATTGATTTTTTTATCCGTATGACCACTAGCAAGGATCGGTACTGTACAAGTAGAATTGAGTAGGAGTCGAGTGAGTCGTCTTTGTTTTCGCCGATTAGAAATTCCCCGATATATTACCTTTGCTTTCAGGAAGGTATGATAAGGCAAGCGACATAGGAAATACACTGCCGCAGTTAATCACTTGCAGACACGTCACTTCATCTAAAATTATGTTTTGTTTCAGTGAAATCCTTCATCCTTGGTTCTCCTTATTTTTTTTTCTACCTGATGTATCGTTTGCCACACGGCGTTTCCAAACCCGAATTGTTCCATCTGCACTTCCAGTAATGATAATATCAGTATCCACATCGATTGACTGGGCTCGCATGCACGCCACGACCTCAACAGCTCCAGTGTGACCTTCCAATGTCGCTGCATGGATCCACTGTTATGTTTTCGTAAGATTGGTGTACTGCTTCTCTTTCTTTTCATTGGTATGATATCTACCTCGCCTTTGGAATTCTTCTTCCACACTCTGGCTGTTTTGTCAGCTGAGCCGGAAACCATGGCAACGTTCTTCATATCAACTCCTTGGCCTACTCTAAGATGAGCATATACGACTGATTGAGGGTCCATGCTAACTGTGCTAACCTCGTTCAATAAACTCCGTGCAAATGACTCGGTCACTGTGGCCAGGTAAGGTTTCGAATACACCTTTACTAGATTTATCCTGCGGAATCTCGTTCGTTATTATTGTTCTGAAGATAGAAAATATAACATGTCATTTACCAATGGATTGTATAGCGCGACTAGTTTATCCGCTCCAAAGGCTACAAGGCCTTCTACACCCCAGGCAGCGGCATGGGTGGTTCGATTCGCACCGATAGCGATAAATTCTGTCGAGATCTTTGGCATCGCTCGTTTGAGATCGCGGAACACCGAAGCATTTCGATCCCTTTTTTGCAGCTTCCTTCCCTGTGACTTGGATTTCTTCCCTTATCCCCAACTGCGGAGAGATATATGAACCAAGAACGTTTAACCCACTGTTTGCCTCCACACCACTAATTTCCAAGATAAATTTACGCTTAGCACCTAGCTAAATTGCGCTTGTCACATGGAAGTCAATGGGCTTTCTTGTTTACTTGCATTGTTGCTTTTTTACCTGCATACGGCACTGGAACATTAAAAACCCTAGATCCAAAAATGGACATGGATACCAGTGCTGTTATTTTGTATTAAGACTATGGCAAAAGCTCACGAGCCTTGTGAGAGGAACACTCTAAAATGTGGATCAATTTAATTATTCCTAGTTATGTCCACCAGATGGAATACAATGTATATTGCCTTGTGGTAAAAGCGTATTTCCCTCTCTGCGAGTATGCTTGATTAGTCGAAAAGCTCTATTCATCATTTTACAGTAAATTGATTGGTGAAACAAACTTCAGTAAATTAAAAAAAGAAAAAGGTACTCGTATTACGATGATGTTATGTCTACTTGACGTAAATTATTATAAAATTATACTATTCTAAATCAATGCTTCTTATGTTCATTCTTGGTAGGATGCTGCAGATCCATGGCCTAAGACAGAATCCAATGTTAATTCTGATAAATATAAAAGGTATCGTCAAACTGTATATTTACCTGAGCCATCTTGAAGAACAAGTCCCAGTTTTCGAAGGTCTTCTTGAACAATTCGGAACCAGGACCATTGGCATAGATAAACACATCACTCATGGAATGGACACCCTTGGCTTCTTCTACTGGCAAATTACCGTTCCACTTGAGACCAGCTGTAATAAAATAAAAAGAATTGGTTTAAATACAAGGCAGCATGGGAAGAAACAAAAAAAAAGTATACGCACCTCCGTAGTTACCAGCGGGGTCATTCTTGTTGCCAATATAGCTGTGGCCATCTTCACCCTTCACGGTAGGATGACGAGGTCCGTTAGCAGAAGTCTGCCAAGCCTCAAAGTGATCAGGACCATTGGAAGTACCAGCAGCCAAGGAGATCTGAGGAGACCAGTTGTCGGGGAAACCATCATTGTCATTATCGAAGTAGCCGGGCCAGCCAGCATGCTCATAGACACCGATCGAGTTGCGCTTGTTTTCAACAGTATCATCGCCGTGCTTGACAATATAACGTTGATCGACAGAACCCCAAACGTCAAAGGAATGGGCGTGATCAGCTGTCACAAGGATCAAGGTATCATCGTATTCTCCGTTCTTTTTGAGCCATTCGACGGTTTTCTTGACGGTCACGTCCAGTTCGATCAAATCAGCCCAAGCACGAGGGAAGTCAAAGGTATGGAGTTGTTTGTCAACAGAAGCAGCTTCGGACATAAGGAAAAAGCCATCTTTGCCACCACGCTTCTTCAAGGTTTCGAGAGCTTTGAGGGTCATGTCTTGCAAACCAGGCTGGTCTGAACCCAAAGCGTCCTTGCCACTCAGGTCAGGTGCGGCCTTGTTGCCAATAGTGTTGTTGACAAACAGATTGCGTTCGAACCAAACGTCAAGTGGTCCCTGACGGAAAACACCGAGCAATTTGTCCTTTCCGTGATACTGCTGAAGTTGCTTCTTGTTCATGACCAACTTGTAGCCACGCTTCTGGAATTCTTCGTAATAATCTTTGTTCTTCAAGCTTTCCTTGCCCTTGAAGTACTCAGCACCACCAGTAAGCCAGACATCGGGAGCAACTATCAATTAATAAAAAAAAAAAAGGTTATCTCAATCATCAAAGTAAATCAATGGTCTTTTAACTTACCACCTGAAGTCCAGTTAGCCACACCATTGATGATCTATGGAAAATGTCAGAGGATATGTGTAACAAACAACAGCGTAAATCCACACTTACCTGATCGGTGATTTCAGCAGCTGTAGAACGGCGACGGGTATGGGACACAAATGCAGCAGGGGTGGCATCTTGACCGTCAGCAGTAGTGACGATACCGATAGCTTAACAAACAAAATAGCATCGTCAGAACTATCATTGCACTCCATCGTTCATTGTCCTACTCACCTTTCTTGGGTTGACGACGACGGATCAGTTCGGTAATAAGTTCGACCTTGGGATCATCGAAAGGATCTTCGGAGGAATCACAGTAGACACCCAAAGCATTGACACTAGACTTGTGGCCGGTGGCATAGGCGGAGGCGGAATTGGCAGAGTCGGTAACAAGAGAGTCTACCGAGTTGGTGATAACGTGACCCAATTCATCAAAGTGCTCAAAGGACAGAAAGTCATGAAACTTTCCAGAGGTATGTTTGCGGGCAATGGCACGTGCAGCGGTGATCATCTAAAGCATTTCCTTTTCAATAACTTTATCCTTGTAAACCAGACCAACTTTTTACTTACACCAGTGTTTGTACCATCAGAGATGAAGAGGATGACGTTTTTTGCCTTCTTTTTAACCTTCTTGGGCTATGGAATGTGCTTTTGTTTAGCTATCTGGAATATGTGCCTTTTGTTCTTCCTACCTGAACAACATGATATTGAACGGTGTAGGCTTGCTTAGGTCCGTATTCCACCTTGACTTCGTAGGTACCAGGTTCATCGAACTTGAGTTTTCTCCAGATGCGCGAAGAAACAGCGACATTGATGGGATCCTCGCTGTGGCCGGTCAAATGTCCGTATTGAGCGTCAATGGAATGAACCCAAGGGAATTCCCAGCTTTCGATACGAGGAGTAGACTTGCCGAAATAGTGGCTAACATCCTGCCATTTCTGTTTGTTTTTGCGGACAAGGGTTTTGAAATGCTTATAGGGAGCTGGGGTAGGATTGCTGGTATTCTTGTCATAGGCATGAAGCTCGACTCTCAAATCAAAGTAAGATCCCGGAAGGAACTGAGAACTAAAACCAACAGATCAATGAGTCATCCCTTTTCTTCATTAAATAGACTTACACATCGGGAGGGAAGATACAGGCGTGAGGATCAGGACAAGCACCCAAACGAGGGAATTGACCTTCTGGATCCGGAGTAAGCTTGTACTCTTTAGAAGCTGCAAGAGCAGACGAGCTAACGGCGGCTAAAGAGAGGAAGGTCAAGAGTGCCGACGACTTCATCGGTAAGATGGAAGAGAAAGGGAACAAAGAGATGGGAAGATGTAAATCTTTGCTCCTTTTATATACTATACCTGTATAAACAGGGTCGTGCCTAGTGTCGTTTTGAAAGCGTACCAAACAAACCCTTTTTTCTTTTGATGTACCATACATTTTGCTTCACAGGGACCACGTTGCATAGCGCCATGTTACACATGCAAATTCCCGGGATTCCATCGACTGCAAAGTGTGATTTGACATCCCGCAACAAGTGTGTGCTTTTATCTTTTAGTCCCTGAAGATAATACGTTCCTTCATCATTCATGTCTCGGCCCTGGTTCACGTGCGTGCAGTCATTCGTCTATATTCTGCAAATTATTCATACTCCGAGAAGATCCCCGTTCTGTTTTCGGGAGCTTTTACCATTTGCGTCCATTTTCGGAGATTGCTGGTGCTACACTGCTAATGTACATTTCTGTTGTCCGGTGTTCAGCCTTGAGAGGATTTTTCGACCTTCACCATAAGACACTTTTTCGACTATTTTGAAAAGCATTCCTTTTCGCCTTGGTAACACTTCTGGAGACCATCTTCCTTTCAGTAACATGTACCATTACAGGTGAACACCCTATGAAACAGAGGGATCGGTTAGCCCAATCACCCTGACTGTCTTGGCTGTACAACCTCTCGAATCATTTGACAGTTGCATTGTCTTGTTTCCACTTCCTGCCTGCACTTTGTCGTACTAGCAAATGTGTTTCTTCTCATTTTGCATCTTTATTGTTCTCAGTCTTCTTCTTTTTTCTTTGTTTCATTTTGCTTTTGCTATTACTTTTTTTTTCCACGTTCAGTAAAGTTGATTATCTGCGTTGTTTTCTCAAAGTATCTAGTCAATTCACTGGAAATCAAGAGAATAAATCACCAGAAGGTGAATAGGCTTTGAAAAGAGGGTTTTATCAATTTCAATAAGATGTTTAACCTTGGACAATATGAAGACTTTGATAGTATTGAGGAACAGCCTATATTTTTCTTACATGTCATTGTATTATTGTTTGTTTGATTCATATATTTCTGACACAGATTTGGATTGTATTTCTATTTCGTCTGTTTGTATTTTTATTTTGCCCTTATGTTTTCTTTTGTTTCTTTGCCCCCCTTCAACATTCACAACTCATTGTCCGAGCACCCCACCTCATGTTCTCCAGTTAAAATAACTGTAGCTGATGCAGGTCAGGTATAATGATATTGACGAGAACGAACATTTAATTTATTTTTTTTCTTTTTCTTGATCTTGGGCGACTCGATTGATATCCAGCAACTACTACATTCAGTGACGGAAAGCTGTCGTTTTCCTTGCGATTGCTCGCGTTGGTGTTTCACGACTTTGTGTGCTACTTCAGCAGCCAGCTTCTACTTACAAACAACCAATACATTATAGGAATTATGGGTTTTCTCTGGTATCCATCAGTTCCTGTTCGGCTATTTCTGGTTCCTGATGTGCTATTTTGTATCATGTAAAAAGTACTCCATTGAGAATCAATAGATCAATCAAGGCATTCAGCCTCATTCATTATTTCACGCCAAAGTTTGACAAAGTCGAAAGGGGTCAAACGGACCGGGTGGTCCGGGAGGTTTCACTTCACATGTTGCCAGATCAATTTTCGTGTGCCATTGGTTTCACGTACAAGGTCCAATCAGCGCCTCAGTTGAGGGCCGCCCTCCAAAAAAGAATTTGCCCTAAGAACATACTGTTATTACTTTCGATCTCAAAAGCGCACTTATAAATGATAACACTTACCACGCTTGATAGAAGATATCGTCGGTAGGAAAAATATTATTGAGTAAACGATCTAAATAAAGGTGCATAAATGAATCCTCAACGAAATGGGCCGTATCCACGTTTCTGCACAAACGGAGGTGCAGTACAGTAAACCTCCCTTAATTTCAATGGTTCGGTTAAATCCCACTCATTGAAAATAGGTGAGGGATGGGATCAATGAAGAATTGCAACAACTTGCATCAGTGTAGAAAGCAGTTCAATCTACCATGCATTAGCTAGTCATTAAGCAGTTACTTATCCACACCTCGCCATGAGTTGCAAGCTGTCTAATCCAGCCAAAGTAACTGCTTGGGATTATTAAGCAATAGACTGTATTATTGATACTACTTTAGTAAAATCTAATATAAGTTTTGCTAGTAAATAAGACCTCGATTCGAAAATAGGCGAGGGTTGAATTTAACGAAGATTGAGAATTAGTTTCGCTCTCTGGTTGCCAACGTCGGTGTCACTTCCCTTCTCTCTGGGACCAGGGAGCGATTAAATGTTGACAATGGTTGTTACAGATTCCAACGTTATAAACGTTATCACCACAGATTTAACCAACATGGTGGACGATTATATGGTGGGAAACAGCGAATGGGGGGGGGATTGAACCCGCTCAAATGTCGTTTCTGGAGTCAAAATCCGCGACACTCGATCTATCTCCTATCAATGTGGAATATCAATATACTGTTGATAAAGCCTCCATGAAGCAAGCAACAAATTGTTGCCTCCAAGCCTTCAACAGGCATAATCGTAATTGTATTATCCTGATTTTCTGCATTGATACCTTGTGGATTGGCAAAGGCAAGGAGACCAGCCGTGTCGCTTTTCATAGTTATCCTTGCCACTTCTGGGTATCTGAGCGTCTTGACATTTGTCGATCAAACCTGGAAAAATGCATTAGCGATCTTTCTAACCCATCGCGCCACATTATTAATCAATGCTCGTTCCAGTGAGGATCGCACTATGTTACTGTTATACAACTTGGCATTACAACGTTACCAGAGTCTTGCCGGGAATTAGCTGTATTTGATCGAGGTTCTGACAGAAATATTGGATACACAAGAGCGAGAGTACGAACATATCCTGGAATTCGAGCAAGACTCTCAGTGCAAATCGTTCTGTGTCTTGTGGAGAGACAAAATACAGCCTCTCTACAGCAGGTTTGGGATTCGTGCGAGAAATCCATTTATGCTGCTCTCTATTAAAGGAGTAATGTGATGAGATATAAACATAAAAGCAGGAGTGTGCTTGACGATTTATTAGGTTTAAGCTAAACTATCCAGTGAGACTTAGTTTCACTATGCCATGAAATAAACTGTCCCATTTCATCATCCTTATGGAAACAGATAGGTTGCTGATTAGGCAGGTGTGTACAGCAAGACGGCAAACAGTGGGCGGATGAAAATTGAGAGGATAGCTAAATATGCGCCAGCAGCATTCGATAGCGGACATGTAGCGTATCTCCTGATACCGCTAGATTTCGTCAATGGCTTGAGCCTGCCTAGCATCGCCACCATCGTTGATACGCACATTAACCCAGTCTAGGGCTTGAAATGGGCGGGCCTTAACCGGTCGGGTCATAACTGGGCCTGTTCAGGATATTGACCCATGGCCCGCTGGGCTGGGCCAAGATTTTAACCCGGAACCCGGCACACTAGGCCTATCGCACTAAGATGGGCCCATTGACCCGTGGGCCAACTCGGGCGGGCCATATCGGGCTGGCTAATTCTATGGCCCGGAAGGCGGCCCATTAAGTCCCGCCCGGCAGACATCCGGTCCGGCCGGGTCGAATTCCGAGCTCTAACCCAGTCGTACCTCTTGTACACTTATTTTGTACAAGTTACTTGACTGATCCAACGTTGTCATATAACTCAGCATTGATGTGTGCATCGTATTCGTTGCAGAGGCATGGATTATATAGTGCAATCCAACGGTTATTATATTTTGTGATGATACCATATCGCTAGTGAGAAATTGGTTTAACCCTTCTCTGTCTAACCGACACTTGCTATTTGTCTCCCATAACTTTTACTCGCCTTGATTACTGTAATTGATACAGTATGCTGTACTCTACCGGAACGCTGAGAATCCGACGCTTAGTTTAGCAGCGTGTGAGATCTGTGCTCTTCGGTTCCATGCCACATTGTCTTGTTGCAAGAAGGGTATGTTTGTCCTCTGATGCAAGCAATATACTCGTTTTACTTTCTTTTCTGTTCTTGCCTCTCATTTCTTTAACGAAGTGATGATTGATGCTTCAAAGAACAATACAGTAATAATAAACGTTGTAATAACGTTATGGTTGGTTAAAATGCTTTTTCTCTAAGAATTTTATGATAGCCAACCAATAATTTCGGGACATTTGGATGAAGGTTTCCTTGGCTAGAGGGTAAAGGATATCTGAGGGAAAAGAAAGGTTGTTTTGTGAAATTACAATCCATAATTGTTGCTGTTGTGACCAAGCTCAACGTCTGATATAGGCAGGCTGTTCGCCCTATATGACTGACCGTGATTACCCAGATCAACTGCCACCATAGTATCATCAGAGGCAAGCCTTATCGGCAAGTCTTGAAATCGCATTGACATGTGCGCCTTCTTCGGAGGACTGATGTTACTATACGTCTGCATGTTATTGCTAGAAGGCTTTAAATTAGCGTTCGTTTCAACGGGAGGAGGAGTGGCGTTCTCTGCTGCTGCCGGTGGAGGTGGAGGAGGTGCTGCTGCTGGTTGTGGTGCCGAGGCAATCATGGGCGGAGGGACTCGATAGAAAGCCCCACCTACAAACGAAGTGATAACAAGCGTCCAATGGATCTAGCGAAAGCCGATCAGAAGAATGAATTGCTAACGGGAGCATGCCTACATAGACCAAAAACATGACTGCTACACACACAAGGGACCATTTTACTTCATCTTGAAAAAGTCTATCACAGTTGTAGTAATCTATGTTGGGATTGACTGAAGTTGATGACTGGCTCGATTGTCGAAAATCATTTTCGAAGTCATTAAAAGATAGCTGGATGCACCAGTTCTGGAAAGCAGGCTGATTTACTGAAAACAAGACAAAGTTGACCAGGTTATCGATCAGAACGCCAGACATGAAAAGGGCAACGATATAAGGCAGAGCCGGTATCCTGACAAAACGATGCTGCGCAATGCAGCGCCTTGTTATTTCCATTAAGTGTTATACGGCTCTTTTTTGTAGGAAGATACCTTGATAAGGATAGCGATGAAACTGCATAGACTTACGATGCCAAATAGCATATTAATTACGCCAGATAGTATGAGAGGTGTCCTATCCAGATACGAAAAGAATGCTTTTCACAGTTTTCGGTGTTATACTTTGTGCATTCTGCAAAAGGTTACTTACGACTAGATCCCGTGAAAGCTAATATAGCAAAATAGAAGCTGAAACCCTAGCTGAAACGTCTTATCATACTTGTCCCTTACACATTGCTCGCATTGGTTTTAAGGAACTTACAGTCCATATTAAACAGGCCAGGACACTACCAAATTTATTATGGATACATCCACAACATGGCACTGATAAGCGAGAAAAGTTGTAACGATGTTTGAAGTGATCGTAGGGTACAATAGGCATCGAGCAAAAAGAGAGTGAGAAGAAAAGGAGGGCAATGCATAGGCTAGCAGCAAACTGTCTTCGATTGTTTGAAGGATAGCTTTTTGTAAATACATTGCCTTTTATGGATGAAAACTCGGATCTGTTTTAGGATGCCGTTGCTTTCTCCACTATCGGCAGACATTCCCTATTTGTCAACTTTACACAACCAACATTGACTGTTTTCTTATACACCAGAAGTAGCGATCAATGAATCCTTTTCTTTATAAACGTATGAATAGAGTTACTCTAACGAGTCATTGTAAATATGCTAGATACGGTTGATTTCGTAAAGCATGCGAGATTAGTTCATATGACAGCACCAGGTAGAAGTATGGGTAAACAATATACATAAAAAAGATCAAGATTGACCAAATGTATTTTGGACGTGTTGTCGTATAGTTGATAAAGGATCTTGCTTGAACGCTGAATGCTGCATCACCTTTTGGAATCGAAGGATTTCTTGCATCCTATTTATTTTGATCAATCAAAGTTTTACACACAGGTCAAACCCATGCTCCAAACAAAGTATGACTTACTCTGCCTTTTTCTTTGCCTTCTTTGATTTGATCTTATTCGATGGTACAACCACCGGTCGTGGTGCTTCAGTTGATTCTTGTGCTGAGCTGGCAGTGTTGGAAGGTGTTTTGATCTCAATGGTGTTTAGCAGATCATTAAACTCGTCCAGATCGGCTGCCAGTTCATTCTGCTTGTTGTTCTTCTTTTTCTGTTGCTTTTTTCTTACGGTATAAGCAGTATCCAGCTCTGCCGATCAGTATAAGTACACGATCTAGTCATTCTTGTGACACATACTCTCGATCCAAGCTTCATGACGAAGTTTCTTTTTCATTTGCTTACTAATGGCTACGTCTTTTCCTTGTATAGGAATGATCTATCGGTAACTAAGCAAAGACTATATCGGGATTACGACGTGGATCGACTTACATCGATGGCGTTGGTGTCGCTATGCTGCACAACTTGTTCTGAAACGTCCTTTTGACGAACTGCATACTTGCGATGTACCAGATCGTTTTGTTGACTTCTTCCTTTGGATTTTGTGCGTTGAAGCTTGGGCATGTTTCTGTTATAAAGCAGCAACTCCCTCTCGGGTTTCCTTGATAAAATCAGTGGCCAAAAGCAGTCATTTTTACCGAGTGTTGAGAGGAACCCCGACAGCTTCCTACCATTTTGGGTAATCAACCCAACTGTTTATTGCATAGTAAACTTTCATCGACGCAAAATTTGTTTCAAAGTGGCGCAAAATTTTCAATCAACCCTATATGCTCGAAACTGACAAATCGTTTGGCAGTATGACAAATTTGATTTTCCAAAGCCTGTTCGCTAATTAAACCATGAGATCCCAAAAGTTTTGGTGGTCAACATTTAAGATCATCGAGCATATAAAACGGAGTTGCGAGCGAATATAAGAGAAAGATTTACCGTCAAGTTCTTTGTTTACTGATGATATATAGCATACAAAAGTTACAATATCTGTCAATTCAATTACTTCATATACAAGCTGCTTAGTCGAGCTCATATCTTAAACTGAGTAGATGGTTGATGCAGTTGTCGCATAAAAGTCTGCTTTGGATAGACCCAGAGTGACAGGATTTTCCAAATTAAGGGAATATTGAACGTCGCGGAAAACGGATCGCGCACGCTTTTCGGGTATACTAATCATGAAACAGCTCAACGTGCAATCAGCAAACTCGAATAACAAAGCACCTCGTCCTGATCAAACGAAATGTAAACTAAAATTTGATTATGCCCCGAGTTCAGATAATGTGGATCTCAATTTGCTGATTCTTCTTCATGGCCTTGGTAAGTTTATTCGTATCGAAGAGGCATGTTATTAGAACATAAAGTTTAGGGGACACCAATAAACCATTTGCAAGGCTTGCCTCCAAGCTGAAGCTACCCCAAACGGCTACACTGGCTGTTCAGGCACCTGAACCCGTGCCTTATATGGAAGACTCTTATCAATGGTTCCCAAGCTTCGATGTAATGACTGGCCACTGTAGGTTCCCATCCGTTTATTCTTTTCAGCAAGGATTAACTTTGTTGGACTAGTATTGACGTCTTCTGATCCACGACGTATGAAAGGTCTGATGCGCACGCGTGAGCTCATCACAGAACTACTAAGGCATTTAATCGATGATTGCCAATTCCAACCACCCAATATCTTCCTCTTTGGGTTTTCTCAAGGTGCCACGGTTGCTCTGGATGTAGTCTTGCTAGGTGACACTCGCAATTTGGGTGGTGTTGTTAGCATCAGCGGTTATCTCTTAGAAGAACACACATCCATCAGTAAACAAGACATAGGGTATGATGGGTATATATTGGTCACACAAGGAGAGAAAGATCCTGTAGTAGGAAGCAAAGCAGAGGCCGAAAAACAGGTAATAAACAACACTTTTCCAGTTACTTCAAAATAGATAGGCTGATATAATCATTTAGTTTCAAGTCATTCAAAAGTTTTGCTCGGCTACGGCCAAGACATCGCAAGTGTTTATTACCAACAAAGGGCATACCATGGCCAGTTCGGAAGGCGAATGGAGAGTCATTCATACATTTTTTTCCGATTACATGCCGCGTCGGAATTTGCAATTAGAAAGTATGGCAGACATCTATCTTGTCAATCCTTCATAGATCCCCTCCCCATCCATCTTCAAATGGACTGCACGTTGTATAAAGGCTTCCATTTGGCCCACACCAACGTGTGTACAAAATATTTGCTGCATTCTTGCTGACGATTGTTTGTGTCTCCATGGTCTGCTCTAATCATCAGTGCTACCCTATCTCTTCTGCAACTATACGACTTACGGAAATGAAGCTCTCGAAAGCATTGAGATAGATAATCCCGGTTTCTTGTTCGCCGAATCCGTCGAGAATTAAGTCTGGCCACTCACTGTCCTCAAAGGCTGGATACAACTTCGGAAAGGCTCGCCAAGGTTTCTGAACGATCCAGCTTCTATTATAAAATAGTTGATCCAGTAGGTCTTCCGGTAAACGGTCGGTAGAAAACATCTTGACAACGCTTTCCCCATTGTCAAGGACTCGGTGTACGGCAAAGGTTGTGAACGGTGGCGTCGAATTGTTAAAATATTCCGCTAAGCAATAGCAAAGGGAGTAAAGGGATGGAAAAGAACAAGGAATTAGCCTATCTTTAGACTATCGTTTGAACCATCGTCTTATTTCACTACTTACTCAAGGGATAACCAGTGGTAATGATCGCAGATGGTATCGTGTCAGCAGTGCGCGCAAAGTATTCTGGGTTAGGGAAACCTGCAATCAAGGTGACATGTACAGTATGGTATTCTCGATGATGATCAGACACCGGAAACGGTAGCGAAAGGCTTGACTCCGTGTGAAGTGGTGACGCTATAATAATCACATCGTAGATATCTTCTGTTCCATCGTCAGCACTAACAGCATAGCGACTTTGAAATTTCCCATCTGCATTGACCTCCGTTACGTTACGGATGGCTTGTACAGAGGTATTCAACCTTAAGCTTGCCTGAGAAGCTTTTGCAAACGCTTCGAAAATCTGGTAGTTTCCATCTTTCACCGACCAAGCACCATCGGTTGCCATGGACACCTAATAATGACGACCGCAATGAAAAAAAATTCAGTTATTCTATATTTCTCCTTGCTTTTTTTTATCTTACCATTGCAGCAAAACCATGCAATACATTGAGATCCTGTCCATAGTTCGCCCTAGTACCCGTCTGAATTACTTCTTGCGAGAATTGCTCTCCAATGCCCTGCTGGCCAAGGAAATCACTGGCTGTGGAGTTCACCATTGCTTCCCATCCATAGCGTTTAATTACGTCTGCGACACTATAGAAAGGCGATTGAGGTTCATAAATGGAAAAGAAATCGGCCAAGGTTTTCTGGAGCAGGTGTTTGAACCGAATGGGTGCCCATGTGTATCGCCATAGAGCTTTCACTGTGTCCCACCATCCCCATCCCGATTGCTCAAACAGAAATTGCTTTCCATCCCATACTCCTAACCCGCGTTTCAACATATCGTCCACCATACGCACACGTTCCAATCCGAATCGCTTGGTGGCATTCATCAGGTTGTAATTCTTTTCCACAAAAATCGAAGCGCCCTGCTCGATCCATCCCAACGACGCATTGTCTTTGATAGGCACAACTCGACTCCGACCGCCGAGCAAGGGTTGATCGTCATAGATAGTCAGGTCCGTCTCTGGAAGAACATTATGTAACCAAAACGCAGCGGAGGTGCCTGCAGCTCCTCCACCTGAGTACCTATCAGTTCAGAGCATTACGATGCTGACGTTTATATGGTACCTATAATGGCAACCCTCTTTCGCCGATGACACACACGTATCACGGTCTGTAAAGGATCGCCGACTCCTAATGCTGCTAATGTAGCCAACAGGATGGTAATAAGAACCCAACTTCGCATTACGGAGGGAGAGTGTAGAAAGACGTGGGTTATGGGCCTAGATAACGGTTTTACAGATCACGCGCTCAAAGGCAAATCGGTTTCAGTTCCGTGTTTTTGTTTGGTATATTCGTTCCGTTAAAGTAAAATGTTTACCCCCAAGAGGATGGATATAAAATTTTCAATTACTACAGTTCTCATCTGGACCGAAAGCCGAATCGATATGGTTCAATCAGTTCTCAACTGGGGCAAACATGATTTACTGAAAGAGTCTGTGCCATACTAAAATTCATGCGGACATGTCCGCCAGTGGTGTTACACAGTTACTTCTCTAAAGTGCACCTTGGCATATACCGATAAAGCATGCGGTTTCATTATACCTTTCTTATAATCCCAGGCGATTCTGAGTTTTATTGCCATGTTTATTCGCCTTATTCTAAAGTAACAGGATGCACAAACTATTGTACGGTGCATATCTTTCTTAGGCAAATGCACCAGAACAGTTGAACCAGGTGGCTGCGGAAAACGAAAGCTTTCTACACATTTTGTAGTATTTAAAGAATCCCATATGATAAAGTCTGAACAAGGAACTAAATGATCTATCACTGCATGAGACTGAAAGCAAAATAGGACTATCTCTTGACTAAGAATAAAGACGCTTCGGAAATTTCGTTTCGTGTTGTTTTACAAAGAAATTAATCTATTGAAGTTGTTTAAACGAGGCCATCGAAGTCATCTACAAAATAAATAAGTCAGAAATAAGATAGAGTTCGCGTGCAATGATTTCAGACAATTACCTTCAATGCCATTAATGGTATGAAAAATAAACAACATGATGTTAGCCGCCATTTGCATTCCAAAACCTTTATATAAACCCCGGATGCCCCAGGCACTGGTGGTTTTAGGTTTGGGCATGACAGGCAGATCATCTTCGCTGTCGGAGGAGCCATCAAGCAATGCATTGTCCTTTTGTGACAATGGCTTTGGCTGAGTACTCTTCTTGTTCCTGGTGCCTTCTTCCTTCATTATTTTGTACAATGCATCTAGAACACCTCTGTAAGGTACTGGCCGTAATGCCACAGCTGAGGACATATTCACTTGACAGTGCAACCGTTTTCGGATAGTTTCCAACGGAAGGGTAATAATCAAACCCAGCGTACTGAAGGCAAGCTCAGCAGCACCGTACAGCACAGGAGAATCTGAGGCAGAGATATGTAATACGCGATCAATGATGAGTGGCGTGCTGCTGGAAATGAGTGGCGTAATAATATGATACAAAATGGTAGGAACGAGATTATAAGAAAGGTATATGTTCCTCAAACCACCCTCTTCACGACTCATGGTGGCCAAAGCATGCATGAGGCCTTTGTATTTGCAATTTAAAGGCGACGATGATTGAACTATAAGCCTAGAATGCTTTATAAATAATTGATTGCTTCTTCATCCTTTACTAAGCTTACCGCGTCCTAATGATCTCTAGCGGGCTAAGTAGTACTCCTACAGCAAGGTGACTCGCAACCAACGTCGTCATGTTTGGCGTGACATTGTCGAGATGCATCAAAGGAATCGTGTCATCGTATAATCCAAAAAGATCGTTTAACGAGCGTTCCAGAGAAGGCTGCAAAAAAGCACGTAACATCTCGTAGATCCAGGTGACCCGCTGCCCTGAAAAGATAGCGTTTAGTTGTTCGATATCTCCCTTCTATCTTTACCTTTGAAGAGGGACTTCCAACCTTCCGTTGGTTGTTTAATAATATGACTTAATATTTCAAGTACACCGCCATTCATGGGAGCCATTTGATAAACAGGTCTTGTCTCTTCGTCGTAGACGCTTCGTGTAAGGAGACCACTGTCGCTTGGACTTTTAAAGCGACTGGATCGTGGTGATGGCGTATGCTGTGGAGGCTGCGTACTATAAAATGCGTCTCCATCGTCTTCCTCATCGGATGAGATACCGTTCATATAGGACGGGTTCTAGGTCGTCGAAGTTTTGAGATATCCATACCCTATACCACACAATGTGTTTACCTCTTGTGTTCCTGGGATTTTGTGATCAGTAAAAGCAATGACTTCGACGTCTTCATGAGGCGAATACTGCACTTGAAGAAGAGTTGTGCCCACTTCGAAAGGGCTCGTTAACATGGTCATAAAGTACTTCAGCATGGCATAGCTGGTAAATTTTGTGGTTATGCCTTTTAAAGCGGCTTCGTCATTATCGAAAACGTCAGGTGTAAGTCCAGGAATAGTATCACTCGAAGGCAGGGAGGTGTAGTTGTGCTGATGATGTAAACCTGGCGTGTAATAAGGACGATGAGGATTAACGCTTATCTGAACATTGACGGGCATGTTGAGTTTGACCCCTTCTGCACCACAACAGCGAAAACAGTGCTTTTTCTGCACTCCGCCTGGGATTTCCCGAATTGAGTCATTCTGTGCACCAGTTACTGAGAAACATTGGCATTATGCCAAAATTTAAAAAATACAGCTAGCCTTTAAGGGTTTGTATGCGAACCTTTCCGATGTTTGATATTGCTCTTAGGCATGCCAAGCCTATTGTAATATTTGAAAGGTACTATTTTCTGAATTTGTCCTAAGAAACTAACATATCCTTGTCTGGCAAGGATAACATATGTACACTGCGAGAAAAATAATAATAAGAATCGATGACGCATCCGAGAATAATCATAGAAAATAATCATAGAAATAATCACGGAAATGCCCTT
Organism: Apophysomyces variabilis; assembly: GCA_002749535.1. NCBI lineage: Eukaryota > Fungi > Mucoromycota > Mucoromycetes > Mucorales > Mucoraceae > Apophysomyces > Apophysomyces variabilis. The sequence goes on along the minus strand of MZZL01000044.1, from coordinate 128,947 downwards.
TTCTATGATTATTCTATGATTATTTTGTACGATTAGTCCATTACGGCTCATAGAATCCGATAATAATTGCAAGAATAGGTTCTACGATCATCATATAATTCGATGATTACACTTATATAAATGGACCAATAATAAATAAACGGTTTATGTATTAGATTCAAGATGCTAGGGCTTGAATAAATGATTTATTTATAAGTTTGAGACATTGCCGCATGTCTCATGGTTGCTTTTAGAGGATACCATGTATGGCCAAACACAGTAGTTTCTTCCATTTGTTTCGATGGCAGCATTTGTTACCACACCTAGGATGTCATCAATGTTAGTGCAGTCAACAACATACGGTTTTTCTGCAGAAGACCGAAGAGAATATACACTGTTGGTGAGAGCATCTACTTTGGTATGGTATATTCCTATCATAACATGAGCAGGAAAAAAGCTTTCCTCGGTTATGACGGTAACTTGTGCTTGGGAACTGTGCTTGTTATTCATTGGATATTCGTGTTTGAATTCTATCTTTAAACGAATGCGTGAATGAATACGATTCTCCTACTCTGAATGACTTCATGAACGAAATTAAGGAAAATCTCGCAATTTGGACAATTCACAGCAATGTTGCTTGTCCAACAGTGATGTTTCCATTGTGGAAGGATCGTTTTTTTGCGGAGAAGAGTGAATGCAATAAGCAAGAGTTCTCGAAAAAGTATCGTTAACAGAAGGACCTATGGTCACCTCTTTTTGACAACACAAACATTTTGGTATAATGTTCCCTCCAAAACGTTGAAGACATCGGTCAACTGACATTTTGACTATTTTGCATGTAGCGCAAAAACAAGCATGCCTACCAGATGGAAAGTTTGAAGCTTCTAGAAGAAGTCAGTTCCGCTTGGAGTCAAATCATGAGCTGTGCACTTGAAGTACCCAGCAACCAGCAAGACGATGTAAGTGACGATGTAAGCGAAAGACAACAAAGCAGGAAGAGAACTTTTTCGTAGTGCAACATTTCATCTGATTGTTTTCATGATTTCCTTTATAATAGATTGGATTTATGGATGGTTTTAGCAACCAAGATTCAACCCCCAACAGACGCAAACAAACCCTTGTTTGATTGGTGATGATGTGGATCAAGATCTGGACGATACTGTCCCAGAAAACGAAAAGGCACATTCTTTGAAAACAAAAAAAAAAAAAAGGCTCGATTTCGACACTTTATATTTTATTTGCCAATGACATTTATAGTGGGTGGTTGACAGCAAGAACATCAGCAATTGTCTTTTTGATTATCGCCTGGTATCGATGTATCACAATGAAGAAAAGCTGCACCGTGAATTGTCTCATTCACGCATTTTGTAAGACTTCCCTCCCCCTCTTTCCATTTGTCGTGACTGATTCTGCCTTTATTTGCTTTCCTCCTCTTACTATATCCCTTGACCATATCTTTTTCTTCCCAACTAATGTTACTAACTCTTGCATTCGAGCTCTATCGGCATATCTGATCGAACGGGTTTACAATGAATTAAGCTTTGCGTCAGATATTATCAAGGTACCATCTAATGTGATGATGTATGGAAGTGATATCTTGGAGGTGAGTAAAACTAAAAGGAGGAAGAAGCTGAAACGAAGAGGAAGAGAGAGATGCTATTACTAACACAATGAAGGGTTCCTCTCGTCCTGACTTCAATTACTGTTGCGAGTACTGTGTACCATCAGTAGGATAAAACTAACCTGCCTCACGACGGTCTAAACCCAGCTCACGTTCCCTAGTAATGGGTGAACAATCCAACGCTTACCGAATTCTGCTTCGGTATGATAGGAAGAGCCGACACCGAAGAGTGAAAAAGCAACGTCGCTATGAACGCTTGTTTTCTATCTTGCATGAAGGCATGTGAAACGAATGACGGGGCAAAGATGACGAAAGCTTTTGGAATTACCATGATCCAACCAGCAGAATCGACCGATCAAAACGATATCCAAATGAAAGCTGCACACAACTTGGTTGGTCTTGGAAAGCATTTGCTCGTCAGCCCCGTCAGCGTCGATCAAATCCAAAAAAAACGCAATGGGCAACTGGCGGAAGATACTTTTGTGCATAATGTGATATTCCCGTTCCTAACAATGTTATTCATCGCAAACGTAGCAAATTTTCGTTCTATTTCGCTAAAATTTCTGGACAGGGATTTTTTTTTTTTTGGTAGCGTCAATCCCAACTCTAAGAGTGTCTACCTCATTTTTATACTTCTTCAATTTGTTCTTATCAATCAGATCCTAAACTAACAATACAGTAACACTTCTTACCTTAACGAAGTCGTTCAGGACCATCAGTAACAGAAGTGTTGCTCCATGAGAAGTCCATGTATCCTCCTTCATAGTACTCTTCTAGCGTTTCTATTTCCATAGGCTCAATGACCTGTATACCATGCTTAGTATTCCGAATCTTCCTTACAAATTAAATATTTTACGAAAGTTCACCACATCAATCACGCGGGACTCCAATTGTAGCGCACCCTAGCAGGGCTAAGAAAACATACAACGGATGCTGAGGCCTCTTTTGACTTGAATAATGGAATGAAATGGCGACAGAAAACTTAGCCATCCTGTCAAACTGTTGATCTGATCGGGAATCAGAATTTGAAACTGAAGACAGATCTAGTTGGACTGGTAGGGAAAGCTTTGTCTGACACCGGTAAAGTAAACTGGAAGATGCTATAGTATGCTACACAGAACGTCATGCATTTGGAGATGGCATTCCACCTGTTGTAACCCTTCCAATGCAAACGAGCAGTTTTGCAATGAGGAAATGAGAACTCGCCCTAGGGTCACCCACCGTAACTGGTTGTGGATGCGCGGCCCAAGTGCACTGTAACGCATCAAAGACGTGGGGTTTAACTGTACGGAGCAAAGCTTTATCTCAAATAGTCATCAATGATTATAGATTTTAAAGCGCTGAGGTTAGCTGCAATGTCTGAGCAGATAATGACGAAGTACAATAGATGACTTTTCATATGGCTTCATTCACAAGTTTAACTGATCACCAACCGTTCTTCACTGCCTCTATGGTACGTGGTCCAAAACTCTAACCTAAGCTACTTTACCTTATTAAGAGAAATTAAATCGATCTTCAGTTGTTGACTGGATTAGACGAGTCGCAATCACAAGAATATAGAACTGGCGCAAAATCAACGCTGTAATGATAACATTCTTTTTTTTTGAATTTTTTTTGTCGGAGGTGTTGAAGGCGAGTATTGTTAAATTTGGTGTAGTCGAGAAACAAACGAAAAAAAAGGAAAACAAGAACTAGCTGGCTGAAAATATGCTGCACGGCGTAATTGTTCTTCATTACCACCATCCGTACGTTCGTTGCAACACACCAGAAAACATGTTTAGTAAGGCGATCTCGCACGAGGAGGGTAAGGGTCATAACGTGGCGGAGGCGGGCGGCGATCGTAACGATCATAACGGTCATAACGGTCATAACGATCATAGCGATCGTAGCGATCATAACGATCCCTCTCGTAACGGTCGTATCTTGGAGGATCGTAACGATCCATGTAAGGCCGGTCATAGTAGCGATCGTATCTTGGTTCCCCACGAGGTGGTAGTCTAGCTTCATAACGATCATAATAGCGGTAAAAGTCAGCACGAGGATCAAAACGTTCTATATGCGCTAACAAAGCCGTAGTCCGAGCATGAGCACATATTTGTGTCTTACACGTCCAAGAATGGAAAGCAGAAAGAGAACAGGAAAAAAAAAGAAAAAAAATCAAAATAGAATACTTACGTCCGCCGCGTTTGGGAGGTCCATAGTAGCGACCAGGAGTAGGGGTTCTTGGTCTCGACCTTCTGGCCTATTATTAACTTGGTAAGTTAGACCATAAAAGGAGCGCTGATGCTTAACCTTTTCTACTGTGATGACACGACCGTCTACTTCAGTGCCATTGACGGCTGCTTTTGCCCTGTCAGCGTCTTCGGTCGAATTCATACGAATAAAACCAAATCCGCGAGACTCACGGGTGTGAGGATCATACATAACCTCAGCTTTTTGGACCTGTAAAACATCGTTAGAGAACCTGAAAAACTTTATGCAGAGGCCATTCTATTTACCTTGCCGTATTTATTGAACAAGTCCTCCAGCTCAGCACTGGTCGTTCTCATAGAGAGTCCAGTGATAAATAAATTGTCACCAGGGTTCATATCAACTGGATCCTCACGCCTGTAAAAAATGTTCAGTTTTTGGGACGCCTTTCCAAGCATCTCTGCTATACATACAACTCCCTTGAACGAGAGCGGCTTCTGTATCTAGCATCACTGTGTTCACGCTCACGCAAAGGCGAACGCGATCTGGAACGGCTACGAGGACTTCGACCCCGCTCATCTGGAATACGAGGCTCTATTCCTTAATCCATCAGCATGAACAATCCAATTTCTTACTGCATCCGTCCAGCAACTCACCGTTATTTTCAATCTCGCTCATGGTATATACCCTAAAACCAAGATGAACACAGATGGAAAAACAACTGCCACACTTGCGCTCCGGGTCGTCTGTATCAGCGAATACGTCATCAATGGGGGCTTAGCCAGTAATATCATGGCGTTGTCCCCAACCAGGATCGTCTTCAGCAGCTATTATTTCCTTTTTTGTTTTGATTCAAACCCAATTTTAAGTGCGCATAAAAGCATCGCCAGAATTTTTCCCGTTTTGATCAGTTGCGCTTTGCCATAAAGCTGTAGCTAACGTGAAACTCGGTATACTGCGTTAGCTTCACGCTATTGCAAATCCTTGTATGCCATTGGTCCACATTTGTACCGAATCAATTTCTTTGCCTTATCGAGGAGAGAAACCTAGTTTGCATATCCTAGTTAATCGCTATGTAGACTATACTGAGCAGCTGTATCACGTAACTAACTAGATAAAGTACTACTATAGCTATCGTAATATACAGGCTCACAGAAACGAATAAAATCTTATGCTATGCTGGTTTGCCCTGTAAACAAAGCAAAAAAAAGTGTTCAAGGAAACAGTTCAAATCGATTTATTCAACCTGTAGATAAGTTTATTTACATCGTGTGATAGATATTTAGCGGTTCTATCTCAATTACTTCTAAGTTTATATTTGCTGTTGTTGCTGTTGTTGCTGCCGCTGTTGTTGTTGTTGTTGCTGCTGTTGTTGATGATGTTGATGTTGATTTGGCACATGTGAATTATCTTGTATGGGTGGTGCTTGCAACTGTGACAGTGACGGTAACTTCGGCAGTGCCATGGAACGAAATGGTGCTGTCTGAGGCTGAGGTTTCGAAAGCTGAAGAGAAAAAGAGGAGGATACATCCGCAGAATTACTGAAAATTGCTTCGTGATTTGGTGGCATGAACGGACGGAGAGGATACAACGGCCGCTGATATCCAACTGGTTGTGGTGCAGGCTGTATAGGAATTATCTGACCATTGCTGGGATATGGTATATGAAATGTCGGTTGATGTAATGCAAATTGCTGTATCGGTTTCAAACCTTGGTCATCCATATCAATTTTCGGTTTCTTTGCTAGAGAGTCATAGATTCGGTCCTGATTTTGTGGACTATCGCGTCTTAGCTGATCTGTCTCCGAACAGCGAAAACAGACAAATTGAAAATTATCCAAGCTTTTCAGTTTCTTATCAATATAGCCAGCTTTTCGAAGGCATCCAATATGTTGCCAAATCCCACATTTTTCACAAGCAATCATAGGACTACCATCATCCTGAAAGTAAGAATTATTATCAGCAGGCAATTTACTCGCATATTCTAAATTTACCATATTCTGGCCGGAGACGCCGCATACGCAATCGAACGTCCAATCTCCCTCTTCTTCCTCGTTTTGTTTACGAACTTTCGGCTTTCTTCCTCGTTTGCGCTTCGACTGTTCCTTTTTGACAACAATCTCTGCTTCGGGAAGCTTCTGTTCTTTACGTCTTTCTTGATTTAATAAAGCCTGTTCCCGCTCCATAATACGTCGTTCACGTTCTAAAAGTCTCTCCTCTCTGGCTTTAGCTGCCGTTTCTCTTTCCAATTCCTCCCGTTGACGTGCATTTTCTTCTCGTTTCGAAGCCGAACGTAGCCCTCCTTTGCATTCGAACGATTGGCCGCTCTCTAATGCCTGTAACTCTCTAACCATTAATCTTGAACTTCGTTTCCGATTGACAATAGCTTCTTCCTTCTTCAAAGTTTTCTCATGATCTTGAACGACGGGTAAAACTTTTGGTAGAACCTCATTGATCAATAATTTATAAAATCGCTGTTCATCTGAATGGGTACTGTCGGCGAATTTCTCAGGGAATTTCTCCCAGTCTTCACTGGTTAAACACACCTATTGATTACTGTTATTTTTCCCCATTAAACGATAATTTTGTCTTTACCAATTTCCATGGCATCCAATTTTCCTCATCTTCCTCTGTCTGTTTGCTATCATCATCCGAAAGTATTGCCGATTCCTTATCATTACTCCTTGTATTTCTACGGTGGCTTCGTCTAACGGGTTTTGGCTTTTGTTTTGGTTTCCGAGCTGTAGTCTTCTTTTTCAGCGGAGGAGTCTCTTTATACAATCGATTGTCTGCACAATCAAATGTCAGTTAGGATTATACTGTAACATAACATTTACCATCAAACAACCAAAAAGAGCTTCCTTTGGCATCGTATCCAATTGGATCGACCCTCTAAATTATAGTCATCAGTAATGAATAAAAATAACGGCAGTTCATTACATACCCATTGCACTGAATCATCGTCATTCCCTAAATGATCTCGAAAGCGATCTGGATCCTCCAGTTGCCACTATTTAAATACGTTAGGACCTCGTCTGCAGTACAGTTCATTTACGTTGCAAAGGATATCCAACAAATGTATCCTTTCTTCCAAGGTTAATGAATGAAAGTCCACAAGATTAGACTTTTCGTCCGTTTCTTCATCGCTTATATCGTTCTGCGCGTTGGAGATAGACGGATCATTGGGATAGAGTGGGTTAGGTTCCTGAGGCTCGCGTTTATCGAGTTCTCGCGCAAAGTATGTCTGCCACGTGTCGTTGCTACTCGGAAAGTGAGCGAATCAGGCATGAGGATCTTCTAGCACATACTTGATAAACCGATTGCGTGTCAATGATCGTAACATACGAACGATTAGTTCTTCCAATCGATATCGTTCCGATCTCTGTAATATCATGCGTTCAAGATCCTGGCACAATAACAGGTCAGATCAAATTATGCAAAACTACAGTTGCACAAACATCGATAGCAATCTGCAATGGCACCGACAAGCAAGCCTACCTCAGTCGTAAATATACCAGTTTCTACCTTCGGTTCCATTCCCATTCTCGAGATCGCAAGTGGATCGCTGTGACGTGCTGGCCATGGCTGAAATGCTTCTTGAAAAGTATGGAAAAATTGTGCAATGGAAGTAAACTCAACGTTGTTGCGTAGTCTATCAAGATCGGAAAGTAATTCTCCCGACATGGTTATGGGTTGGTAGAGTTAGTTGTTTTATGCGATCTCGTGCTTTGCAGAATCAGGGCTGTTTAATCTGCCACAGTTGGAAGTGCAGTGTCGAATTCCAACGCACGAGCTTTGGGCTTATAGACATTTTTCTTCCCCGGCAGCTGTCCGAATCATAGACGTCACTTGACTTGCTCCTCGGATTCAATGCCCGGACCAAGGAACTTGATGAATATAGACTTTTAAAAGGAAACTTTCTTTCCTTTCATTTTTTGGCTCGCACATCAATACACAGCTAATGATCCTTGTAAATCCTGTGAACCGATGCCACTGTAACCGCTCATTAGGACCACATGTTTATGCTCCCATAACATAAACGCTTGAGCTATGGTTACCTTGGACACGCAGCGGGTCTTGGTATGTCTTTTGTCCTAAACACCAGTCTCTTTTCCAATGGTTTCTGATGTTGGGGACTGGCGGTTGCCTTCCTGGCGTAAAGTTCGGACAACGACGTTCTATCAGGTTGTAGACGTGAGCATTCTGCATTTCATTGCTAATATGGAGAAAATAACGGAAAAAGGAAAAAGACATCTACTGTATCACTCATTTTCAAGCAAGGGATGCTTCGGCAAGGCAGACTTTTGGCGAGGACATTCAAAACACAAGATACAGTACACATGGCAAGAAAAGAAGTGATGCAACGATGCTCTTAGAAAACTTACCAATGTTGCATGACCTGCAGTATAATGAAACAAATCGTATTGCTTGTTGATTGCTGCTTACCTGATTCCAAAAGAAAACACTGTCTGTTTGCCCACTATTTCCTGTGACTAAGAGAGAAAGAAATGCCGTGTGAATCCTTTGCGGCATGCCAAAGGAAGGGCTAATCTTTCATATTGATCTTAATATGATATAGAAGGATCAGAAATGACTGTCTTTAGCGCTACGGTAATATACCGCTCCTTAATCATATCCTCAATTTTAGGAAGTCTTTTAAAGATATGTTCGTGACACTATTAAGAGAGTGAATAAAGTGTAAGTCATCGATAGCTTTCATCCCTTCTGATCTCGTCGACTAGCGTGAGAAATTGCACGGTAACTTGTCTCTCTATTTCTTGATGGCTGATGATCTAACTGTGCCACAGAAGGGTACCAAACAATTGTAACGAACGAATCAAAAACGAAAGTATACGCCAAAGGAAATAAGACGAAGTTAATCTACTTCGGACTCCACCCAAATTTGTAATGAGTAGGTTCCGATAGCTTCCCCACACAAACTGGGAGGATATGTGGATAAGAAGCTGCAGTCGTGCTATGGTACCAGACATGCTACTCTTATTTTAACTTTCTTATTTAGGCAATCCTTTTAACTATAGTACCCATCTCTCTATGTTTTGGTATTTGTAATAATATGCTAATGTAATTCAAGGTTATTGATGATAATACGGATGTAAGTTTTAAGATGAAAACGTTCCAGAGCTCATAGGAGCATGTGTCACAGTTAAGGTTTTTGGCAAATCGTTTATGCTGACGGTGTGTTGCCATAAGCGGGCCGCTCGCCCGACCAAAAGGAGAATTATCATCGTCCGCTTGTGTTCAAAAATCATCAGGCCATCTATTCTGACGAATGATGTTCGCTTAGTCACTGACGCAAACCCTGTGGTAACTTTCTGTGTAAGGTTCAAAATCTTATTTCGATTGTCTGATAGGTCGGAGGATGAATTAGGGCTGGCCCTGGTCGATGATAAAAGGGGAAGAATGGCTCCCTTGTCATTTCTTCCCGTTAACAAATGGAGTCTGTACTGTTGCACGGAAGAAAGGCCTGCCCTTTTCTGCATGCCAATGCATCATCCTTACGATCGTTTGCAAGCAAAAAGAATGCTCTGCTGATCAAGGCCAAACAGTGTCCTGTAATGGCTCCAGCGATCAACGTCCGCGGACTGACTACTACAGCCAAGGCCTCAAAACCTGCTGCTCCTGTCACGCATCAAACCAATTCCAAACCCTTTGACTATGAATTGTTTTATAAGGGAATGCTTGACAAGAAACATAATGACAAGAGCTATCGTTATTTCAATAACATCAACAGACTGGCTCAAAAGTTTCCTCGAGCTCATACAGCTAGTGCCTCAGATGAAGTGACTGTATGGTGCGCTAATGATTACCTTGGTATGGGAAGAAGTGCCATTTTAACAGAGCCAATGAAGTAAGTCATCCTTTGTTCCCTCCAGCGGTTTACTTACCCTAAAACTTATAGGCGTACACTTGATCGCTATGGGGCTGGAGCTGGAGGCACACGCAACATTGCCGGTAATACCGATTTACACCTGCAATTAGAAACCGAACTGGCCGATTTGCATCACAAAGAAAGTGCACTCGTTTTCTCTTCTTGTTTCGTTGCCAATGACGACACATTATCCGTTTTGGGAAGTCGTTTGCCAGGATGTGTTTTCTTTTCCGACGAATTGAATCATGCTTCTATGATTCAGGGTATCCGTCACTCTGGCGCCGCGAAGAAAATTTTCCGTCATAACGATGTTGCTCATCTTGAAGAGCTGCTGCAGTCCGTCGATCCAGCAGTGCCAAAAATTATCGCTTTTGAATCGGTTTATTCCATGTGCGGTTCGATCGCTCCTATCCATGAGATCGTTGCTCTCGCTAAGAAATACAATGCTATCACTTTTTTGGACGAGGTGCACGCTGTAGGCATGTATGGCCCACGAGGGGCTGGTGTGGCTGAACATCTTGACTTCGAGCTCAATACGACCGATCCTCGCATGGGTAATGGAGGCGTCCTGGACGAGATTGACATTATCACCGGTACTCTGGGCAAGGCCTTTGGAGTTGTCGGCGGCTACATCGCTGGATCTTCCAGCTTTGTAGATATGATTCGCTCTTATGGTCCTGGTTTCATCTTTACCACGTCTTTGCCTCCCGTCGTAGCGTCTGGTGCGGTTGAATGCGTAAGATATCTTAAGAGCTCGGCTGCTGAACGTCAAATGCAGCATATCAACACACGTACGGTAAAACAACGCTTAGCCGAACTTGATATTCCGGTTGTACCCAACCCTTCTCATATTTTACCAGTATTACTGGGTGACGCTGCTTCCGCCAAGCTTGCCTCGGACGAATTGTTGTCCAAGTACAGAATCTACGTTCAGAGTATCAATCACCCCACTGTTCCTGTTGGTCATGAACGCCTTCGTATCACACCGACACCTGGACATACGTCTCAGATGATTGACGACCTAGTTGGCGCGCTGGATACTATCTGGTCTCGTTATGGATTTAAGCGTACAAGCGATTGGATAGCTGAGGGAGGCAGAGCTGGTGTCGGTGTCCCCAACCCCGTTGATAATACACCCATCTGGACAGATGAACAACTCGGTCTTTCTGTCGGTAATGCCGTAAGGCAAAATTTGCTGCAATAAATACAGACTGCTACCATTGAGTATCTTTACTATAAGCCACTAAGAGAAAAGATGTTTATCCTCTCAAAAACCCAGATAGTGTGTTGATAAATGTCTTGTTTGACTTTCGTAAACTGTAAACGGTACATCGCAAAACTGAATCAGTACCTGGAAAGCACACTTCTTCAATTGTCCATTTTTTGCGATTGACAGAAACTTCTATCTGGTCGCTTAACAGATGATTGCTTAATGTTACGATCTGTGAAGGGAATGGACGGGAGGCCCTTCCATTATGCGCCCGGCTAATTATTTTGCCTCTGAGCTTTTTGGCTCGTCCTTTTTTATATGTCGCCACTTCAAGTCTGACACACAGCAAGAGTTTTTCTTTGATTAAGCATAATGTCATGGAATACATTCCGAGATCCTGATGCTGAATATCAAACCGATGAAAAGCGATCCTCGAGCGAGACTTTTATCATATTCGGCACAGCTTTTCCGGAGCAAACAGAGAAGGACAGGAATCGTGGTATGAGCGATTCTGGTCAGTTTGTGCCAGTCTGGAAACAGGAAGCAAGAGATGAGAAAGGTCGGCGGCGATTCCACGGCGCCTTTACAGGAGGATTTTCAGCAGGTTATTTCAATACCGTGGGATCAAAAGAAGGTAGATCATACAGTTCAGCAAAGCTACAGTGGCGCTGATCCTTCCATTAGGATGGCAACCTTCAAATTTCGTATCGTCAAGGGCATCAAGAAGCGAGAAGCGCGAAATGCGACCAGAAGATTACATGGACGAAGAAGATCTGCAGGTATAAAAAGGCATACGTATCTGTTTGATCGATGGCTAACAAACACTTAGGAATTGGCAGGATCCAAAAAGCTTGTTGCTACTGAGGAATTTGATATATTGGGTGGCACAGAACGGGAATTGGCCGCACGTCAAAAGCAGAAGGAAGAAGAAGAGAGAGGCGGTGCGCTTGGATTTCTTGGATCCAGTTTGATGAACTTGGTAGGACCGACGAAGGAGTCGGTCGGTATACGACTTTTGAGCAAAATGGGATGGAAACCAGGGCAAGGGATTGGTCCACGCTTGACTCATAAACAGAAGCAAGCTTTGAGTATGGACGATGAAGAGGAAGATATGGAAGACGACCGCATGGCAAAAATTACGTTTGCCCCTCGCGACACGCCAATTGTGGACTTTAGTGCGAAAACAAACACATATGGTCTCGGTTATGACTTGGAAAAGCTTGTGCACCAAGTCGCAGAAATGCGTCGATTGCGGGAAATGAAAAGAGAAGAAGAAGACACGAAACTATCATCCACGAAGCGTGCAGCATTTGGTGTACCCCAGAATTCTACCAAGCACGCTGGTTTTGGACTAGGTACGTTCGAAGATGACGATGACGACTACGAAGTGTACGGCGAAACAACTATATCCCGTGAATATCACCACACTCTTTATGATGACGAGGAAGATAATTATGCACAGAATCGTTCAAAACGGAAAAAGGTGGAAACGCTAGATAGGGATAAAAGCGGTGCGACTGCACAGACTCGATGCACGGACGGGCGACTGGCGCCGCGAGGGTATATCGTATCGAAACAATCACAAGAACTAGGAAAATGGTAAACAATGATCTACTTTGACGAAACATAGTCATTGATGGTTTATTCAGGTATCAGCCGCCAAAAATCCCTGATGATTTCGACGGTCGACATATTGCCACTGATTCGAAAGGAGTGCCGATAGAGACACCACAGCATGGATTAAACGCTGATCAACGCGGCATGATTCTTGGTGAAAAACCAATAGAGCAGCGATCTGTATTCGATTTTATACCGGCAAAATCCAAAGACAAATTGGATAATATACTTAAGTTCGTGACAGACGAGACACTCAAGGTCGATAAATCTAAGCTTTCCAATTTCCCTACCGTATCTAAAGAAGTCGCCAATTTGGCATTGCGAGGGTTTATGCCCTTTGGAGATAATCCGAAGAAACAAGAACGCTACCGATATTATTTGGAGAATATGGCTGGCATTCTGTCAGAGGATGGAAAACCAAAAGATAACTTACCTATTCCTGAAGGCTTAACGTATGAGCAAGGAATGAAAGAAATGGACGAGTTTGCGCAAGCAGCTAGAATATTCAGACCAATCAGCGCTATGATGAGTGGGCGTTTCACTAGTGCACGGACAACTGTCATTGAACAAACGACATTCGAAGGAGGCTTAAAGACAGAGAAAGAATGGCGGAAAGAAAAAGATGTACAAGACAAAGAGCGCGAACCTAAGCAAGTTGCGAAAGAGGTAATTAAATTGGTATGGGCTTTATTGTTTGTTAATGATGAGATAGCAATCTCAAGAAGCTGCCGCTGCTTCTATGAAGATGTTTGGTCAATTAACACGTACAATCAAACCGTTTTATCCGTGCAAGTTACTGTGTAAGCGTTTCAATGTTCGGAATCCACACCCAAACCACGATCCGAGCATAGTTTCAACTGCTGGTCGGACACAAGCTGGTTCTCGGCAAGCCCTCAGTGAGGAAACTATGGATACCATGTTACGAACCCGCAAAGAACCGACGCCTTTGGCAGCGCTACCAACAACTAAATTAGACGATCCTTTATTGAATGCTGTCATACCAAAACCATCACAACGTGCTGTTGAAGAAGCAGTATCTGCACCTTCTGTACCTTCTACCCCTATAGTATCGGAAGAGACTAAAGCACAAGAAGAGAAACAAAGGGAAGAAGAGGAAGTTAAACCTATGGATTATGAGCGCCCATCCATGGATATTTTCAAAGCTATTTTCGAGAATTCAGACGATGAGGAGAAGGAAGAGGAGGAAGCGCTGGAGCCTACATCGACGGAGCTTGTACCTACGGGGGTTAATGATGAGAAGGAAACAGAAGATATGTTTATAGGCCCTCCTCCACCACCCGCTCCGGCTGTGCAAGAACCTGAAATAGAGCCGTTCCGACCCATGTTCGCTAAACCATCTGAGCGCATCGTTGGTAACCATTCTACAGCCGAAAAGCCTACTTTGCCACCGCCACTGGTGAAATCTGAAGAAGTCATTGTATCTCATTTTAAGCCTCGTGAGCGAGCAAAGAGACGATACGTTTCCGTTTCCGATGAGGACAGTGATACGCAAGAGAAGGAAGACCGCCACAGCAAGAAGAGACATAAAGAATCGAAGAGCCGTAAAAGAAGTAGAAGTAGAGAGAGAAGCCATAAGAAAAAGAAGAGTAAAAAAGAGAGGAAAGAGAAGAAAGAGAAGAAAGAGAAGAGTCGGCACCACCAGTCTGCACTTAGCTACGATGACAAAGATGAAAACCTACTATTGCTTAACGAAGCAGAGTGGGTAGAAAAAGAGGCCCAAGTGGAGGTTGTTGAACACAGCCAGGAACGTACCCCTTCAAATCGACCTGAAGAGAATGTGCCTACACGACGACGTATGCGAGCATCAGACTTATGGTAGAAATAGATCTGATAAAGGAAAAGGAATAAAAACAAAACATAACCAAGCTATCAATATTTTGTTTCGGTTGAAAAAAAAAAAAAAAAGAAAACTTTAGTTAAGAGTTGTCCATGGGTGTGATTACTGAAAGTAGTTTGCATTAACCATGCAAGTTCTGTGACAGTTCAGTATGCAGTTTTCCCTGCGTCTAAGTCGACTAAGGGATGACGACCCAGAAGACGATGAAACCATCTGTCAACGGGTTGATCTTTTCGTTTTTCCTTTCCAAATGACTTAAGGCCGGAATTTTTTTGTTCCGACCTTTTTTTGTTTTACTTACACAGTTGACCATGGTGTCCAGTCATGACAGCCATTCGATAGAGAACCAGCCAGCAGCAGCATCTGTTGACGCTGGTCCAGTTCAAGCATACGCAAAACTAGAAGGAGATGACTTTTGCTATTACATCCGAACCTTACAAGTGACACTTGGAAGAAATCAGGCAAAACCAGAAAGTGTAGACATTCCTTTAGGGAAATCAAAATCAGTTTCCCGTCAGCATGCCCGAGTCTTTTACAATTTCACTACACAGCGGTTTGAAATGATGGTTTTTGGAAAGAACGGTGCCTTTGTCAATGAGCAGTTTGTCGAGAAAGGTGTCACTGTGCCTCTCGAAAACAAGTAAGGCCATGAAAGCTGACTTCTTTTCCAATGCGAAAGGTAATTCAACCTTTGATCTCTGTTTCCAGGACGAAAATTCAGATCGGTGAACTGTCGTTCGTTTTCTTGCTACCGCACATGGACGTGGAAGAGACCCCACGAAATGAAAATTTTGGCTATATTTCCACACCGCAGCAACTTGAAAAGCAAACCTTATCAGCACAGAGAAGAGAAGATGATGAGAACGATGGTTCAGAAGACCGAAACGATGAGTTGTACAACAGCAAGGATGTCAAGCCACCTTATTCGTACGCATCACTTATTGCACAGGCTATTAATTCGAGAGAGGATAAGCGAATGACACTGAACGGTATCTACACCTATATCACCACACATTATCCATACTACCAGATGGCTCAAAACGGGTGGCAGGTATGTTACATTGGTTAGGAATTTGCATCATACTGATCGTCTAAAATCTTCTGCTTAGAATTCTATTCGGCATAATTTATCATTGAACAAGGCATTTGTAAAGGTTGCACGCAACGATACAGAACCCGGGAAAGGATCTTTCTGGACTATTGACGCCAACGTTGAAACCCAGTTTTCCAATGGCATGTACAAGAGAAATAAGCGCACGATAACAAAGCCATCGGATGCAAATCGGAGCAGCAGCCCAGCGAATGATGCTCGGAAACGGATCAAGAAGGAAACGGATAGTGACGAGGAAATCATCCGACGGAACAAGGCAGAGATCGGAAAGCCCGCAGAACCATCTCAACAACAGCCAGGAAGCACGGTTGCAGCGACAGGGCCGGTCCCAGCAACATCTACACCCTCATCCACTCCACCGGCAGCAGCTGCTGCTACGTCAACACAAACAGCTGTTCCTTCCGTGCCAAATGCCCAACAAAACATTCAGGCCCAGTTACAATTACAGTTGCAGAATACCATCCGTCAGCATCTTCTGGATCCTGTACGATATCCTCTTCCTGCTTCGATTGCACAACTATTGCCTCAAGCCATTGCCCAACTGCCCCCACAGATGGCTACTCAGCTTTCAGCAACGCTACAATCCGCCTTGCGAGCACATGGAAACCAGCAACAGCAACAACAGCAGCAACAGCAGCAAGCCCAACAGCAGCAACAGCAGCAAGCCCAACAGCAGCCGCAATTGCAACAGCCTCAGCAAGCCCAACAGTCTTCAATAACAACAACAACAACAACAACAACGGCATCGACAGTAGCAACCACAACGGCAGCGCCGGCAACAGCAGCAACAATGACCATACCACCGCCGGCAACAGTAGCAACAACAACAACAGCAGCAGCAGCAACGCCAACGCCAACGCCAACGGCACCACCTCCGTCGTCCTCACCATCAGCACCACAAACAAGTAATAGTAATGAAACTGCAAATGTAACTTCTACCGAGAAAGTGGTACCAGTAACAGAAGAAAAACCATAATGTGAATTCAATTAATAAACTTATTTTTTTAAGTGCTATCTCAATGACTGTCTACAGTAGGATCAAAATTCTTCAGATTCAATGACCAATCCACATGTGATGCATGTCTGTGTTGTCGTTGACGCTTCTTCATCTTCAACCACTGGTGCAAACTCATGTTTATGCGGACCATCCATTCGTTTCCGTTCCCAAGTACTCATCATCGTTCGTCGTCGTAGATCTACTTTCAATGGTTAATATTCATTCACCCTATACGTACATTCTCATCCGGATTTGTATTACCTGCTAGTTTGTCTTTAAACTTTTTGTCCTTTTTTGCTTTCTTATAGGCTTCACGCCTTTCATACTCGGCATCCAATCCTTCAGGACCATTCCATTTCTTAAAAGCATAATCTTCCACCTAAAAAAGAACACATTGTGTTACCCCACAAAAAGCGGTTTGGCTTTCCTTTTCGCTTGCATACCATCTCTCGAACATAAAGCATCATGTTATTCCAGGTGGATTTGTGGGGATTTGGCTTTGACCAGTGAGGCAAAATATCTTTATCTCGTAATTCCTCTATAAAAAGGGGGACAAGAAAAAAGAAGGTCAATGGATAATAAGATTAGAAGAAGAAGAAAAATCATGAATATCCGTTAATGAGGGACTTACCATCTGTTAAAAGATAATCCTATGATGTTACGCAGTAGTATTTTTTAAACATTCCAAACTCTGGTCCTTCACAGTGTTCTTACCTCCTTTGCTTCTGTCTTTGTGATCAGGCTGTATTTATCAGGCTGTGCTTCTTTACACGAAGGACATACAAGAAGACCAAAGACCTGAAAGAATGTCGGGTCAAGATCCATGGATTTGCAATCACGACAAGTCGGATTCTCGGATGGATCCAATGATCTTGGGATATAAGGTTCGATCTTGGTTATTTTATCCTTCTTCGAAGATTTCTCGCTGGATTCGTCCAAGATGTAACCTGCTTTGGAATCTTCCATATTACTTAAATTGTATTCGTAATATGAGGCTGTCCAGCGCGATCGTTTGGTTGCTCTTTCAGCATGCTCCCCATGTTGCGTTGCTGCGGACGGATTTCTGTCATCGGCTTGATGAGAATCCGTTGCTTTTCGTTTGGCACGAAGTTTTTCAATAGCTTTTGATCTACTTTCTTCAATGCGTTTTTGCTGTTCTGCCGTCAAGGAGCTCGTAGTGGTGGACTCGTCTTCCATAGTGATCGAGATAAATCTTTATGCGACATGGTTTTAAGCGTTCTTTTTTTTCTCTTTTTCTTTTTTGGACAACTTTTTTAATCTCAGCTCTTTTGCAAGGCAGTGCTTTATTCTTTTCGCTTTCGCTTTCTTCATTCTCGCTCTAAAGCCTTGCTAAAATTTTCATTGGCCCAGAACAGAGTTGTAGTGACAAAGCTCATTTAGTCAACATGCTTGTGATGTTGTCTCTTGTGTAGATAACTAGACCTCTTTGACTCAATTCCCACTTTAAGCTTTTTGGACGCGTCGTGACACCTTTGTTACACAAAGAGAGCACTTGAAAAAGACAAGAAGGGAGCAGTCACCGTCCGAATTTGCATTGTTATCAGTTTTTTTTTGGCTGTTGTCGCGCTTTTTCTAGAACCATGTCCCATCGACTTCCATTTACAAGCATTGCCCATAACCCTGTAAAGCCGGAACTGGTACTGGCCAATGGCACTGAATTCTTAGTAGTGAATACAAGGTGAAACTCTTCTTATTTTCTTTTCTTGCTTCCCTTGTATGACATGCTTAAACGTGGTATTGGAAACATAGTACTGGCGAGCTGGTCAGACCTTACCCAACCGACGCGGATCGAACCCAAAAATATGTGGATCAGCATCGCAGCATAGCTTTCAATGCCGATGGCACATTACTGGTTACTAGCGGCGACGACAAAAAGATTCGCGTATTCAACACCAACGATTGGTCTTTAAAGCTGACAAGGTATATATATCTACACTTCTCCAGAATCGATATTCAGTACAAAAATATTGCACGTTAGGAATGCTACCAAACGAGTCAACGCCATTCGATTTAGCAAGGATAACCAGATTATCGTGGCTGACAAGTTCGGCGATGTCTATTGGTAAGGCATTAATATTGTTACTTTATGGCCACGTTACGATATGAATCTCGTCCGTTTACCTTACTTCCTATTGTTGAATTTCAGTCATCCGTTGGACGAATCGAACGACACCAAATTATCCCCTATTGTTGGACACGTTTCCATGGTCACCGATATGGTAGGATCTGAAGATCTTACGGTACAGTCAATTCAAGTTATTTCTTCCTTTCTGCGCAGACGTTATCAAGTGATGAAAAATTTGTCATTACCGCCGACCGTGATGAGCACATTCGTGTCAGTCGGTTCCCCAACGGTTACAACATTGAAACATTCTGTTTGGGTCACACTGAGTAAGTTAAACTTTGCAGCAGAACGAGTTATGGATCAATTTGTCTGAATGATATAGTGTGGTGACATGCGTGCAGATACTTCCATGGGATATCGCGAAACTAGTGTCCGCTGGTGGTGACTGTACGATCCGACTATGGGATTACGTTAAAGGAAAAGAAGTGCAAATGTTGGATATTCGATCCTATATTGAAAAATACATTCCAGCTGTAAGTTGATGCAAGGGAAACTAGAGAACCGACATACAAATTAGTTTTATTCTGCTTAGGCTGCGGATGCTAACTCAGCTGATCCTATGGTGAATTCGATCACACTGGATCCTAAATCCGAATCTGTAGCCATCGGTTTTGCAAAGTAATCTCTTTCGGTGAAAATTAAGTATTGACCAAACTAAAACTTGGATAGGACGCCAGCTGTCCTCATTTTTGAATGGAACAAGGGATCTTTGGTGTACAAGGAGACATTAGAAACAAAGAATCCAGCATTAAGTATTGGCTGGGATTTGGAAAGCCGTTTATGGGTTTCTGTGGCCGCAGACTCTGAAGACTTGGTGCTCGTTTTCCGCAAGACGGATGAAAAGGTGCGTAGTACGGCATTCCTTATGCGAATGTGCTTATAGCGATCAATTCAGTTTGAACAAGTGCCATCCGATGATTCCCTGGTGAAACAAATCAACGGTGCTGAAGCTGGATTAGGTACGGTATTATAAAAAATCATGCATAGGTACTAATGTGACGCAGTCGAAATTCTGCCTGATTTATACAGTATTTTTGGCCTTCGAAAATTCTTGGATCTCCCCGAACAGGCAGAAGAGGGAGAGAATGGTCAAGGCAAAAACAAAAAGCGTAAAGTCGCAGCATAGAATCAATATATTTTATTATATCCGATTTCGGAATACAAAAGAATTGGTAAAGAAATTGAGGTATAATGCAGAAAGTGGCTGGTATTTAATGGTTAGTTCAAGTCCCTATATTCTGCATTTTCCATCGATCTTGATAATCGTGCTGAATTTCGTCTACTTGCATCTCGCGGCACAAATGGCCTTGCTTCTGGATCATTGGAAGGAGGATCTCCATGAAAAATGAGAGTGGATGCGGTTGGAATCTCGATCTCTATTGCATCGGCTTCCGAGGTATGAAGAACCGGCTCATGTGTGAAGCCAGTGAAGCCATTGAGCAGATTTCCAAGTGCTGAATCACGCTTCCTTCCGGTAAAATGGAACGATTGTCGTGTCGGTGAAGACGGCAATAGGATGGGCTGAGATCCTTCGTCATTCATTCGATCAACCAACTGAGAAGTTAAAGATATTCCGCGGAAAACAGAGCTTCGTCGTCGATGATTGCTGAGCTTGGTATTACATTGCCAATCTTCCGTAGGCGTAGACGGCTTGAATGTCAGGCTTGCTCTATGATCTGCATGCGATCGACGCGGGAATTCAACAAAGTGCACTTGTTGACGCGACCGATCTGTATGACTCTGCTCCACTGAATTTCGAGAAGGCATGTCTTCCGCAGGAACGGATACCGGGATTTCCGCAACGTCATCTGCACGAATAGACACAGGTGGAGAAACGTCTTTGTTCCGTTTCGATGTGATGAGATACACACCTAAGAACTCTATGGCACATCCTGTCATGAATCTAAGGTCAATGTTTTAGCATACAATGCTGTCCAGACATTGCGTACCTAGACGTCTGCTCCATGTCCATACGATCAAAATCATGGTAAAGCACAGCGCTGCCAATGATAGCCGAAATAGTGAAAAATACAAACTGGGTAGGTATCACTTCGGTTGAATCGAAATATTGGAGAGCTTTGTTGAGATATTTGATCTGCAAAATAGCAGTGACTACCAAAGTCAAAATAAGGATATACGATATCGGATAGCTGGAGAAGAAAAGTAAAAGAGAAAATCAATAACAGCGCCGTACGCACAGGCATGACACATACGTAAACATATTCAAAAGCGTCAGACTTAATAAAGAAGCTACGCTCTTTGTACACAGAACGGTGTAGCCACCTGGTAGAGAGCATAAATAGCGTAAGGTTGAAGAACAGATATCAAGTTCTCGATTACCGTAGATGGCAACAAGTCCCAGGTCGATCACAATACTTGATGAACCGTAGAGCGGTGATAGAATAGTGAGTATCGCGGTAGCAATTCCCGTTGCACAGAAATAGACGAGAGCTCGTGTTTGAGTGAGCGCTTCCATGACCAACTCCGGCGATAACTAAACGGTATCAGCCATGATTAATTGATGGGTATTTTCATTGATACCAACCGCTCCCTCTTCCGCATTGGAGGCCAAGACAACCATAGCAGCACCCGTGCAAGCGAGTACTACTCCCAACAGATCTCTCTGGCGAAAAACTTCCTTTAACATCAACGGAGCCAAGATAACATTGGCCACTAAGGTAGTGGTGCCTAAGGGTGCAATGGTCGAGGCAGGTGCAAATCCGTATGCTATATAGGAAACGTGTAGTCACTCTTCATTTAGGCTAAGGCTTTTTTTGTTTCTTTACCGACAAAGTTTCCAACTTCTCCAAGAATCATTAACGAGATACCTAGCCACCATAGCTTGGATCTTAGATAATCTGTGTCGGCGGTCTTTGTTTGTTCCTGAGCCATGGCCATGATCAATTTTTGGTGTTCTAATTCTTCTGCCTCTGATCTTGGCGTGTCATCCGACGTCCTCGGAGAAGAATAGCCGTCGTCCGGGAAAAATCGATCGTAATTGTTACTGCTTGCCGATATCCAACGTGGCGGCTCGTCCATATTGGCAAAATACTTTGCCATTTGCTGTTCTTGGACTTTGTTGTGCTACAATGACAAGAAAAGAAAACCGATGAGCGTATGGGAAAAGGCGATGCGTTGCGAAATACAGCTAGTTTTTGAATGTTGAGTGCCACCGATATTAGTGCCTGGAATAGGAACGGAGGTTAGCTGCAGGCAAAAAAAAAAAGGGCCGTTCGAAGTGACATACATTGCCACAAACAGATACTAGCACACCGATAAAAATATTGAAGGCGGCATCATTGTCTTGAACATCCGGGTCTGAATCCATCAATGGAATGGCAGCGGTAACGACGACGCCGAGGTAAAAAGGGAAAAGGAGTGAATGACACCGTCAAAAGCCCGCCTGTACACAAGCTTTGTTGCCCTGGTGACGTCTGAGAGTTCCTCAGTAGCCAACTCTTTTTTCAGAAGCTATTATTGCTGTTACATGTTACCGACAGTGGTAATCCCCATATGGTAATCAAGTGAACAAAAAAAGGAATGGAAGTGTACAGCAAAATAAAAGACTTTTAGCGACAATTCCAACTGACAGGTTTTGAACACGTCTCCTTTATACTCTACACAATTCGCGGTCATTACATCCGGAAAGTGGGATTTAGTATAGTGAAGCTTGTTTGGAAAGGCAATTGAACGCAGAGCGGTAACAAAGGAAGAACAAGTGTAGTAGATAGCTAGGAAATATGAGCCATCCTCGGTTTGATACGATTGGCCAGGGATATCTGCGCATCGGTCCCCGGGCTCCATGCACAGCACTAAAAACGATCATTCCTAATAAAGTAGGCAAGCGATGAAATATCGGCAGTACGATCAACTCAGCATAAGTTAGCGATTAGCTGATGTGCCTGAGACAAAAGGACCGAAGGAGGTAGTATGGGAAAGGGATGGGAAAGTTAGAAAGAGAGCAGCATTTTCAATTTTAATCAATACATGATGTCCACTTACCCATTGTCAAAATCGATTATTATCTGCTAATGCTTGTTTAATGCTAGTCTTCATTATTTTCTATCACCGATCCAAGAATCTCACAAACAGAAGGCTAATCACCATATGCGTTCTTTTCAAGCAAATTCGTATAATTCGTCCGTATCCAGTTTTCCTTAACCTCATGATTACAGATTGGGGTGCTATTTGAAGGGAAACAACTTGTTTATTTTAGTCATTGATATCCTTTCTTAGACAAGGCCTGGGATGTTAGACCTATCTTTGCTACATTATCCAGCAGTGTATTTTTAGCTTTGACTGCTAGTATGACTCAAACTCTAGCAAGCTTTGGCAAGAAAGAAACCGCGATACGTAGAGGACTACAATGATGCATGGCTATGTATTGTCAACCTATCTTTTCTCCGTTTCTGTACCTTGGGTAATGCCGATACTCCTTTTAACAATTTGATTGTTTCAATTGAATGTATGCATCTTCTTTTAGCAAAACTATGCACCTGCGTCAACTCGGGGGCTTCTCTATCTGGAACGGTATAAGCCCTTAGGCGAACCACCAGACATTGAACGTGCTTCACTAAATAGCAATCAATCTTTGATGAAGCATTTCTTATGTTTCATTGTTTCTTGATATTTTATCATTCCTCCGGTACGTTTACGTTCGCTGCCTCATACGATTTTACGAGCAATACTTCGTGCGGAATTACACTGGGTTTTGGATGCTTGCAAGATGAACAGGAGCTTATGAATACCGGGCAACGCATTAAAGACGAACACTGTGATTAACAATTTAAAAAGATAGTGCTTGGCTGCTCATGAAAGTAACCTGTAGTATTCCATAACAAAGCTGAACGTGTTATCACGATGCATCCTGCGCGGGGGTTGAAATAAACTTTACCAGGACGCATGGGCAACTCCTTACTCTAACTCCAGAGATAACACATAGCTACAGGCTTTGGTAGGGGATAGATCCCATCCATAGCCTTTCTAACTACAGTTCAAGTTTGGAACGTGCCCTTACTCATCAAGGAAGAATTAATGATGTTTTCATCCATGGCATAAGCTCTCCTTCATGTGAAAAACGGTTTGTCCCACTGCTGCTGTGTACCGCACAATAGCAACATTGTTTGAAAGGGATACCCAAACATTTAATGCTTTAATGTCTTTGTTTGCCTAGTTGTTGGGGAAAAGCTCAAGAAAGAAACCTCCTTATATATTTCCTTCTACCGACATTAAAAGCACTGAAAAACATTGGTAGTAATGATGGTAAGCATTAGCGTATATAACCAGGAGATGTAAACTAGATTGACCAGAAAAACATACATTAATTTTGCCCTAGATAGTTTCAAGGATAACGGCGACATTGGGTAGTCATAAGTCTTCTTATTCAATGTTATCTTTATCAACTATTTCTGTATCTGCCTTCCCCATTTTTTTTGTCATCTTACATTTGCAAAGTAAGCTGAGCTTTTAATCAACAGGTCCTCAAATGAAAATCAAGAATTCTAAGGACCTTGCTCAAAGGGATATGGAGCCCAAATAAGTAAAGCTCTGAAAGTTGGTATGATTTGAGATATTACTCAGAATGTCCAGTAAAGAAATTTCCGCAGAACATGTCTCACACTAATAGAGATTTCTTACCTCTCTATAATAACCATAAACCCAACCGCTGACGCCGCAGACAAGACCTATTTTCCTATTGGCCGGACAAATCAACACCTTAAGTTCACGCTGTCACAGAGAACCATCCTAATAGTGCTTCTAGGTATTACTTCTCTCCGTAATCTAGGAACTGGAGAAAAACTGTAGGGGAACTTTCTCTTTACGTCTTATCACGCAAAAACAATCCTGATTTATGAACGATGTCAAGGTCTATCTATATTAGTTTCTTGGTATACGCGTGTTTGTTCACTGGTAGAGCACGACTGCTTGTAGTAATGATAGTCTTACTGTTAAGGGCCGGAGAAATAAGAACTAAAACACGACAAATATGGCTTTTCCCCTTCAGGGTTAAAATCCCAAATCAGAACATTTTACTCGTGTCCATTTATTAAAATCAGAGAGAGCAATTATTAACGGATCGCCACTATAACATAGAGCAATGAAAATAAATGATGGATATGAAGCATATATCTGCACTTGTTTATAATAGCAGTGGAGATAGATCTGATGAAAAACAGATTTTTGCCTGCATCTGCGGGAATTAAATTCCGTGCAAAAAGGTGTTAGTATAGGCAACATTTACTTTGTTCACGATGTTACAATATACCAAAAAAAACCGGACTATCTGGAAACAGGAAAACCTTGGTGTGTTACTGAAAACATCTTTGGGTCCAATTAATCCGCTTTTTTGTCAGTGAAAAAGTTATCTTTGTATTTGTTACTACCATGCTTATGCTTTGCCATTCTCTTCCGTACGTGTAACGCTCATTTGCAAATCGTTTCACGGTAAATAACTGTTTTAGGCTTTGTTCCGTATGATTGTCTTCCGGTCTTCCCTTGATAATCTGATAGCTGCTAATGCCGGTTTTTACAGGCATTACTATTGTAAAGAAAAGGAAAAAGAGAAGATACTTAACAGCCGCGATCCATAGCCCGGATCCCTGTGAACCTTACACTCGATCGATAAAATGGTACGGTAGCAATACTGCAAGTAGTAGATGTCGCCGCTTTAATATCGTGTCCGTGTCACTCCGATAAAAATCATCGTAAGCTTTGTATAGGCAGTTTTACGTGGCGATCTTGCTATTTATCAAGAAGGTCTTCCTTTCTATGGGCCATATGCTATGGGATACATTATCTAAATTAGTTTTCCAAATGTATTCTATTACATAGCAGCTCTGTGCACTAATAGAATCTAACTGTTTCACCATAACCGAAAGGTTGCTTGTGAGTTCGTTAGCTCACGCGGGTCTGTGCCGCCCCACATTCCAAATTGCCATTTTTGAACGAAGCACAACCTTACTTTGAGTAGCGCACGAGCTTTAATTAACACATTTGACTGTCGATTGGCTATTCTTCACTTGACAACCGTCCCTTTTTTTCCCTCGCAGCAAATGATCGTCTTCTCCTTGCTTTAAAACTATTCAGTTTATTTTCTGTGTTCCATTCTCCTTTTTCTTCTTTCCTTTCCTTCTCTCTTGCCACTGAACGGTCCCGTACATATACAATAACATCATGAGCGTTCAAGCCGCAGTGGCTTTCCTCAATAAATCGAACAATGATGTTGGTCCTAAGCCAGTCATTATCCCATCCAAGCTAAACACGTGGAAACCTGCTACAGACAAAGACATCACAACGATGACGAAACCAGCAGATGAATTGAAGCGATTAAAGCCAACCGGTGGCGGTGTCGCCACTATGCTAAGCAAGTTTGGCCAACAACCTCAACCAACAACTCCCAATAACCATCGCGCCACACCAAATAGATCAGCATCGTCCAAACCCTTGTCAAACTTAGCAGTACAAACAAACACTCCTTCGACTCCCAAAGTTACTCCTTCGTCGCCTCCTGCAAAAACAGCTTCACCCACCACTCATTCTAGAGAGATCAAGCTCCGACGTCAATCAAAGTTGGATATTGTCAGCGACGAACTTGTAGCCATTTATCAGGAAGCCTTAGACAGAGCCTCAGCAGCTGAGGAACGTATCAAGCAACTAGAAGCGGAACTTGAACTCGCTTTGTCCGACACTACTAAAGTCAGGGACTATGAAATCCGGGTAGAATACCTCGCACAGAAACTAGAGCAAATGTCCGAAGAACGGGACAATCTGGAACAAGAGTTGTCCATGTCTCGGCAGAACAATGGAAAGCTCGATACACCTGTGTCTCCTATTTGCCATCCCTTACCCACACCAACTGAAAAGCAAAACGACCCTGAAACTGAGGAAACTCGTAGTGAGAACGAGGAATTCTTGAATGGTATTTTAGATGCTTACAAGAACGGAGACGAGGAGTATACCAATGCAAAGTATCAGCAAGAAATATCCGCTTTGAATGAACAACTAGCAGCCTATGATCAAGGCATGAAGATCGCTATGGAAACCTATGTCAAGCAGCTAGAAATGCAGCGACAAGAAGCAAAAAATTTAAGGAACGTTGTGAGCAAACAGGAAGAACTGATTGGAAAGCTAGAAGAAAAACTCGGTAATTCCGAATTACCGGCAAAGGTAATTTATTATCATGTTTAGTTCATCACTCGCTAACGTGGGCAGTAGGTGAATGCCCATCTGCTTCACGTGAGGACGGACCTGGTTATTGGCGAGAACGGTAGACAAAGTTTACAACGTATCAGCACACTCGGAGGAAACGAAGAGTTATTACGGGAGCAAGTTGAGCTTCAACGTATTGAATTAGAAGATAAACGAGAACTATTAACACAACTATTAAATGAACGCGAAACGCTCCTTAATGTTGCCCAAGCAGACCATGTGAAACCGAAGACCAACCGTTCGTCTGCACGGTCCTCCATCGATTTCTTAGCCGAACTTACAAAATCCGACTTGCACCTTGCATACAACTCGCCTACAAGATCATACACTGGCCAAACACCTCGTTCATCCTATGGGTCACAATGCCGAGGACGGGCCACACCACCACCTAGTGCTCCTCCCCGAGACCCATTACCTCCCGTTCCTGTTTCATCATCCAAGTCCTCTATCCGTGGGTCATTTTCCAGTTCTCGAGGCTCCCTGGCCTCCTCTACAACATCGTGGTCTTCCACGGACTATGACCGTCATGTACCCATCCAGCCTTCTCGTCTGAGTGACAAAGAAATGGTTTATGCTAAATTTGAGCCGATGGCAGGATCCGATCAGTCAATTCAGCAACAACAATTTATTGACACAAATTCTCCAATGAAAGCTGTTAAGAAACAGAGCAGTTTCTGGAAAGGTTGGAAGCACAAGAGATTATTGGACTCGCGATAAGCACACTCCCTTTTTATTACTTTTTTCTTTTTTTTTTTGCCCTTTGTTTTCGTTCCAAGTCTGTATCATAGTTTTTCCCCCTTCCTCTGTATATCAAACATCCAGATTACATAGCTACGCCAGTAATAAAAACAAAAAATAGTATATCTTTGCTTTTTAGCCCCAAGCAGCTGTAGTGCAGTAATTGATAATTAAATGGCCATCCGTGCTAAAACACTGCGTCCATTTAAGAGTGCTGTTCCCATGCTTTATCCTCCTACTTTTTAGTTACCTTGTGAAGATTGGCGACAGTCTCATCTGGAGAAGGGGAGAAGGCGCTGTTTACATAAAGGAACTAAACGAGCGTATAAGGACCACCCACATATCGTTTACGTTTTCACGGACGTACCAGCGGATCGGAGGCTTGACCTTTCAACTCTTTGCGGAGAAACTGAATAACGGTTTGAAACTTGTTTGACGCAGTTATTTTATAAAAGCTTTGCTTTAATATTGGTGCATTGCCTATTGCTCTGAAACGGACAATGACTATAGGATTCACATGTGTAAAAAAGGATTGCTTCGACGAAGTAAAAAAGCTTCCTGTGTTTTCACCTTTGGCAGTGTTTTTCTGTTTGTGAAAAGCAACAACTTCATCGAATGAACGACATGGAGTCAGTGACAATTCAGAATCGTTCGACGGCTGTTGCTCTTCCGTAACCGAGGGACTATGACTTTCTACTGCCGATGAGGTACCTGTGTCGTTTTCCATTTAGCACCTGTAGGTACGTGGAGACCACTCGCTGCGCATGAAAATCCGAAAATTAACTCAGCCCACTGTAAAGCCATCGTCAGGCACACGTCACGTCCATGACGTGGATTTGAATGGATGTTGCGCGTTATCCCGCCGAGTCCCCTCTTATTCTTTAATCGATCCGTTGACAATGGCAAACGAAACCACAAAAAAGCCAATTGATGAAAAGCCCAATGCCAATAAGACCGAGGACATGGCTATTGATGAGAAGCCAAAAGATAAGAATGGAAATAAAGAACAAGAAGAGGAGCTGGTAAAGCGTTGTTCATTAGCAAGATGACAACCACTTACCGTGTTATGTTAGTCCGAAGAAGATCAGCAATTAAAGAATGAGCTTGAGCTTTTGGTTGAAAGACTTCAGGTACCCGAATTAGGTCAGCCAAGACAACGTACTGAGATCAGATCTGTAGGAGCAAAACCAAGAATTGTACCGTCCTGCATTGGAACACTTGCGCACCTTGATTCGCACATCCACGAGCTCAATGACGGCAGTGCCCAAACCTCTAAAATTTTTAAGCCCTCATTATTCGCTACTCAGAGATTTACATGCTTCTTGGCCAGAGTCTGCGAATAAGGTAGGGTATAATCATAAGTGGTATTCAACGCTAAATATACGTTCAGAAACTATTTGCCGATATTTTGTCCGTACTATCAATGTCCTACGCCGAGGAAGGACAACGCGAATGTCTGCGATACAGATTAATTGGATCGACCGAGGAAAAGATTGGATCTTGGGGTCATGAATACGTCCGACATCTTTCGGGAGAGATCATGCAGGAATACGAAGTTCGCAGCGAAAACGAAACTGCCACCGACGAATTGTTAGAATTGGCTCTTGAAATTGTACCCTTCTTTTTGCATCATAACGCCGAAGCCGACGCAGTCGACTTGTTGCTAGAATTAGAGGCAATCAAAGAATTACCAAACTATGTGGATAAGAACACCTATGAACGTGTCTGCCTTTATATGATGGGGTAAGCTCTATATGGACGATAACGAGCGGATGTAACCATATTGACTTAGATGTGTAAACCTGCTCGCACCTCCGGACGACTTGTACTTTATGAGAACTGTTCGTACTATTTATCGTCAGCAAGAGAAATACTGCAAAGCGTTGATCTTGTCGATTAAGATGGGTGATATGGACTTCATCAAGGAAGATTTCGAGTCTTGCCCTGATCCGTAAGTGGTTTAGATGGAAGAGTTTATACGAATTGAAGGTCATCGATAGGCTTGAAAAAAAACAGATGGCGTTTTTGCTTGCTCGTCAACAAATCCACATTGAGACAGACGACGTCGAACTTAGCGAATGCTTAAACAACACTCATTTGTCGCACCACTTCATCGCCCTTGCAAAGGAACTTGATGTGCTTGAACCCAAGAAGCCGGACGATATCTACAAGACGTATTTAGAAAACCATAGTAAGTATTTGCTAACTAGTGAAGTACTTTCGTAACATTCTTTAAGGGACTGCTTTCAATGCAAACATCGATTCGGCCCGAAACAACCTTGCATCTTCGTTCGTGAACGCCTTCGTGAATGCAGGATTTGGCAAAGATAAGCTGATTCTCACTGATGAGGAAGGAAGTACTTCATGGATTTACAAGACGAAGGATTTGGGTAATAGGATGCATTTTCCCGACCATGAAGCTTACAATGTAATTAGGCATGATGAGTGCAACTGCATCTATCGGTATGATCTCGCTTTGGGATATTGAAGTTGGGCTTTCGGTCATTGATAAGTACATATACTCTCATGATAACAATATTAAGGTAACCAGGAAGAAATATGCTATTTGTTGTAGTAACAATAGACTCGGTAGGCTGGAGCATTCCTGGCTATCGGCATTCTGAACTCTGGTGTACGTGAGGAGTCAGATCCTGCTTTAGCATTGTTGTCGGAATCTCTCGAAAGCGACAATCCACTGATCAAGCAAGCTGCAATTTTTGGGTAAGCCCTCATTGCCCTGATCTTTATGAATAGTTATTAATCTCTATATGTAGTCTTGGTCTCGCCTATGCTGGCTCAGCACGTGAAGAGATTGCCGAATTGTTACTGCACATGGTGAGCGATGTGGGACAATCCATGGAAATGTCTTCCATGGCTGCCCTTTCACTGGGTATGGTGTTTGTCGGTACATGCAATGGAGACATCACGAGTACCATTCTGCAGACCATGATGGAGAGAGATGATATCTATTTGAAAGAGACCTGGTCGAGATTCATGGCGCTTGGTCTGGCACTGTTATATCTAGGTACAGAGTATATCAGCTTCATGAAACGATCAATCTTAACCGATTGCGTTGTTGATTAGGCAAGCAGGATGCTTCTGATGCGACACTCGAGACATTGAAAGCAATCGAGCACCCGTTGGGGAAACAGTCCGAGGTCTTGGTTGAAGCTTTGTCCTATGCTGGTACGAACGATGAGGTTTGAACATGCATATTGATGACATTAACGTTACAGGCACTGGAAACGTATTGAAGATTCAAAAGATGTTACATGAGTGCAATGATCATATAGACAAGGAGAAGGAAGATGACTTGCACCAAGCATTTGCAACGATTGGTGTAGCATTGATTGCCATGGGCGAGGATATCGGATCAGAAATGTCATTGCGCACGTTTAATCATTTGGTAGGAATAATTCCGGATTAGTTGATGGTCCTTATGCGATACTTCTTAGATGCATTACGGTGAACCTGTGATTCGAAAAGCTGTTCCTTTGGCACTCGGTTTATTATGCGCCTCTAACCCTCTTGTGAACGTTCTTGATACTCTAAGTAAATACTCTCATGACAATGACAGCGACGTTGCCCACAGTGCTATTTTTGCTATGGGACTTGTTGGTGCTGGTACCAACAACGCCCGCTTAGCTCAGATGTTGCGACAGCTGGCTAGCTTCTACCATAAGGACGTCTCCAGTTTGTTCATGGTCCGTATTGCCCAAGGCCTTCTGCATATGGCCAAGGGAACAATGACCTTGAACCCTTTCCATACTGACCGCCAAATCATGTCGCCCGTTGCTCTGGCAGGTCTGATGACTAGTATTATTGCCTTCACCGACCACAAGTCATGTAAGTTGAACATAGGCGTCAAGATGGAACCTAATGATGTTACAGTTATCTTTACAAAGTCTCACCTGCTATATTCACTCGTCACCGCCATGTATCCGCGCTTCTTAATTACATTTGATGAGAACTTGAACAGCTTACCTGTCACAGTACGTGTCGGTCAAGCAGTTGATGTTGTTGGTCAAGCAGGCAGACCAAAGACAATTACTGGTTTCCAAACACACTCAACCCCAGTACTTCTGGCCCACTCCGAGCGTGCAGAGCTGGCAACAGAAGAATGTAAGTAATCGTTATGTAAGTACGGCCTTTATTCACCGTGTCCTCGTAGACGTATCATTGTCACCTGTATTAGAAGGCATTGTACTACTGCGAAAAAATCCGGAATATATGGAAGAAGATGAAGAATAAATCATTCTTGTTTTGTCGTTATCAAATAAACTTAAAAAAAAGACGCTTGCACGTCAGTCGCTTAATATCCAGAGTTGTTTTAGGCCTTTACTTGTATGACTGGTTATGGTTAAGCTAGCACAGTGGTGCTGCCCACGTTTGTTCTATCTTACGTTTATTCTTATATCGTGCACCTAGCATGTTAAATAGCGCCAACACACGATATTTTCTCGCCCAGGAGGTATCACCCCACTCTCTACTAGCTTGGGCTTTCATGCATAGCTGTAGGAACAACAAGGCTCACCTCTTGATAGAATCGGGGCTATCTTCATAGCTAAATGACAAATGGCAGTATGTAAATACTTGGCAGAGCAGTGCTTTTCATTGCTGAGGCCCGCCGAAAAGGAACGCATCATTGCGTCAGCGGACTTACGTTCAAAGCCGCTAGATAACTGGCATAACCTTTCTCTATCACCCTTAATGCTTTCAATATTTTCGCAGCGCAAGTGTATCTTAGTTTATCTACCAGAACTATGTTGTTTCACGTCCTACAGAAACTTAATCACTGTCTGCAGTGATACTGAACACTTGCAAAGGTTATTTAGTTTGTTAATGCTAGTAATCAGTTTATTTTTATTTTATTTTGAAGCCGTTAGCACTTTTCACCATGTCATAGAAGATTCTGTCCCCTGGAATGGATTTGAGCTTCCCGAAGATTCAGTATGCATGTGCTGCTAAGGGCTCGGAATTCGACCTTCCAATCAGGTTTCTGCCGGGTGGGACTTAGTGGGCCGGGTTCCGGGCATAAAATTGACCCGCCCGATATGGCCCACCAGATTGACCCACGGGTCAATGGGCCCATCTTAGTGTGATAGGCCTAGTGTGCCCGGCTCCGGGTTAAGGACCTTGGCCCAGCCCAGTTATAACCCGACCGGTTAAGACCCGCCCATTTCAAGCCCTAGTGCTGCCTGTACACTTCTGTGCTGATTAATAATAGCATTTTCTGGCTATGGATGATTGATGCCCATAAATAGCCTTGCGAATGCAAATAAAAATTGATAGTTAATAATTCTAGTATATTAAATGCTAGCATGTCATATGGTCCTAAATATTCGATCAATTTAGGCACTCTCGTTTTCTGAAATGCTAACTTAAAACTGAAACTTACAGTATCTTAGCAAGTTTATACGGACGCCAAAGAGTTGTATTCGCTAGAGTCATGGTGGTCTATTGTGAAGCTTGCTATAATAAACATAACTGTCCTTCTATACACGGCCTGACCCCAGAAACTAAGAGTGTAATTCTGAAATAACGTCACATGATGTTGCATAAGATGTGAATATATCTTGGCTGATACCGAAAGCAGTGCACAGATTGCAGAATGCTTGACCGGTGATACTGACAGCTCCTTAGAAATTTTGTACGTCAGTTTCATTGTTCTAAGTAGGGTTCTGCAAAAGAATCAAAGAACTGAAACTAAACTAGAACTAAGCTGAAAAAGTCAATTCTTTATAAAGGAACTGAGGAACCCAAGCTAATTTCCCCTTGGAACTAAATAGTAGAATTATGAATTAAATCTAGTTGATTCCAAGAGAAACGTGATCCAGATTTCAAGCATTTACTGGTTTATAATTTGTCAGTCTAGTTAATCACATTTGTATGGAAGCAAGAGCGACAATATTGAAAAAGCAACATTAAGGTAACTTTGACATTGCTGGAATAGCTACCTGATTTATTGACTGCGGTAGAATAGGCGTTTTACCTACATTTTACCCACTTTCCCATGGGGGAGCAATCTTCAGCATTGTTCAGTCTCTCCTTTCCCAGAATAAGGCTCGCAATTTTGGACCGACCGTCCTAATACCGACCTGTACCGAACCATACCGTCGATCTCGGTCTGTAAGTTTTGGACCGAACCCCTTAAACGGACGGTCTTGGTTTATAGATTTTGGACCGATCTCGGTTCAGGTAAACCGTCCCAACCCGACCGATTGGACCATGGGTCATGATAATAGTTTTGGTTTTCAAAAAAACATTATTATCTATAAAGTATATTGGAGAAAAAACTCTCACAACAAGTAAAGTAGTTTTATTTAATCAGTTTGTAGTATTTTATTTTTGCTTATAGTATGCGCAAACAAAGAATTATTTGTAACTTAGTATTATTCTTCGTATTGTTATTATTGATAATTTGTTCTTTCTTTCAACATTATATGCCATACCGTTTTCAAGTAACAGTAGCATTTGGTATGAAAAAGTTTTTGAAATGTAAACTCTTACCTTATATTTCTGCAGTAATCACTGTTCACTTACCAAATTTATAAATTCTCCATAGCAATTTGGGCAACCAAGCATTGTACTTTTTTTGGATGCATATCCTAGCTTTAATCATTCTCACAATGACGTGATAATACATATGCTGGAGCTTCGTTACGGGAATCAATATGAAATAGTTCAATATCTGCTTAGATATAGTGTTGATCGATTTCTTAACATGCATACGTTTTTTCATAGTGCATTGTGATGACGATCGGTGTAACTTGCAAAAAAGCTATAAATTAAATGTGTAGTTATGGTGGAGTGTCTGTACCTTTAAAACATGTCTATTCACAAGCGAAACGAAAAGCGTCCAAGAATCACCGAAGCAGACAGTGATGAAGAATCAATTATCATTTCCCTGCAAATTGATCCCCCAAACCGCTTGCAATCTCAAGAGTCTTCCACATCAGTTGCAGCTAGTACCTCTTCTGCCACCGTGACTAGCACAAGCACTAGCGTTGTTTGGAAGTGGTTTAAACCACTTAACTGGGATAATAGTTCGAAGTCGAAGACAGCTTTGTGTACCATATGTGACGGAAATGATGGGTTTGTGCTAACATGTCAAACTGGTTACGCCTCTAATATATTGCTTATCCTATTTAGAACAAGGAAGAGATCAGCGGTTTCTGCTAACAGGAGCAGCAGTAAGCAAATGCAAAAACATATGAACAGTTACCATCCTAAAGAATGGAAGAGTGCTCAGTCTCCAACCCAAAAAGGACCATTGGACCAATTTGTTACCTCGCAATTACCGTTAAATATATGTATATCTTGCTGTACTTACATGTGATGTAGCCATCCTCATTTTAGCAACTCCAAATTTCGTCAATATCTTCGGTGTAATGTTTTATCTGATGAGAAAAAAGAGACAAGCAATATACGCGAGACTCAATGTAGGATGATGTTTATTGAAATGAAAACATTACTCTTTTATACTAAAGTGTCTGTGAGTCTAGATGGACAAGACTGTGATTATGGACTGTGCTCTGTATTAAGTGATTTATAATGTCTTCTATAATGGAGAGACTTCTCCGTAGTGGATCATAGAAGCTCGGCATTGTTCATTATATTAAGGAACTGAGTTAAGATTGCTTAATCCCATATTATATAAGTTTATGTTTAAAGTTCATCTTCCCTATTTAGACATAATTAGAGTAGTGAGAGTATCCATTATAGCTATAGATACAACACTTAGTTAATAGTTAATCCTTTAAATATGAATACAACACTTAAGGTCTAAAAGGTTTCATCTAAAAGATTTTTTTTCTTCCTTTTTGCAAAAGAGGTTTTTTTTTTCTTCCTTAGTGTTTTTATTTCTTCTAAAACTATTTGACTAAAAAGAAAAATTTACTAGAATTAACTTAAAATTGAAACTATATAAAATAGAGGTAAATGTTAAGGATATAGGTTAAAAATGTGGTATTTAAGAGGTGTGTTAAGAGATATGCAACAGACGTAGAAGTACTGTAAAACTCTGATTTATTCTTGTAAAAAGAACAACTCTTTTTGTTTTGATAATTACTCTCTTTTTACTAGGGTTAAGTTTGAATATAAGCCATAGTACATATTAGATTCTATGTCGAATATGATAAAAAAAAAGCATACAATAACTGAGAAAGAATGGGAGGAAGGATTCAGTTGTGTTTTCCAAGTTACACCAAATGACCATTTACGTCCAAAGCGGATGTGTGTGTACAAATAATTGATTGTGGTGTACCAACCAGGTCCATAGGAGTTAACCAGGTCCATAGGAGTTGTGCACGCACAAGGCAGGTGTGCACCAAACCAAGAGCAAAGGTCGCGCACCTAGGCCAACGTGTAGTGTACCTAGCCGTGTACTTCTTAAAGATCAAGACAAACTTTTCACCATTCTTACTCCCAAAGGCTCCATCTTTTTATTCTTTCCATGTTGTATTTACTCGGGTGGTGAGGCCAGAAAAACTATCAGACAAGGTGTCAAAACTGACATGTAAGGTATTTGAGCAGATATGATTAACTGTCTTCTGCTATTATTGTGGTAGCGAGAGAAAAGAAATAAGAAAAGATGCAAACAGTAAAATACTGTGAGACTGGAATATCACTTTATTCTTGATACCACTCTCTTATTTATACTTTTTCTACATTATCTCAGCTATCATGATATGACTTTTAATAGTGTCGATCACTAGTCTTATCGATATGTAGCTTCTACTCAGTTTTTAGGGAAGTATTTGATATAGAATCTCTGATATAGATGATCTTATTATAGTTTAGCCATATTTAGGGTTGTTGTCCTTTTGGATACAACAATTATCTTTCTTCAATTAATCTCTTAGCATGTGGAATCTGAGGGAAATTTAAGATAAAAAATGGATAATAAGAATAAATCCTTAAGACTCAAGAAAAGAGTTTTTTTATTAAAATTAGATTCCAAGTCTTATTTATACTGTGAGCAGTTATTAGATCGTAGTTTTTTTGACACAGATAATAAACCAATTAGTAAATATATTCATGATGAAGAAAAGTTTTCATTGGAATAGCCAATGGTAGATTTTCATTTAGTCATGGTAAAGAGGTTATTTCTGAGTTTCTGAGTCTAGACTGTGTTTTTATTCAACAGGTTTCAGACTGTTATTATGTCAGATTGACTTCAGGTTTAAGAAGAAGTCTTTTTTATGATCTCCGCTTTATTCTTCTTTTAATTACTGCTTTGGGTAATGTGAAGACATTTATTGATTTGTGTGTATGTCAAAATATGACACAGCAAGCTTAATCCCTAAACTTCCATAGCTAACAATGCTTCTACTTTCAGAATTAGGCATAGGGGCACACAATAAGTTATTTGATTTGAGTTGAAAATCTTTTAGCAGTAAAAGAGATTATTTTTCTTTATTTCTCCTGCCAGTTATTATTAAAAAATTTTCTCAGAATAGAGTTCATCTTATTGTATGTATTAGAGACAAATGAGATAAAAGAAAATCAGACAATAGAATCCTTTGAGACTGAGTTGAAATTGTTTTTATTATCATTATGTTTTCATGACTATTTATATATTGTCTCTAAATGTAAGTATATGCATTATATAATATGTTGTTCTATATATTGTCTCTATAGATGCAGTGTAGATCTATGAGGATAGAGAGATGTAAAGAAAGAAGAAAAAAACTACCTTGTATAAATTAAACTGTATACTTAGTTTAATACATGATGTATGTAGTAAAATAGTCTGATCATCTTTATACTGCATAAAGAAAAGAGCTACATTGCATGTAAAATATGTTGATCCATATACCAAATTGGGAAACTGTATTGTAGTCCTGCTATTAAGGTATATAATGACATACTAGCTATACACTATGGTCACAGACCTCACTAAAAGTAGTGAAAACGCACTAAAAGTAGTGAAAACGCACTAAAAGTAGTAAATCTGTACTAAAAGTAGTAAAATCACTAAAAGTAGTGAATTTCTCACTAAAAGTAGTGAAGTGCATACTAAAAGTAGTGAGTCTACTCTAAAAGTAGTGAAAGCTACACTGAAAGTAGTAAATCCACTCTAAAAGTAGTGAACGTGCTAAAGTAGCTAATATGCTCTAAAAGTAGTGATTAATTCGTTAGCATGGCAAAAGTTCACTAATGGTAGCTATTGTATTTTTTTTAGTAATATCTGATATTCTGCTTTAGAAACTGATCGCTTCAAGTAAAAGTTACTTCTGGTGATGCTAATGTGTCTACACTTCTAGTATTTGTGAATGTCTACTTGTTAAGTGGGATTTACTATGAATCCGAAAGGTTTCAGTATAATATATTTGTAAGTTAGACAGTGTTCTGAAGGTGATTATGGTCAATAGCAAATACGTTCTTAACAGGACTGAATTTATTAAAACGGATGGGATGAGATCACTATAACTATATGGTCCTTTGATACTATGACGCTTGGTGTGATGGGATGTGATTGGGGCATTACATAGTTAATTGGGACAACTTTATAAGGTAGAAGTATGACAAGGATGAGGCAAGGTTTACTAAAATAATTTATAAGTCAAACAAAAAATAACAACAAGGGAATAGAGAAAAAGGAAGAAAAGAAAAAAGAGGAAAGAAAAGACTACGTAAGCAATACCAGAAAGAAGTTGGCAGTGGGGAAAAAAAAAAGGTCGTGACTACCCAAGGGAGCTGGGGTTGCCGAACTTGAACCTTCTGTTGGTTTTTCCATACGGCCAAACAATATGAAACTGTGTAGTGGAATTCACCTTTGGAATCAATCCAGCAGCTTCGTTTAACCCCCCAACGTCAACAACCTTCAGCATCCCGGAATCAGACGGGTTCTTGATGAGGACCGGAAACCGATCGCGTTCCTGCCGAAAATTTCGGTAGAAACGCACAACAGCCAGAATCCGCTTGTCAGTGTCGTGTTGATGGTAAATAAAAAATTGTGTTTCACCAACAAACACTTCACGATGTTCTCGTCCAGACCGACTAAATGAAGATTGAAAACGTGTAAGGCATTGTATGATAAAACGACCGGGCATCTTACCTCATCTTGGTGAACTCATATATAGCAAGCGAGTTACATCTGTTCGATCCATGTTGGCGGTCATGGAGTTTACTGGCATAAACGCAGCTATCTTTCCATACGCGACCGGCCAACAGGAAGTGTGGATGTAGTTGCGGAATAACATCGTCTACCGGCATACTTGCTTCAAACTTGCGGTGACTCATCCAGAAACTGGCTAATGCGTTTCGCAGCATATCTCCTGTGATGCCCTCTATTCCGAGAAATGAATGCAGGTCGATTTCTTTATGGTAAGGTCTCCATATCTGTGGTTCAGTGGATTCTGATGTTGGGGACAGATAGGATAACTCATCATATGGTACTGACTGTTGCAATTGTGGATGCACACGTTCTACGAAACGGAAAGCTGCCAGCTTCTCAATAAGATTGCTTGCGTTTTGTCCTGGGGCGGCCATTGATCGGATCATCTTTTTGTACAGACCGTTGGTACGTTCCATACAGCGTGCGGAAAAGGAACGTAGAGGGCCAAGATTGCGCAATGTACTGGCAATGTGCGAAAGGTAATGTTGCGTGATGGTAAATACCGGTGGTCTAAGTGTTCCTTTGCCATTGTTGTAGTGCGCCAACAGGAAAGACTGCCATTCACGAATGTTTCTAAACGACGAAAAGAAGGTATTAGATACAGTATATATTTCTATATAATAACATACCGTTCAACAGTGCTCAGATCTGCTGCACTGATTTCCCACTGCAAACTTATTTGACAAGCAAGGATCAATTTCAGAACTGCAAAACGGGTCTCATCTTGCTCCAAGCTGTCGACTATGATGGTGGGAACAACGTACAAAAGGAAGTCTAGCCAGTCGACTGCCCGGTAATGGCCTGAATCAGTTGCTGTATTGTTCCATTTACCCTGAAATGCAGTAGGCATATACTGGCGAGAGCTCTGTACTGCATCTCCAATCATACGCAAAGTGATACCTGTCTTTAGCTTGAAAGGATATTGTTCTGTGATCGTGTTGTCACCAAACTTTTGTTTATCGTTGAGCAACAAGTTCCACAGAAGTCTTGCCAATCCATGCCCGAGCAGATGCATCTCATCGAGCCCAAAGAACAAAGATCCTGTGAACGATCGTAGGTGTGCAAATGGAACTGGCGCCCTGATACCTCTATCCTGTTGATATTGCAAAGGTGATATGACAGCTTGTCAGCATCTTATGCCTGATCTGTGCTGAAGCAAACGCAACGTACCTCGTCACCTTGTTTGTACTGCTCCACCGATCGCATGGTAAAAGTTTGCTGTTGGTTCGGAATGAAGTACATGCCAGTCGTCTTTTTTCCCTCAATCAAACATTGTCGACAGCCATACGTATGTGAAAAGGTGGCATGATTGCAAAGACTGGCGGCAGCAGGAATGTCATCAGTGGCTAGTAGCAGGTGAACTCTTGCCCTGAATCGCGTACCATCCAGCAACTTGACAACCATACCATCATTTTCCAATTGACGCAGCTCACGAAGCGTAGGCTCAAGGAACGTCCACAGGTCCCTTGGGTTTCTTGGACCAGGAGTGATACCAATTTGGAGCATATTGTGATTCTCATATCTGTGCATGGTAAGGATCTTAAAGTTAGCGTAATTACTTAATTCAAATCTGATACTTACCGAATAGAGGAATCAAAGTTGAGAACAACAAGATGCAACATTGTCAAAGAAGTTTTGCTCGTGTTAAACGGTTGGAAGCCATCGACGTACAACGTCAGGGCGATGTCGTGCATTCCTCTGAACAGGTCCTTATCGTGGCATAGCGATTGGTATACTGTCCCGTCAAAGATGTCCCTGTACATCCCTTCCTCGTTCTGGAAATTATGGCGGTAGGACAGGAGCTTGCGCGTCTCCTCATCACCAAGCATGCGAGCCAGCTGTCCAGCAATTGGAAGGATCTTCATTGTCTGCGCTGGCTGCAAAATGGGTTCGCCATTTGCCTGGCGCTTGTTAGATTCCTTGTATCGGCTTTCTTTGCATTCGTTGCAGACAGTCTTAGGTTCGTCTTTCATGTACAAGATACAACCGTTACGACATACGTCATATATTTCCGGCTGTACATCATATTCCTCTTTTACCAGCTTGTCAGACAAGTGGTAACTGAGCAGAGGGCAGTGTCGCTGATTCCGATCTACATGTTGGTAAGAAACGTGAAATGCACAATGAAATGACACTAACCGTTTTGCACGATTTCAAGGAATTCGTTGAAGATCTTCACCATGTTGTCGTAAGCCTTACGAGAGATGTTGGAGCTGACTGCGGCCATGTAAAGTTTGACGCTCATGCATTCCGTGTACGTCCAAGAAGTATGTTTCTTGTACTCAAATGTATGGGCACTGTCGTTCGTTTCATCAGAACAAAGATCCATAGGATCAGAGTCAACTATTTTGCATATCAGTAAGTGCAGAACATGCTTTCATTGCTTACGGTTCTGGCTTTCTATAGCTTCTCCAACTACTTCATCACCGTCTGATGGAAAGTCAAAAAGCGTATCAAGTAGGTCATATTCTTCTGGTTCTTCATTAATGCTGTCTGGCAAGTCGATCAAGTCCAGGATATCGATCTCTCGATCGTTCTCAACAGCAGGGACTTCAACATCTTCGGTATATTCCTCAGTTTCCTAACCATAATATATTAATGACTATTCCGATCACTATTTTAACAATCGTTATACCGTAGCCTCTTCGTTAAGCTCCAACAAACGAATGTCTCGCTTTTCATGCTGTATAAAGCAAGCTCTTCTATGGCGGTTATAACGCTTGAGTCCAGTAAAGGTAACATGGCAGATATGGCAGGTAATAATAGTTGGAAGGGTCATGGTGAGTTGATAGAAAAAGATTGAATATGGATGTCCTTTTTTTTTCACTTTATATATCTTATTCACTCTGTCGATAGCTTGTTGACTGGTTTCTCTGTCAACCAATCTTGTCATGGTATCGTAATATCTTGGTCGTCATTATTGTGAGTAATCATACGAAGGTTTGCAGGTATTGGTTCATGCAGATATAGCGCGTATGTAATTTGAAGAGCTTCACTGACAGTACAATTGTACATCAATTGACACACTTGTATACGCAGTGTGATTGGCTCCCCTTGTTGTCAGAATTCATACGCGACATGGAAGCTAACGCGTAATGCATATTAAAAGAGCGATTGTAAAGGTGAGTTCATGATTGGTGCTGGTAAGTAT
This sequence comes from Apophysomyces variabilis, assembly GCA_002749535.1. NCBI lineage: Eukaryota > Fungi > Mucoromycota > Mucoromycetes > Mucorales > Mucoraceae > Apophysomyces > Apophysomyces variabilis. Next base: position 87,110 of record MZZL01000044.1, on the reverse strand, counting down.
GATTCACGTTGAGCATGATGGATTGATTTCCACATGGAATGATTGAAATCGCATATATTCCTGAATAATAAAGGTAAGACAAGTGAACGTGTTAATGGTAACATGCATATTCTTACAAAGTCGTTGTAGTTTTCTTTTTTAAAAACTTTTTATTGACAAAAATTCGCAATATCAACACCGCTTGAATTTTTCGTTTTGGCTAAGTGAACAGTAACCTCAGCGCTGCTATTTATGGCAACTGTCCAATCATTATGCAATATTTTCCTTGAGTAACAGTTGATCCGTCCCTGTACACACCAATTACACCTATCATATATAGTCTGCAAGAAGACTATGGTGATTCTACACGACCATTCTATTATAAATCAGGAAGATGTTCATTATGACTCATGGAACAGATTATCAACATCACGTCGTATGAAGACGCGCTTTTTTTTAGCAACTAATATAAATACTAGTAAGATTTGAAAGGTACGTATTTATTATCTCTTTTAACATCACTTTATTTTTTTATTGAAAATGTCATCAACTACCAACAACAACCAAAGGCGAGAAAATGCAAACGCAGAATTGCGTAGAATCTTGAGCGAGGTCATAGATGAGAAGCTTCCTGGTTTGGTTGAGGCATCAGTGCGCAAGGTTATGTTGGAACAGCAGGTGGAGTCTTTGTCTATGTTCGGTAGCCAGCAGTTTGGCAGCCAACAGTTCAGCATCTTGGGTGATATAAGTGTTCCAAACAATGCTCCTATGGCAATTGTTCGTGGTGAAACTCCCCCTTCCCGCTGGGTTCCCAAAGATATTTGGAATCAACCTATTCTGTTACAGTCTCACTTGCCTGTTGACTTGGATACGTCCACTCTGCACTGGTTAGAAGCGAGGGATCACAAAAGACAGCAGGGAAAAAGCTCCATCCTTCGAAGCTTACAGTTTCTTATCTGCAATGAGCACCCTCGGTCGCCAGTGTCATTCTTGCAATCCCAGTACCTGCATCTGGGACAGAAGGCGCAAACGGTGTTACAGCAACTAGAAGTGGCGTGTGGTTTCTCAGCGACCACACACAGCTGGAGCAAGGTGCCAGGTGAAAAGCGCAAAGCCGCTTATATTACTATGGAGGCAATGGCGCTAGAGATGGGTGTCCCTTTGGACCTTTGCGAGAACTACTGGGGGGCAGATTGTCTGATTAAGCGCAAATGGCAGAATGCTTATAATCAACGTAACAGGTAAGTAAATGTGATGTCTTGATTGCATGCTTATTGATAAACATATGTTAGACTTTCTGCTCAAAGCAATGACCAACAGTAAAAGAGTCACTTGCTTATATTTCAGAACTATAAGGTTACAGGCGGCCACAGTTTAAAATAGGTTGCGTCAGATATAAGAACTATTTAACCAATAAAAATCTGTGTCAAGATCGACTCAAAAAACCAAGTAAAAAGTTCCCACCATCGTTTTTTTTTCTTCTTTTGTTCTTCTTTTCGTCTCTCCTAATACCGGTTAAAGTTTTTTTTTGGGGTGCAAGTCATTACTTTCCTTCATTCTACTCTAACATTGTTTGTATAGGTACTATTGTCTAACGAAGTACATGCTAACCTCTCTATACTACAGGCAATTAGTGTTGGCGCTAATGGGCATTCTATGTAGTGCTTTTTGTCAGTCAATAGGTAATTTGTTTATTTCTTACAACGTCTTCTTACACCTCCTATAGTACACTCAACTATCACTATTACTTTTGCGCCTCATTCCAAACAAAACACTGTACAGCTTCAGCACTCAAAATCAGTTTCACCAAGGTAATTGAGTTGCTTACTTCTTATTGCTGTGCTTATAATTGAAAGTTTAACACTCTCTTTTTTTAGTATACTAGTATAAAGCTTTGCACAGTAAACGGCATTGTCACTGCTTTATCGCTATTGTACAGATGACTTGGAATCTGTTCTCACTTTCATTACGGCTATAAGGTAAAGGATCCTTTTCATATGGTTTATAGTTACTCATCTTTTTGTATTTCATAAGATCCTTGTGTTGCAGCTATCTATGAGGCTTACTTTGAAAATCTTTTTGGCTGACAACGTTAACTCTATTTATTAATCGTTGTTCTCATTGTAAGGTTATTATCCTTGTTAAAATGCGTTTGCACATATTTTTCTTTTCTGGTCATGGTAAGTAAATGTAAACAAAAATATAGGACTAGTTTTTTTAGTGTAATTACATGGGTTCTTTTATCCAATAAAACGTACTTTACCATCACTACTTTATTACTACTTTACTACTACTATGAATTATAGTAATCACTACTTTTTAACTACTTGATTGCTGTCTGAAAATTTAGTAGTTACTACTTTTTAACTACTTGATCGCTGTCTCAAAATTTAGTGGTTACTACTTTTTAACTACTTGATCGCTGTCTAAAATTGTAGTGGTTACTACTTTTCTACTACTTTATCATTGTAGTTGAATTTTAGTAGTTACTACTTTTTTACTACTTTATAACTAACAGGGCATCTTTAGTATTTACTAAAAGTAGTAAATATTACTACTTTTAGTTGACCCTGTGGTCATAGTGATACAATACATCTATCAAAATAAAATTAAAAAAATTATTGCAATTGATTAAACTGAAAATAAAAATATAAAGATTTTAGGAACCTTGAGAATGAATATCTTCCCAACTAAACATAGCACATCTCTGAGACTTCTACAACTTTTTCTTTGGGTCCTTGAGCATCTTCTCACATAACTTGGCTGCTCAAATGGTAGTTTCGATGCCTACTACTACACACAGTGTCAAAACTGTGACTGCCTTCTTGGCTCAGTTGGCAGAGCGTCTGCCTAGTAAGCAGAAGGTCGCCAGTTCGATTCTGGCAGAAGGCATACTTTTTGTTTTAATTTTCCTCAATTTTAGGACCAATCATATTGCAGATCGCTAAAAAATAGCGCCGTTTGCTTGGATCTGAATTTTATTCCATCAGTAGTTGATCGCTCAAACTTGCAGCAAATCAGGGAAACGATGAGGTAATAAAATAGGGATCGTAAAAACCTATTCTTTATTATATCAATTTTCTCTCCCATTTATATTTTTCTTGTGCCTGACGGACAATGGCAAAAAAATCGTAATCCAAAAATTTGGGAAGATAATTGTTCTATAGAGGATGTTTCGTGATGATCCAACCTCAAACGTCATCTTCTTCCATTTTTCCATGTCGATAATTGACCTGGGTCGTTCCTCTATCTCAAGATCCGCACAAAAGGAGTCCGAATCTCAGAAATCAGGTTCTGTCAACGACAACAGCTTGCCTTTTTGGCGTCGGCCATCATTCAAAAAGTTCCATTTCTGATCCGTCGCCATATGTCGCTAAGCTCATCTCGATTATCCTGGTTTATTTTTGGTTACAGATATCACTAACTTCTTATACAATTTGAAGCTGTAGATAAACGATACACATATACAAACGCTCGAAAGAAACAATTGTCCCTTATCCGTTCTATTTCCGTCTGTCACGTTCAGCTATTGTCCAAATGTTACCTGCCCAATTGGATCTCCAGCTTCGCCTACGGCGAGAACAGCAATTTCCAAAACTTGTGTTCCAGTTTATATACATACTGCAGATTTATGATAATGATCATGTAGTGTTATTGCTTTGCATTCACTGGTTTTCTTTGCAATCATGCTTCGCATCAAGGTTGGTCTGTTCCTTAGTTCCATCCAGCATTTGTGCAGTAGCAATTATTAATTGAATTGAGATATCGTAGGGAAGACATATCGTAGGGAAGACAATCGGATCGACACATTAAACATAGAGTGCGATTAATGGAAATATCTAGATTCAGCGCTTTTATTAAACAATAAAAGTCCCACTAATACCTTGTCTTAAATCCTAGCATTTACAACATTAATACAAAGGATTATGAATGGGACAAATAAGGGCTATTATCAGTTAATTGGCGTGGTAAATTATCTTCATTGTTTCAATATTTGATTTAAAGTAGATTAGCACGCCGTTAGGATACCAATCTTATGCGGAATTATTTCTTGTTTTGTTTTCAGTTGTTGTTATGATCATACTATGATTTAATTTGTCATCTTCTTGGGCTTCCAGCGGGTGCCTCCGAATAAATTTACAACAATTTTGTATAACAACGTATGGAATCCAATCGCACTACAATAGTAGAACGCTAATCATGTATAGCACATCGTCACTGCTATGGTAAAAGACTGTTATGATACGCACTTTGCAACAGGAAGTGCAAGATCGTTACATCGTTCTTTTACCAATAGACAGGATCTTGAATTGGACAAGGGATCCCTTCTGGCCAGATAGTTGAAGAAGATCTGGCCGATCTTTTTTTTGCGTCTTGTCACTGCGGTGAGCTGTATAAGGGCATCGAGTTTTGAAGGAGGCTCATGATTTACAATTGGTAATGTAGCACGATTTGGTTATTGCCTTCCCAATCAAGTTTCCTGGTGAACAGGTACCAAAAATAGATGACAAAAGCAGACAATTTGCCGCCCCGCAACACTTCTCTCTCGTTCAATCTCTCACTACTACTCAACATGTTCTGGAGAAAAAAGGAAAAGGCAGCCCCACCATCAACAAACCCTTTTGATCAGGATACCAACTCCACAGTTTCTTCCAATTATCCTCCTACTCCCGCAAGCTATGAAAGTCAGGGTCGTTACGGTGTTAGGAAGGATGAGGCAGATGACCGCAACGAATTATTTGGTTCAGCACAGCAAAAATACAGTTCAGCAAGCACCCAAGGTGGATATCAATCCCAGTCTCGTGGTGGTTACGAACGTGGTGGTTACGAACAGGAGCAAGATGAGGATCAGGAAGTAGCTGGTCTAAAACAGCAGATTCGCAATGTGAAGAATGACACTCTGCAGAGCACTCGTAATGCGCTGCAAAAAATCCACGAAACGGAACAAACAGCAAGCAATACCATGACTATGCTTGGCCAACAGTCCAGTAAGTTAGAGAAGAAAGTTGGAGGCTTTGGTTTTTTGACACTCGGATAAATTTTATTTAGCACAAATCGCAAATGTCGACCGCAACCTGGATCTCTCCAAGGCATATTCAGACCGAGCAGCCTCGCAGGCTAGTGAACTTAAACAGCTAAACCGATCAATCTTTATTCCAGTCGTCAAAAATCCCTTTACCAAAGGTTCCCGAGAGCGGAAGGAATTGGAGGCTCGACGTCAAGACCACGCCAATCATATGCAAGAGCGAGAAGAAATCCGCCAATTTGAGTATGAGTCTCAAGCCCGTATCGAGACTGCACAACGCCAGAATGAGCGCATCAATGCCAATTCTGGATATCGCCGAGGGCGCTCGGAAGCAGATCGCAGAAAATATCAATTTGAAGAAGATGAAGAAGACGATGCCATTGAAGACGAAATTGACCAAAACTTGGATCTTCTTGGTGATGCCACTGCAAGACTCAAGAACATGGCATTAACAATGAATGCTGAACTTGACACCCAGAATAAGCGACTTGACAAGGTCACTAGAAAGGTTGATCCATTGAGCGAGAAACTGGTCATGACCACGCATAAATTGGATAGTACTCGTTAATCGAATAAAATATCGTTAATGCATATAGAAATTGGCAGCATAAGCTATTCTAAATGAAAAGTAGTTCCTATTTTCGTTAGGAGACAAGAGTGAAAGGGACTTGAACCTGGAAATACCATTGAGAAGGGATCAGTTTAGTAATAGGTGTAGATAGCTTGATGTTAAGTGTTTCGCACTTTGTGCAGGAGTCTGCAGCTCCAGCGGGAGAGAGTGGTGTGCCGTTGTCAAACTCGATGTATATCCCTTCGCACTACTTAAGAGGCTAAACTTTGTATTAGATCTGGAATAATAGTAGTTCGATAGGCTGCAAAGCCATTCGTTTCAGGATAATGACTAGAATTCCTACTATCTTGCCAAGTCAAATGAGACACTTTGTCTATTTAGTTCAACTTAAACTGTTTGCTGAACGCTTTGATCCGTCAGTGGTTCGTTTTAGCCATATCTGTTCCACCTTGAAAAAGAATCTCTTTCCTTGATTGGAGAAAACGAGGAACATGTTACCAAACAATATTTATATACCGTCGGAAAGAAATCGTATTATGCCGGAGCTTGCTGAAACAAAACGCGCGAACGAATCAATAACGGTCTTGATTAGTCATGGTCGTATCTGGGCTCGGAACTTCTGTTCTTATCGCTTATAACAAACAGTAAAAACTCCAGCACACCAGATCCACTTCGAGATTCAAACCGTAAACAGATAGCTCCAATGCAAAAGCAATATCAAGACAGAAGAAGAAGAAAGAAGCACTCGCTCATGTTAAGGTTTGTATTTATCATAGAAATAGAAGGAAGTCAGCCAAGCTTTTCTGCGCAATTCGGAACTTTGCAGGTATCGGTGCAACATTAACCGATCTTTACACGCTGGGCAGGAAAACAGCTCGGAACTTTGTTCAATAGAATGGTTGAGGAAAATCGCTGAATATATCGGGATTCCGAATATGTGATCAACGCTCTGGAAAAGACATCATATGGCGGTTATCTGTGGCACCATTGATTTATAGATCGTTGATAACTAGGAGAAGAAACAACTTCGATCCTGAAGAGCCTACATCTTGACGTTTTGTCCATGTTAGAACCCTTGTTGAGGATATGAATGATGGCTGTATTAAACTTTTCTATAAACTGGGATATGGTCGTTTTGCAATGCAACTATTGAAAGACCAAAACAATAGTCTGAGATAACAGCAAATGAGAAACACCTGACAGTATACTCTTAGTGCAAGGGAAAGATTTAAGGAAAAGGGGTGTACAACAACGAGATGAATTGTTCGGTACGAGAGAAAGCGCTATCAATCAAAGAAGGGAAATAGGTTTTTGGCCACGTTCAACAGATTCTAGTCACCATAACTCCATTTCCATATTTGGAACTTATTGTTTTCTTGCGATGCGACTAAGCCAACGCCTCATACGTCCCTAATTTTGGGAACAAGAAATTTAAGGATATAGTTCGACCAACCTTTCAATAGCTAAGTAAGTTTTCTTTATATGAGCGTGATACACACACCAACATGGCTTCGTCTCCACCCATGGAAAAACATATCTAGGATAATCATATGAGTAGCAAGTTAAGAGTCTATTGAACTTTTTGCCTAACGATGCACAGCACCAAATTGTCGATGTTGCCATAGTGAGGCTGGAAACCGCGGCAAATGTTTTTAAATCGGTAGGGGACCAACGTTCCCTTGCGCAATAAACCGCCTGAAAGTTTGTTTGATGTGACTTGGCGCAATAAACGTGAGATACACTCAAAAAAAGAAATAACAAGCCTTCTGCCGATCAGAAATAAGCAAGCGTATAGAGTTAAGTCGCTTATCGTTCAGATCGTCGTCATAGTTTGAGAGATTTGAGGCAACATGTGGTTGTACAGCCTGAACTAGAGAAGACATGAAAGGATCGCCCTAATCTGTTTCATGAAACCTATATTCTTAGAAGAATTCCTTTAAACTGCGCTGTTAAGAGCAAATTAACTTCCCCCAACAGAGGGCGCTTTTTCCTTTTTATTTGTAAACATCGATTAGTTATTACAAAATAACAAAAGCAAGCAAGTAACTTTTTTGCTTCCTAAGTTTGTCACACAAAGGGAAAAGGAATGGCGAATCCGTGCATTGCATTCCAAGACGTCAATTTTTCCAGTGCGCGAAAGAAAATAATTCTGGGGATGAACTCTCATTGTCCTACCGAAGGGAACAAACAGAAAATGGGAGCAGCTGACTTTGTGGAGTACAATGCGGTCGTACGAGCAGCAGCGTGACACAGCTTAACACGCGAGGAATTAGCCTATTTGCTTTTATAATATAGCAAGTTGCAGATACAGGAATAAACTGGTTTTGTCGCAGCGTTCTGTTATGTATTAGAATGATTCTACTCTTTGGTAAATCGGCCTACTCTCAAGTATGAGGTATTTTTTCTAATTTCTTTATTACAAAGCAACGAAAACGGAAGAAGCTGGATGGCGACGGAACATTTGCCATTTCTGTGTTTATATGGCAAAGTTTTACTATTTTAATTTGTTTTTTATATGTACTGTCAACTTTTTCTTACTGAGTATGGCTTCCGAAACAGGGAGCTACGCCTTTTTAAAAGAGAAAACAATCTTTTATCTTGTGTTCCCATGAACGAAATGGTACTTTAATCTTCCCCCAATCATCGATCAACTGATATGTAATCGCCGACTGCTGGGCGATGCTAGGGTTGCGTGCGATTGGCTAGCAATGTCAGGACAGATCCATGCTACATTGAACAATGGGGGAATGGTTCTCTCCAGCCATAAATAAAGGAGAAGGGCCTTATGCGTTTTAGGCATGAGTCAAAAAAGCCATAGCAGACTATATATTTATACAGTACATTAAAAAGTTTCTGATTAAGAAGGCTAGAAAAAGTTTGATTTCTTTTACTCCCGCCAAATATTAAAAGAGCACGCGCAATCTTTTTCTTTCTTTTTTTTTTTCTTCTTCCTCCAGTTTTCAACATGGCTATGAGTGATTCAAACACATTTTCTTCAGGCGATGTATTTCAAGAGCAGTTCCAGCTAATGCAACACATGCTACCTTCACCAGTATCCGATCCATCCAGTCTACCCTCACCAACTTGCTCTACAGATTCCTTCGACAGCTCTTCCGTCATGTTTGACCCTTATGCCCTGCAAGTCTTGCATTCGTACTGGCAGAATACCACAGAATACACATCACTAGTAACAGTAGATAACCCAGCACATCCTTCCATCATTGTTCCTGAAGAGTATGACGAAACAAAGGCAGATAGATCAACTAAACAAATGGAGTGTTTCAATTGCCACGTGACAAAAACGCCTTTGTGGCGACGCACGCCTGATCGTGCACACTCACTTTGCAACGCTTGTGGCCTTTATTTCAAACAGTATGGAGTCCATAGACCATTGCATATTCGGCAAAAGCAACAAACAAAACTTCCGAAATCAGCCATTTCCTCCCAGAATATATCATGTGACAAGTCGCAACGATGCGCTAATTGTTTACAAACGAATACCCCCTTATGGCGCAAAAACGAACGAGGCGAATCTGTTTGTAACGCATGTGGTTTGTATGCAAAGCTTCACCAGCGCGACAGGCCTCAAACTATGTGCAAGCAAAGAGGACAGAAACGCCGGCGTCATGAAGAAAGGTCAAGACTAGAAGTGAGCTTCGATGACACAAGATTTCGAACACTGTTAGAACGTATGAATATTCAGCAAATGCGAGGCTTCTTGGCCATGCTCGAGCGCCGGTGTGAAATACTTCGCTCAGTTCTGCAGGAACAACAGCAGCCGTTTTAATCTTACCGTAGATCGGCAAAAGAGAAGAAACTATCCATCCATGTATATGTCACTTAGCCTGTACATTATTTTCTTATGTATTGGACCTATGAAAAAAGTTATTGTATAAACCATGTATCCAAATCAAAATTAGTTCCCTGCGTTTGAGAGATCAGGTGTTTCTCTACTGGACTCCTGCTTTCGATTTGCACTTCAAACTTGGGCGTCGAAAATCAAAACTTTGTTAGGTTCACAACAAGATTGCTGTGAATTACTCTACTCAAGTTCAAATAGGCTGTTTACAGACAAATTCATAGTCAATTTGACGATGAGTTTATTAGTAATAAGGTCTATCTCTATTCGATTGCGGTTTACAGGCATATGAATGAGGTACGAAGGAAAATTTTTCTTTAATGATTGATTATTGTTCTAGGCTTTGTACCTCTTATTGCTTTCTTGTTGACTTTTTCTTACGCAAAGGTAATTTATATAAAGCAACGTTACAATGAGAAGAAAGTAAAACAAATAAAGCGTTTGTGTTTACAGTAAAAAAACATTTCTAAGAGTGGTTTGCGTTCAAAACTTGAGCAGCATGGCTTGTCTATTCAATGCATGTTAGAAACACAAAAAGTGTCATTTTTATCGATCTTCTTCTTACCTGAACTGAAGAGAAGCGACGCATTTCTTTCGCATCGACACTACGTTTTGCTTTGCCCAACAGTTTGTTGGCAAAGTTTTGTGGACGTTCAAGGGATTTGAGGGACCGGGTACGGTTGGCATAGTAACGGGCTGAAGAGGTACCAGAGATGGCAGAAGCGCGACGCGATTGGCTACCAGCCAAGGGGACGTGAGAGGTCTGGAGCGTATTCTTTGGTTCGAAGAGACGTTGCATGCCGAATTTGATCAAGTCCAAAGGAATAAACCAGATAATATTCCAAATCCAGACAATACCGGCCCAAGACCAGCCACAGCCTTTCATGGATGTAAATGGCCAGTCGGCATAAACGGAGATAAATGTAGCCACCAATTGCGCAACAACAAAAGCACACATGAGCATAACTGAGGGGCGTTCCGTAAAGAAGAAACCACGAGAGCGAGTGACGAAAATCAAGGCTTGCGAAATGGTGGATACCTGCAAGTAGATAATCGAATGATAGATTTCGTGGTTTGCATTGTCATACCACTCCACGCCGAACTTGTCTCGGAAGAAGTAAGTCTTAAACACGACTGCAAAAAAGACCACAGTGGAAGCGGTAAGGTAGAGGCCGTAGACAATAGCGTAAGAAAAGATCTCTCGTAAATTCCAAGCGTCCGGATAAGGCGAAGGCTTGACGCGATCGGTCGAAATGGTCATGATAGTACCATCATTAAGAATAGCAAGGATCAAAACCATGAATGGAGGGAAATCATATTCAAAAGCAAAGCAAAGAATAGCAAAACCGACGACGACACGAATGGTGACGGAGCATGTGTAAATAGAATAGTTACGCATACGCTGAAAAATTTGGCGCGAACCAATGATGGCTTCGACGATGACAGATAAACCAGGTTCGGTCAGAACAATATCAGCAGCGGAGCGAGCGGCGTCTGAGGCATCAGCAACCGCCACGCCAACATTGGCTTTGGAAAGAGCAGGGGCATCGTTGACACCATCACCTGTCATGGCAGTCATATGGCCCATTGCTTGAAGACGTTCTACGATTTCATACTTGTGTTCTGGGTATACACCGGCAAAGCCATCTGCCTGTAAGACAAGCTCATCAATATCTGCGTAGCCTGAACCAGCAGGAGGGCCTTCTTTCAATGTCTTGGACAAGAACATGTTATCACCCATGCCCAGACGACGACCTGTTTCCTTAGCAATGGCAAGTTGATCACCGGTAATCATTTTCACTTGAACGCCCAAAGCGATAGCACGATCAATGGTTTCCTTCGTATCCGATCGAGGTGGGTCATAGATAGGCAAAAGACCGATCAAACGGAAACCCTTGCCTTGACCATCCACTTCGCCACTGGGAACTTCGTCAACAGCCACGGCCAAAGCACGAAGACCACGACGGGCAAATTCGTCCACATCTTCATTTAACAGTCTGATCTGTTCTTCCGACTTGTCACGGGTACACAAATCCAAGATTGTGTGCGACATACCCTTGGTCACACGGCACACAGCACCATCAGACTCACGGCGGTAGGTGATTTCCGTACGCTTGACCACAGGGTTAAACGGCTTGAACTCAAGCTCCGTAATTCCTTCGCGAGCTTGCTTAGGGTCGGGTAAAGAGTTGACAATGCAGAAATCAATAGCGTCCTGGTTTTCTGTACGGGAAGCATAAGCAGAAAGCAGAATGACATCATCTCCATTGAAATCAGCATATGTTTTGATGGTAGGCTTATCGACGATCAACTTGTTCAAAGTCAATGTCCCGGTTTTATCTGAACATAGAATGGTAACAGCCGCCATCTCTTCAATAGCTGTAATCCGGGTCACAATAGCTTTGTGTTCAGCCAGTTGCTTTGCACCGATAGCCAGAGTGACGGACAAGACGGTTGGCATGGCAATAGGGATACCACCAATGAGCAATACCAAAAGGTTGTCAATACCGCGACGGTAAGTGTAACGGAAAGCGGCGTACATGACGAGGATTTCCAGAACGATGAAGATACCGATCGAGCACAAGCAGAAGTTACCGATCTTCGCCAAAATAGTTTGCAAGTGGCCGACATCATCGCCGGCTTCACCCACCAGTTTGGCAGCACGACCGAAGAAAGTGTTGACACCAGTACCAATGATAATGGCTTCTGCTTCTCCTTGCTTGACAGTAGACCCGGAAAAGATTTCATCGCCAGCCTCCTTACCAACTGGCAACGATTCACCGGTAAGAGCAGCTTGATCAATGGAGACTTGTCCATGAGCCTAACGTCAAAAAAAAAGAGCAAAATGATATGAGCCGATTCTGTCCATCAAACTTTGTCAAGGCTTAATAAAAAAAGGCATTACTTACGGAAATAAGACGACCATCTGCAGGGACAACATCGCCAAGTTTGATACTAATTACATCACCAGGCACAAGTTCTGCTGCTTCCATTGTCTTCCACTCGCCATCACGTCGGACTTTACATTCTGGTGCGAGGGATTCCATCAGAGCCTTGACAGCGTTACCAGCCTGTCGTTCCTCCATGAAACCAATGATGGAATTGGCTAACAACAAAAGGACAATACCAATAAAATCGGGGTAGTCTGGTGGCCTATTTTCGCCGTTGGATAAAGCAATCGAGACAATAGCGGCGGCTTCCATAACCCAAGACAGAGGGTTCCACATGAACCCTAGAAATTGAAGGATAGGGTTGACCTCCTTTTGTTCAAGCTTATTATGACCGAATTTTTCAATACGACGAGCGGCTTCCTCGGAGGTGAGACCCTCTGCGCTGGATCTATGAAGACGAGCATAAGTCAGCAATTTCAAACACAGATCATGGCAACACAATAAAAATTGGATGACTGTGAGTCCAGATCACAGAATGTACAAAAAAGGTTCAGGGGCGCTGGGGTAAAAAAAAAATAGATAGCGAAATCGATCACAAGAAGTAACAAATGAAGAAATGAAAAAAAAGGAGCAGTTGGGTTGAACGTACTGTAAGAGTTGGAAGACGTCGCCGGGTTCCATGGTCGATAGATCGAATTTATCTTTGTCATAGAGCTCCTCAACGGTTAAGCTGGTGACGGTGCCGCTAATGGTACTTTTTGTGATTTTAGTTGTAGTTGTTGTTTCTATGACGGTCTCGTCAACGATCTCGAAAGTTTCCGTTTTCTCGGCCATGGCTTATGAGAAATTGGAGGAAAGGTCAACGGAGAAAGCGGGAAGCCTCTTCTATAATGAGAGAGAAGGAAAGAAAAGAGAGTAGAAGAGGACACTAAAAAAAGGGAACAAGATAGGAAAAAAAGGGAGGTTACTGGCGATCTACACTTAAATAAATGAGAGGAGATCAAAAAAATAAATTCATGTTACAACCTTTTTTTTTTTTTTTTTTTTTTT
>MZZL01000044.1:0-73592 GCA_002749535.1 Apophysomyces variabilis | reverse complement strand
CTTTTTTTTTTTTTTTTTTTTTGCTTGTCTAATTCACTAAGTATTTCTGTCTAGCACGGGCGATGGGGTTGCAGTAAAACCATGCCAAAAACAGTAATGATAGACCCGTGAAAAATTTACAATACATCTTGTATAATGCACGTCATCAACTCATCTTTGAGGTGATTTGTCATAAACATACGAATAAATAAAACGTAAAATGAGAAAAAGAAACTAAATGCTAGCCTACCAAAAGGCCCATTCCTTGAAACTTGTTCCCCCTGCCCGCCACGTCTTTTACTGTTGCACGCGCTCAAAGAGTTATCCAGGTATCCGCAAAAAGGAATGATAGTACCTGTTTGATGTCACATGGAAAAAGTCGTTTTTCAACCACATCAATCATCGAAAAAAGGAATGATACCCCATTTGACGTTAATTGATATCTTCTACTTTGTGCCGCAAAGAAAAAAAAAAGATTTGAAGCATTCCTCCAATGTTTTGGCTGTGCCTTGCTCAGAACCCCTTGGTTCCCTTCCCCTGCGACAAGAGAACGCTTCGTTGCAGCCATAGCAATACCGAAACTGCCCCCCTTCCTTGAATTCCTTTTCGTCTTTCGCAAAGGTTCACGTTATAGTACTTTTAAATATGAAGAGCATACGCGAGATCAGTCACCGTTTGGCTAAGTAAGAAATACATTTATTTGCTGAAATCGGTCCTATCTCGGTTATATAGAATCAAACCTACTACAGGAGAGAATAGGCCCCACCCCCTTTCGATAGTCCCCCCCTTCTTCTTGTTCTAAAGGTTTTCCCAATTTTCGATTATTCACGTCAAGCTACCAACAAGAGTTGACCCCTCAAGGTGTCACTTATCGGAACTTGTATGCGCATGAGACTCTTTTTTCTTGGTTACCAAGGTTCTTTCAACTGCACTTCATCTCATTTAACTAAGCCTAAATCAGAATATAAAAATCCAATTTTGCAGTGGTGACACCAGCCATGAGTAACTATATTTCCCGTAAGGAAAGAGGTTGGATAAATGCCTTTCTTTTTCTTTCTCACACGCGTTGCACACATAAAAATGGCGGTGTGACAGAGACAAGGACCAAAAAAAAAAGATTCCTCCACTCATCACGGTCCGTGAAATTTAGGACTCCGGTCTGTTCTTTTGCATGATTGCTTCCCGGTTAAATCAAATTCCCAGGTTTTTGACCTGTATTCCATACACAACTCTAGCCGTGCTTTGTGTAGATATTGCTGCGCCTGGCAGCGAGCAATACTTACTATTGCCTTTTATTCTTGGATAGCCAGCGTGCCAATAAGTTCAAAATTGTCAGCGTAGGCTCACCAAGCGGATGCCTCGGGGACAGTGATAAGCATGCCACATACGCATTCCTGCGAAGGCAACACAGCGTAAATAAATGAAATCTCTGATTCTCTTCGTTTAGTATGGCTAAGCTCTTATTTCACAAAAATTTTCCTGGCCAGTCGTGGATTCCCTTTATCATACGCTCCATAATCACCTATTTTACACAGTTATAAATAACGATGATCATTCATAGGGCAGCCGGAAGAGATACCTTTAGCTCATGGGATCTTTAGAGCACTGGTGAAACCAGCAACAGGTCGTTGTGTCGATTTCGTCGAAAGTCAAACAGCTCAAGCTCCATTATTCTGTATTGGCCTTCAGATACCAGATCCACGCAGTATATGTTGATATGGCAACCTTCAAAAGTGTAATCAGCTAAAGATAGTTATTTATGTATACTTTCATCCATACCAGTTGATACCTTCCAGTGACATCCCAACTGTCATCGAGCCTCTTGATCCCACAGTCACCTTTTTTCAGCCCCAGCTGTATTTCCCTTCTAGAATTACGCTGTACCTCTCTTGCTTATTGCCTTTGCACCATGGGAAATGCCACAGGACGAGCCATTTTTCTCGAGTAAAGAATAGTACTTCAAAAACCTATCTGTCATAGCCCGTTGCAGATTATAGCATTGGTTCCTAATGGGCTATTATTACTTAAGCGGAATCCGTATTTCCCATACTCTTGCGGATCCAACTATATATTCACGAAGAGTAGCTTAAAACTACAGATTCACAGCAGGTTCAACGTAAACCACGTAATCTAGGTAGATCGACGAGCGTTTCTTGCTTGAGCAGTAGGCATATGACGTGTGGTACATGAGCCTAAATGACATGGTATGATTTCCTGGCTGCTGATAAGAAGGGTCCCCGCATTCTTTCCGTGCCATTCCCCTTTTGCACTATCAATGTGGAGTGGGGATGCTATAAAGGTTTGAGAATATTGATAATAACGCTGGACCCAGATCGGTGTGCTTCGTTCGTTGGCAGTAAACCCACGCTAGTTTCAATAGCATAGCTAGAGCTTATACATTGAAAGTAGGGCGAGTTTGGAAATAATAGAGAAATGCAATGACTTGATTAAGATAGAAACGTATTCATCTGTCAGCATTAGCTGGTCATTAAGCAGTCGCTTATTTGCTCCCTGCCAGGAACTGCAAGCCATGTCTTGCTGTGGTTCCAGTACTTGCTACAATATATAGATAAAGAGCTGCATTTACTTGGTATCTTTAAGCAATAAAATACATTACTGTTAGTTCTTCAATATCATATTCTGCGTTATTTCGTATTACAAACAATTCCATTCGATTTCCCCCTATAGACATTGAACGTTGACATTAGCGAGAGATTGAAAACCTTTACAATTGTTGATAGATAGGCTCCTAAATTGCACGTCATACTTGCTTAGCGTAATAGCAGTAGAGCAAGTCCATCTTGTAGCCAAGCTAGTGCGAAGGTAGACTCTAAACCATCAGATCACCTGGGCAGCCAGACGAAAAAGCAGGACAAAAGCAGAGACACTAAGCTGATGCTGGCGGTAGATGACCAAGCACAGCAAAGAGAACACTCGCGAAAAGGCTGACCTCTACGACTGTTCAATATCTATCTCTCATGCAGTCATAAACTGGCTTTAGTCAATATACTGACAAGTATTGTGCTGGACGTGTTTTATGGTCTTGGGTGGATAAATAAGTTTTGTTAGCTAAGAGTGAACAATCTAGTTTGCGTCGTTGGACAGCAGGTTTTCGGTGCATCGAAGCGAGTTGTTAGCGCTTTTGTAATTTTGGCATCTACCACATATACTTCGGTTCAACCAAGTTTGGTAGGATACTAACGTGATCTCCGCTCAGACAGGTGATACTACTTGTTATAAGATTCAAAATGTCATAATTCCTATTCTCGCTAAAGCCACTTTCAGTAGAGATGCGCTGGATCTGGCAGTGGCCAATACTCTGCATTGCTTGTATGTTACTCAAGTCTTTATCTACCAACTCCTATAGAACGCATCAACACATCTTTCAATCAAGGCATTAAGCTTTACCGGCGGTGTAACAAATACGAACCTGGGGAGCCTGTATGTCTACAAGGTTGTGGCACTCATGTTCGAAGCAAACTTTAATTCAAGAACTGTAAGCTTCAAATTCGTTTATTGTCATGGATATTTCAACTTGTTTTGGGACCCAAAAGCAAAATCATCACTGCTAAATTGTGATCGTCATAATGCTCTATTTGAGTAGTAGCTGCTTTTTAAGTGTGATGCAGGCTATATAGACGACGCTTGACCATACTCTGGGTGAAATTGCTCTTGCTTCAATGGGAGAACTGACAGCATCAGACAAGCAAGAAGCGTGGGTATCCCGTGACGGCCATAGAAGGATCACAATGATGGCACATTTATGTAGCCACTGTCGGCTTAACTTATTTAGTGGAAACCTTGTGATAAGTTAGTAGTGTGAAGTGCGGAAGGAACACAAGAATGGTATAGTAGCAAAAGGTGGATGCAGCATTTCTGCAGATAGGTCATACACTAAGAACGTCACAAAGCTATCCAAGAAGACATGTTTCTTATTTACAAACAAAGATCCATTTGGCTTTTCTCTTTTAGTACATTACTTTAGGTTGCTTTCATGAGTTCATACTAACGTCACGTTCACGAAACATTTCTACTTGACGCATCAGTGCATCATATTGTTGGCGTCGGATATCGTTTAGTACGCGAGACAGTTCAGAGTGTGGATCATAAATAGCGGATAGACGTGTTGACGATATACGATTATTGTCGCGTAGGTTATTTCTAGTAAGCTGCATTGTAAATGATCCTGCTCGTATGGAAAAGGGTACTTCTTTCTTTTCCAGAATAGGAGGTGCTGGGTAATCAATAGCGTCCATTTGATCAGAAGATTGGTGTTTTCGGCGACTATACCACCATTTTATCCATCGGGAACACATTCTACGTCTAAATAGCGCGAAGACTCGTCCACATGGTTGTGCATAATCATCGGCCGGTTGTTGGTTTGAGATGGCAATGGGAATATTTGTTATCACGGTATGATCCAGCTGTTGTTCGACATGGTCGCTGGGCTCGTGCATAATCTCCTTTTTTGTTACGCTATGGTATTCCGCACCATGAAGCACGACTCTATCCTGGAACCTGACTTTTTTTGTTGACAGTCGATTACATGAGGGCGAGGGAGCTGCGTGTTCATTGTCGTATCTCTGCAAGATATTTTTGAACAAACTGGTATGTAGTCTCGACTTGTTAGGGACGCGCCTAGAAGATGCAGCATTGTTTTTATTGTTACACCGAGTTTGTTCTCTTAACGAATCCAGCTCATTGCTGATCACTCTGGTTTCCCTCCTCAGCATTCTAACATGCGTATGTATATTGTCATGCCTTTGCATACGATCGCATAATACAAAGCGTCGATCGAGATTTGCATGCATTTGGTTAACTCTAAGGAGCAGCAACGCTTTGGCCACTAAGTGACAATCAAAACTGAGGTGTCTCCGTCTCAGTTGATGTACTAATATATCCGTCGGTGATAGCTTTGCTGAATTTAGCAGATCCATCTTTCCTCCCCGCGCAATCATATGTTTTAGCAAATCAATCTCGCCGCTCCAAGCAACCAAGTGCATTAATGACTGGCCATATAGCATATGATTCAACTTGGTTTCTGGGATTATCTAAATGCGCGCATCTGGTAAGCAAAATAAGCGAGCGAATGTCGGGTCGCGTACCTCTACTAGGCGATGCAGTCGATGTATGGCAGTTTTTTGCGTTTTAAGGCCAATAGTAAAACAACAAAAGAGTCTCTGTACTAGATTTGCGTGAAAGGAATGAGGACATGTTTCGACGAAATGGGCTGTTGTGATGTTGTTCATCGTCATTGAGTTGTCAATGGACAATGCAGAGAAAGAGCGAATGAGAGTGCCAATGTCAAGTGAGTCATGCGTCTATATTTTTTTTGTATGAATTGACAGAGTTACCTACATCGTTCCCCCTTGTTTCATTGGTATCAATGACCATGCTTCGTTTAGTTGGGTCATTCATGAACTCTATTACAACCTCGAATGTGCCAATCTAAACACCGAATTTCATTCTGTTTGCTTTCTTTTTCATGCTTTTCATGTACAACTGAACTGGTCAAACAAAGGAATCATAACAAACTTAACCATAAACAGAAAAAGTCCAATTAACATTACTGTCTAACAAAGATCAAGACAAAACGAAGCATTCAATTGTTACGTTTGTACGACAGAAATAAGTTTGTAAAATTCAATGTCAATAAACAAAGCATTATCTAGATCAAGTAGGACAAATTTAATACCTTTTATTGAAAGAAAGTAAACGCCAAATTTTATCAAACAGGCCATATGTCAACGTTTTGCTTGTTCGAATTCCGAACATGCGGAAGGGGTATAAAGTAGCTAGGTAACGTCATTAACTACGATTTTTGGGCAATGGCAACTGTCTCTTCTGAGGGCTTAGCAGATGGGTACTTCGGCTGATCCGTATATCAAAGAAGATTGCCAAAAGCTGCTAGCAACTCCCACAGAGTCATTTTTAAAATTACTTCTCTACGCGACTTATTGCTTCTTCAAATGCATTACTTGGCAGGAATATGTGCATTTAAGAACTTATTTAGAGGTAGAATCATAACTTGCTTACGATCACGAGAGGTCTTGACCCATTTAAAGCATCGCTATAAATGATGAAGGCTTTGAAGAATACATTTACTGAAAACTCCAGTTGCCAATATTGTGATCGATTTAACCAGATAAGCAGCTTATTGGCAATGCGAAAGCGGAACATTTAATCATGTCTTAAATATCAGTCTTATGACGATTCCGGAAACAAAAACACTCGTTGCTTAATATATCTATAACGTGATAATCTTCAAACAAGTTTCATGGCGCATCAAGTGCTTATGTTTATTCCATATCTCCGATCAGCCGAGATAATACAAAGTTTGAAGAAGGACACAAACGGCTTTTAAAAGATGAAAAAGAGAAAAAGAGCGAACTAACGTTTCGTATCCCTATCTTTCTCAAGGTATCTGTTCAATGTAGTTCATTAAGATTTGGTCTGTGTTGTCTGCACTAAGTCGAGGGTGCCACATCAAATTAGTTTCTTTCCATGCATAACACAAACATGCAATGACGGAGTAAACTAACTAGAATAACTATAGCCATACTAAAGCGCAACACTTTGTATTTGGCTACCGCCATAAATTTCATCCACAGGTTGTTTAGGATTCATCTTGTTGCAAAAAAAAAATCTAATACAGTCTGTAAGATAGCATGTCCTTTAAAAACTCACGCACATCTGTTTAAACTGCAAGTGGCTTTGCCATCCTAATATTCCAACAGCCTATGTTAGACACGCAAAAAATTCCGGTCAAACCCGACTCATCTTACTCTAGGTTGATCTCAAAGGCAGTCGGCCTTGGTCTTCTCACCACAGCTCCATAAGGCGCCAGCAGCGGAAGGAAGTATTCGATAACAAAATCTTTCAGCTGCGTCGGACAGTTTCTTAATCAAAAGAAGAGAATTAAAGCGCTAAAGCAACGTTATCAAGGGTGCGCTGTACGGATTCTGCTTTTAAGGAGAATGTTCCTCATGTGAATGCTGATATAGATAGTCTAAGCAGTTTGGGCAATTTAAGGATTGGATAAAGGAGAAGTGAAGGAATCTTGAACGCTGAATAAGGGTAAGACATGCACATAAAGCGGCTATGGCTGTTTCGCAGAGGCGGAATATGTAAAAAGCCCGTATCTTTGCATAGAACTTTATCCAGTCACTTTAAAGCAACTGACGTTGAAACCTGCAGGTGCCATCTCCTCCTCTCTTTCTACTTTACTGTTGGGACCTGACAACTCGTACTATAGTCGTTGGTTATTAAATGGCAGCATCCTGTCTTTTATCCGTGACCCGTTTCCTAGTTTTGCTCTTTGGCATACTGGCTCTCGCGTGTCATTTAATGCAGTATCTTCTCCTATCCAAATATCAACGCATGGTAATAAATACGAAATAGGGTTGCTTGATCAATTTGAGAGACAGAAGAACTCACAGTTTTATGATAGACAGGTATACGTAGCTGGTTGAGCGTCGGTCATTGGCAGGTACAGTTCCTTCTGATTTTCAGCAGTGATCCTCAGTACTTGGTGGGTAGTATCTTACATGGTTCGTCTGTCTTGGACTTTCCACATTTAGTGCGGTGATAATCTGCATGCATGCCCTGTTGAGAGGGCGTAGTAGTATACAAATAGATCGAATAGTCGGAATCCTGAACGTCTTCCCCCTACTGGCGTCTATCATCACTGGTTCCATTTATGCTGGACAAGAACCATGGACAGATGGGAAATTAATGCTGGACCGACCTATCACTGGGCTCGTCTCCTACTGCAGCAAGTTGGATAAGACCTACGATAGTTTATATCCTATCCTGTATCACCGGTAATTGCTCTTGCTTTTCATGTCTTTTTTTTGTACTCAATCGTGTCTTTTTGTTATGCAAGTTGTCTCTTGGCGGACAGTACGCTCATATTCGCTGCGGCAAACTGTGGCCTATGGGCTTTATTGGCTTGTTTTGCATCTTACCGTAACAATAAATTTGAAAAAGCGAAGGCGACACAAACTGCGAAACAGGAGCCTCACTGGGGAAGATATGTACCAGAACCTATAGCGGCGCTTCAATCAAGCAGCGTACCACTCCAGCCAAACCAATCTTACATTCAGGAACAATCTTATATGACAGTTGAAAACCATCATGCACTTTATTCTCAAAGCGTCATGGCCTCTCCGGCCGAAAATCCGACCCAGATGTATCCGTCGTACCAGCACCACGAAGGCGAGACGGAATGCAATTCATGGGTTGCAGAAGAGAGCATATCTCCTGCATCCCATCATCATCAGAACCCTGTCTATCAGCCGCCTTATGCCCAAACCACAACATACCATAACGAAAACAATAACCATTACGACTCATCAAACAGAGCTCAACGACGAATGTCTGAATTCGATTCGCACCAGCAAGAGTACCAAAATTATCATAGTTAATAACAGCTGAACATAATTGAAAGAGCAGCTCTCTGATCTTCAAAAAGTTACCCTGCAACAGTAAAATCAATACCATATAACCGCCCACATACGGTCCTCTTTTTCTGTTTTGGTACAAAGGAGCATATAGTGCACGCTGGGTGCTGTATAGTTCTGGTGTAATCCTTCGTGATTGTCCAAATGCCTCTCCTTTTCCAAGAACAAATTTAGCAAGTGCTGAAGTTAAAGATTTAGCGAGTATTGCAGCGTGCAGCGCAGGATAACAAACTATGTCTCTCTGGTTAAAAGCGCCGAGAATAATGGAACTTCTTCTGTATTGACGTTTCCTCCTTTTTTCCATATTTTAGTAAAAGATATGAGATAGGTGACTGGGCATATCGTTATGGAATCGTTAGCCGATATAGCAAACTGGAGATGAAGTTTGATCCGATGGATTTCGGGCACAAACGCCACATCACAACAACAAGCGACCTTACAATCAAATAGATGCCAAAAGTTTTACATTGTAAGCCGTGTATATGCTTCTTCAAAATCAGTGCTTCTGAAATCTATCTCTCGTTTCACTAGCTCAAAAACTAAAAAGCCTATGCTGGTAGCGGGTACAACCTTGACGACCGTGCTCCCAAATTCGTGATACAAGAACTTGCGCCAACTGCCACCATTTAGCCGTACCTGAAGCTTACACTGATCCCACGTGCGTGCATAAAGTTTACGAACCGATTCTCGTGAAGATTTGTTCGTAAACTCTGACTGAGCCTCCTCTATGTAGAATATACTGTGAATCTTTGATAATGGATGCTCAATAACTTGATAAGCCTATTGCGTGAAAAGAAATGATTCGTTAATCGATAAATCAACGCTGACACTCCCTCTCCCAGATTGCGTACCACAGCGGCTGCAGCACCAGCCAAGATAACGAATGTAGGGGTCAAGATCAGAGGCGGCCGCTCTGGCTTCTCGATAATATCATTCTCTTCCCATCCTTGCTCTAATTCATGGACCGTCCGGTGTGAATCTACCTGAAAGCCATACATTTCATCCACAAAATAATAATAGCCCTGTTGCTTCACCCATTCAAAAGTAGCAAAAAATAATCCGCATGCTAATGAATCCTTTGAAGAACAGTCATCAATTCACAATCCCACTAATCTGTCCATCTCAAAAAGAAAAACCAACTTACTCGTATTAATGTAAGTGTAAATCCTCGGTAAGCACTGGCAAGGCCGAGTTCTTTCAAGGTGGATTTTGCAAACTGATACATTGATCTGTGCTTCCCTTCTAGAAGATCGCTAACCTCGAAACGCACTTTGAGTGAATCAAGAGGGGCAGCCACAATGGATTGCGCTGCTCCAGCAAGACAACCTACAGACGGTTACACCTAGAAGCAACATCAATGAGCCATCGGTTACCTGCAAGGAATACGGAGGAGAAAGGCGGAGGAGGAAACGGCCGATGGAGTGAGAGGGCGCAAGGTGCATGAAACATAGGTAAGGAAGCGATATAGGTTGTATACAACACGGTTCCAATCGTGGTATTGGCTATGAGAGGGGGGAGGATATGACGGGGAATGAAGTTCCACTAGAAAAAAATAGCATAGAGCAATGCTTCGTTTTAGACTCGGTCCATTTCTGCGCGTGTACGTTTCAAGGTGTTTATTGTCCTTACTCCTTTTGTTTTGACGGCATGTGATATCATGCCGATCGACGTATAACGAAAAGAAAACTTCCGCGTGGATTCTTTGTCTATTGGCATTATTGCTCTGGCCATGACAAGGTAATCTACGCGTAATGGCCGGAAGAGCTTTATCGTTGTCAGTTTGTCATTGTACCAAGAGGGGCTTTACCTTAACCGGGGTTCTATAAAACAGGTAAAGCCCCTGCATGACAAGTGTCCGTGCAACTGCTGTCGAACCGCCCACGGATGTGGCATCTTTTGCTTTTTGTCGTTTACTGTGCTGTTTTGCGGCGAGAGTACTATTGTAGGGTGCTTGTACAAACGTGGGAATGGGGATTTTCCTGTGCGGCGAAGAAGCTGTATAAATGGAACGATAGAATGGTTGAGGTGAGACTTTGGGTGAGGCGACATCGGTAACTGATGAGGTGTTTGTCGACATGTCGGTCAGGGCGTGATAAGGCTCGAAGACAAGGGTGGCTTAAATGCGGCAAAATCGCCAAAGATCGATAGGAGTTGGCTACTTTGTTCCTGATCGACCTAGTTATCCAATCCGATGCGTTAATAACCGCTCTAATGGTAGAATGGAGTCTCTGCAAGAAATACTAGAACAGTATACCCATACTTTACTGCATTAGCTCTTTTCCTTGGGCCTATGCAGAGCAAAAAATGATTTTACTATCAGGTTCAAAGATAAAGATCTCTTGTGATCAACCTCACAACAGCCGGTTTCTAGGATGCACAGCAATAGCACTTCTACTAGAGCTCTTATGACTAAAGGACGATGCTTTTAAAATGAACTTTCATTTGATGTTTTTTTTTTCTTTTGCGACAGACATGTGGTGAACTTTAGAAGCGGATAAGGACATCCAATTCTTTTTCCGGATCGACAATCAGCCATTATTCTCGCCGGGGTTATAAGACCCCAGTCATCTTGGATGGAAATGACGATCACTGCATTGCCTAACTGCCTCATGACCAAATAGATATTTTTCATTTTCTTCTTGATTTTTAATTTACTTTAAAGCAATAAGTCGTTTAGATAGTTTGTGGTCTCAGGAGGATCAATTGGAAAAGTAAGTTGTTTTTTTGCTCACAGTTTTCTGGCATAAAAAACGTTCCTCATCACAGACTCTATTGTTTTAGAGTTACAATGGTCAGCTGAGTTTTAGCGTGCGACCTCTTGAAGCCAAATTGTGGGACGCAGAAAGGAGAATGCTTTTTCTGAAACTTGTAAGCTCACACGGTCCATTCCAAATCTCTTGTGAAGCTATCTGCTAACCCATAGCAGCCGTTGCCACACGACACGTATTGACTGGTGATCCCTACAAACACGGTATCAGCCACAGCAGCCAATCAAGGAAGATAGACTTCCTGGCAATGAGTGGCGTAACTTTTCTGGCTCAGTGTCCGACACCCCTTTATTTTTTCCTGATTGTGCGATCTTACTGAGATCTCTTACCAATGGCCTTTAAATTTAACTTTACAGTAAGTATAGCTCTATGTCATCGAAGTGACCTCTTCTGATCCCCATGTAGAGCGACGATTTAGACCTGGAGGAGGTGGACGACGGTCAGCAATTGGAAACTTCCCTCCATGATCTTACCTTGGAAGACGATTACCAGAAGATTGCCTGCACCACTTACGATATAGAGGTAGCATAATTTACCATGGGATAAAAGAAGGAACGTGTTTCTCAACCGAAAGGAAATTGAATTAGAGTGTGTCTTTGCCAAGCTCGATACAGGCGGATATCTTAACGATTTCCGGCTCGACTTTGTACAAACGCACCTTGGCCGATGTCAAGTTTCAAATGGCTGAACAGGATACCTTGGCCGAGGATTCTACGACCTCGGAAGTGGCATCTTTGCTCGATTTGAATGGAAACAGTGATCTCATCCGAGGCGTGTATGAAGGTATGGAACAGATAAGTTCAGTGGCGTTGTGGTTTTTTAGTTAATTGAGCCTGTACAGGAGGGTTTAAAACATGGGAGTGTTCGATCGATCTTGTTCAGTATTTGACTACTTTGCCGGATGAACAAGTTTGCAAGAAGAAGATATTGGAGGTAAGCCTTAATGCACCGTGCTAGAGAAAAAAATGGATCTCATACTGATATTATCTAAGCTCGGCTGCGGTTCATCCTTGCCATCGCTTTATCTACTCTCGCGTGACAGTGAAAACAAAGTGGATGTTCAAGATTACAATGAACAAGTGATCCGTTACATTACCATCCCTAATATTCTGCTCAACACTGTCTTAACGGTCCAAGAGCCGACAAAGTTGGGCGAAGTGGGAAAGAGTGAAGAGTTGAATTCGGAACCCGAGTCGGACTCGGATGATGGCGAGACTGAGGATGGCGAAGAGAAGGATCAGATTATTGGAGAGTCTGCTACCTGTGATGCTGAAGCTGAGCTTCCGGCAGACCAAGTTCCAGAGATGTTAAAACGGGCGAGTCAGCGCACACAAGCATTCACTGGTGATTGGAGTGGATTACCCGTAAGTTACTTCTCTTTATTTTTATGCTGTGTTCAGTGTAGTATTCACTTTTCACTTTTCATCTGTTCAAGGGCATGCTTCAAGGCAATAAATACGATATGATTGTCACCTCTGAAACGATTTACTCGGAGCATGCATTACCGGACCTGATCCGCGTCTTCCAACATGCGCTCAAAAAGCCAACCGGCGTGGGGTAATATTACTTGGATGTAAGGATCATTCTTTTTCTGAACACCTGACATAGATACGTTGCTGCCAAAACAGTTTATTTTGGTGTTGGTGGAGGAATTTTGCCTTTTTGCGATCTTTTGACGAAATCAGTTGATGCAGATGGAGATCGACTGATTGTGGAGAAGGTGTATGAATCAGAAAGTACAGTAAAGCGCGAAATCCTCAAGGTGACATGGGAACAGAAATAACATCACAAATCAGAAGCATACCCTCACCTCCTAGAAAAAATGATCGATTTATATTCCTTTCTTCGTTTTAATCATACATTATAATGCATAACTAGTTTGTTACTTTCATTGCAGGAAGACATATGCAAGACACAAGACAGTTAGAAGGCAAATATATATATGCGTGTTTAGAATCTACGATAAAAGATTTCTCAAGCATACTCTTGTGGATCCTTTCTACAAGCGCTATCTACCTTACTTGGACGAATGATCGGCATTTCTGATAGAGCGTGTCTTCAGTTCGCGACTCTCGTCTATTTTGCTGATTCACTATTACAGAAAGGTTTAAGCAGGGATATAACGATGGCCATCATGGAGCGCTGAGGAATTGCTCAGATGTAGATGGCTGTTATCCAGTTTACGATGCTCTCATCGTTCAACAAAATTAAATCAATCAGCAACAAATTTTATTCTATTTCTTCTATAGATCTATAATATTCAAAACGTGTCTAATAAGTATTAAAGGCGACGACTTCTATTATGTGATATTAATGGCCAAATTTATATTCTCCCCATGGAAATGGCTTGAACTTGGGAACAAGCACAGACTCGTCTAACACCGTCTCTAAGATCAGCTCATAGAATGAAACGGACAAGTATCGGCCAAATTTGTAGCCAACATCGTGGAAGGTTCCCGCAAACTTGAAATTGGAAGTAGAAAACAGACGGATAGAAGGTTCGTTTTCTGACGTAATGCAGGCTAAAGTAGTGCAGGGTCAGTACACAGCCACGTTATGCCAAAAGGCAGATAGGTATACCGATAATGCTACGGAGTCCCATGTCTTTGCCAATCTGGATAAGCTCTTTAAGCATAATACGACCAAGCCCACGACGATGAAAATCCAAGTGGACATACAAAGATATTTCCGTAGTCCTACATTGACTGGATCAGTCAAAAGGCGTAAAAAAAGGACCGATATCTATCACACATACAAGACATAAGCCGGGTGAGGACGGAAGGCACCAAGGCAGCCGTATGCAGCAACTCTCCCTGTTGCCGTTTCAATGACGACGATGATAGGATAGCCTTTGGCCTTCATATCTTGATACCATGCTTTTCTGTTCTCCAAAGACACTGTCTCATAAACAAAAAGGGACGATGAATTGCGAACACGTTCATTGTAGATTTCGGCAATGGTTGGAAGATCGTCTTCTGTGGCTCCGCGGATGGTATACCATGGGGTTGTTGTTGTTGCCGTTGCTTCGCTCATGACAAATGACAGGATTGTATGGATCTCGCTCAACAGCCGGGTAATGCCGGAGATAAGTAAATCATCGATCATCGCTGTTCGTTGGTGTTGCCTTGGTTACAAACACCGCCGATCTCGATCCGCTAAAGAGGCCTTATGTTCTTTTATTAAATATGCTTTTCGGCTACCATCGAATAACGTGCGGGCAGAACTACGGACATGAAATTTAAGATGATGATGACCTCGTAGACATACACAGTATAGTGCAATTGGCCACCATTTTGTGCTACGGTTTTGCGGGATCCATGACTCATCGTCTCCCATATGACTTTTTTAGTTGAGCTTTCTATGCTTTGTATTGCTGCAATTGTGGCATGAGCGTTTCCTTTCAGTATACATTGTCGAATTCACCGAATTCTAATCCAGCATGGATGCATGGACAAACTATCCTCTTGCAGAGTCAATGCGAAAACTGAGCAAACGCTGAGATGGAAAGATCAATTGTAAGCTTAATCAGCCAAGAGCTCGTTACCATCCTTGGAGAGAGACCATCATAGTGTAACCGTAATATCGCCTTGAGATATTTGGCTCTTTGAACAATTCTTTCAAGAGTTACTGTGTATCTTTTCCTTTGTTACTATATATTATGTGACAGATTGCTTTTCGGTACATGCGGACTATGAAACTAAGGAGGTCTTTTTGATAGTGGGCTGTCTCAAACCGAACTTGTGCGACGATTGTGCAGGGATCAGCTTTTTAGCTTTCTTGAGTTTTGAGTGGGACAGATAGGACTCCTACACTTAAAAGGCATACCATTGCTGCGAATAGAAGTAACCTAGGTCTTCCTAAGTCTCACTATGAGCAGTGATCAACAGGTACCTTCTTATTGCTCCATCTCAGTCGATGCCAAACAATCGGATAGAGCGAGAATGAAGCAAAGTTAATCCAGCCCATGGAACGTGTTCCTTCGCTCGTAGACACGGAGAATCTCTCGCGTGACATAAACATCGACCTGGTTGAACCCATTCCAGATCCAAAACCATCAGAAGAAATCGATTTTGATCGCATATACAAACCGCCATCAGAGCCTGTCGAATTGACTGTTTATGAAAACAAATGCCCCATTATCGGCATTCTTATTCCATTCTCTATCCTTGGTACCTTAATACGCGTTGGTCTACAAAGTCTGGAAACGTATAATGGGGCGCCAGTCTTTGGACTTGTCTATGCGCAATGGATTGGTTGCTTTATCATGGGCGCTGTGGTTTGGAGCAAAATCAAACTTTTGCAATGGTGAAAAAAAAACAGACATTGAACTTCTATATATTTTAGGGCCCTAATGTGTTTCACAGGTATTTACCCCTCCATACAGGGTTATCCACTGGCCTGTGCGGATCTATTACCACTTTTTCATCGTGGCAGCTGGATATTTTTAAGGAATTTTCAAACTATCATGGAGTCGATCATGCTACTGGCTATAATATTTTAGCTGCTATATCGCAATTCTTAGTTACGATTGCAATGTCTCTTTGTGGTTTACAGTTCGGATATCATGCAGGCAAGCTTTGGACGATTGAAAAAGAGAAGCGCACGAAAATTGTGGCATGCGGATACAGCCTACGACGACTGAAAGCACATGATTACTGCATTATGATATTTGGTGTCTTATCTTGGGTGGCTGTTGTCATGGCCGCCATTTTCGCACCTTCTCGCCGTGATTTGGCATTATCATGCGTGTTTGCTCCTGTAGGGGCTCTCTTGAGATGGTATTTAGCACGTTTAAATACTATTGGACACGGAAAATACCCATGGGGTACCTTTACTGCTAATGTATTTGGTACAGCAGTTCTCGGCGGCATTACCGTAGCGCAATCTTCGGGAAATCTAAATATAATAGACTGCGACGTGACAAATGCTTTAGCAACTGGTTTTTGTGGTTAGTGGAGTGTTTTATATTCATTGTGAAAAATAACGGGAGCATGATCTAGGCTGTTTGACGACAATATCTACATTCACGGTATGTGGAAGAATGGTAAGAAATTATTGACAGTCAATTCATTCTATCTCTAGGTGGAATTAACCACTCTTCCTTTCGCACGTTCATACAAATATGCGGCTATCTCCATTGTCCTTGCTCAGATCTTAATGTTTGCCATTCTTGGTTCTTATATATGGACACATGGAGTACAAGACACGTGCTAATAATAATATTTCGAACAATTTACATTAAAACTGTTGGTTTCATTTGAACTCCTTAAAGAAACGGGCAACTTTTTTTTTTCTTTATTGTTTTCTCGTAAAAAGGATAGAAAATAGGGAGGCTTCCGTTTTCACAAGCAATAGGCTCTACAGTAGGCTCCAATTCTTATTCTGACGGGGCTTATTTGATCCCTGTGGCTTAGTGGACGAGAATTCGTTACATGGAAACCGAACGGACAGATTTGCACTTAATCGAAAAGTTTTGAAAGCCCTTTCTTCTGTCATGCCACCAAAAGGAAAGAAACCTGCAGGATCGCTTGGTCGAGCGGTCATTCGCTCGCGATTCCAAGGTCAACGTGCCATTGCTGTTGACGAAGGAAAACTTGTAATTATCGCAAAAGCTCTGTGAGCGCAGCAATTCATTAGTAATTCTGTTCGTAGCACACGACCGATATTGCGGAAGAACCAAATTGGGTCAAAATGCAGAGTATTACCCAAGAAAACGATCTGGAAGCGTTTCTTTCTACAGCACAACTGGCTGGAACAGACTTCACTGCAGGTCAGGAACCATGCTGAATCGTGCATAATTTGACCTCAAGTAGAGCGATTGAACGTTAGAGTGGTGGAAGACAATTATCTGAACCCGTTTTTGCTATCTGAAAATGAGGAGAAAGAGCGACTGAAGAAACAAGAAGCCAACGTGGATAAGTTATCAGTACCTCGACGACCACAATGGGACAAATCGATGACAGCTGAGCAAGTACAAAGAAATGAACGAGAAGCGTTTTTGGAATGGCGTCGTGGAATGGCAAAGTAAGAAAGAAATAGCTATGACACTCGTAGTCTTATCAACATCACAGGTTAGAGGAAGAAGAGGGTTTGTTGTTGACTCCTTTCGAACGAAACATCGAAGTGTGGCGCCAGCTTTGGAGAGTAATTGAACGTTCGCAGCTTGTTGTTCAAATTGTGGATGCCAGAAATCCTTTACTTTTCCGAAGTGCTGACTTGGAAAAATATGTGAAAGAAGTTGATCCGCAGAAGCGCAATCTGTTGCTTATTAACAAGGGTGATTTCTTAACTGCGGAACAAAGGTCAGCCTGCATGAACATTGGGGTAGTAGAAATTAACCACCTTGTAGACGTCGATGGGCAGATCACTTGGATGCTCAAGGTATTCGGTATACGTTTTTCTCTGCTGCTTTAGCTGCAAAACAACAGGAGGAAGAAAAGGCTCGAAAAGAAAAGGAAGATCTTGAAAAGGCGTTGCGAGCAGAAAAGGCGATCGATGGCGACGACGACGATACTGAATCACATAGTTCAGATGCAGAAAATACGGACAAAGTGGCAGAGGATCTTGCAGACACTCATATTTCGGAGCAAAAGGAGCAGCCATCAAATGAGGATGATCGGATACGAATTCGCACCACAACGGATTTACTGGATCTATTGATTGAAGAGACACCAAAACTTGACGACGAGCAGAAAATCACCATTGGTCTGGTGGGATATCCTAATGTCGGAAAGTCTAGTACTATTAATGCGTTGATTGGAGAAAAACGTGTGTCAGTATCCTCTACACCTGGAAAAACAAAACACTTTCAGACCATTCACCTCACACCATCGATTGTGTTATGTGATTGCCCTGGTTTAGTGTTTCCGACGTTTTCAACTACAAAAGCAGATCAAGTCTGTAATGGTGTGTTGCCGATCGATCAACTTCGAGAACATACAGGTCCAACGGGGCTTGTGGCAAGGCGAATCCCTCAAAATGTTCTTGAAGCAACATACGGTATTAGGATCAGGGTGCAGCCGATAGAAGACGGTGGTACTGGTATTCCTACAAGTGCAGAACTTTGCTCGACTTATGCTAGTACGTATGAGGAACATCATAGTTATGCAGTATTGACGATCTTTCAGTTGCAAGAGGTTATTTCAGATCCAGCCAGGGTAATCCCGATGAAGCCCGTGCAGCGCGCTATATTTTGAAAGATTACGTAAACGTAAGTTTTAGGATGCTTAGCATCACGAATGACGTTAAACGTTGAATAGGGTAAATTGCTCTTTTGTCATCCCCCCCCTGGATACGATGCAGACGAATTCAACCGAGAGAACCATGAGGCTGCGTTGAAAGTACATAAAAAACTGGCCCCGACCACACGTGTACCAGCAAGCGCTCTCAGTTATGTTGCCCCTGCTGGACGTCCTTCTGCACCGCTTGGCTCCAAGACGGAAGCAGTCGATAATGCATTTTTTAAAGCACATATGGCAGCTCCTAGCGTACGAGGCAAGGCAAAGAGTGCCATCGGGGCCGGTTACTCGCGCACACAGTTATACCCTCACCAGCGCATGATTGCTGATGACGGTACTCCTATTCCTCAGGGCCGACGTGAGCGATTGGCATTAGCAGCTTCTGTTCGAGGTGATTCCGACATTTCGGATAAGAAGCATAAGAAGGGAAAGAGATCAAAGGCTAGAACTAGCGGTGCCGGCTATGACTACTTGTAGATACAGCTCAAAAATATTAGACTTAACGAGAAAATGAAAAAAAAAAAATTCGCTTTGCATCTTTCGCATGACAATCCATCTTCGGCAGAACAAAAGCATAGACCCTGTTCATATTTTTCTATCATCATATCAAGTAAACGTGTCCTTGGACTGTGAAAATCATTCGATTTTTTGGTCATGGAGGAAACATAGCGTCAAAATCACCTCTCAATGACTGAGGCCTTCGATGAGTGATCCATGTAGTGGCTCAAGCCGCTTCGACGGTGAATATAGTGAATGTTTGCATTAAATCATTTACCTATTAGGATCGTCCTCTTCTAAGCGGATAGATCGGTTAAAGTATTAGTAGTATCACGATTAAAGTTTATTATCATTCATTATCAGACGACATTATCAACATTATGTTAAATTTTTTCCAAATTCTGTAATTCGTCGATATGGAAAAGGGCCCTGTTGCAGTTTTGGCAGTATATGGAGTACTCTGGACGTACAGTGCCAGAAAGAACACTGTTTCGAATCATGATATCTTCTCCCACGTCAAAGTGAGCCGGTTGTGGTCGCCGCGATAACCCATCGCAATCATGGTTCAACTGATCCGTATTTTCATCGGCCATTTCTTCGGGACGGTCAATCTTGAACTGCTTGATTAACAGGTATCCAATAACAACCCCTAACAAAGATTACGCTAAGTCAATGTATTCGCTCAGTTGCGTTTTGTTTACATTCAAAAGAATAAAGGTCTGCAGACAGTCCACCCATGGCCCTTACGGAGATTAAGATGGCAATGATCAAGTTAGTGAAGATTACGCCAATACTATTTAGGATATGAGTTTGCTTCTGTCAGAATTAATTCTTCCATACGAAAAGATCATGCCATTCTTGTACAAGGAGTCTCGCCAACGTGCTTTAAGTGTTCGTTGATAATTGTACAGTATCAAGAAAAATACCAATGTCAAAAATGTGTTGCTTGCTATATCCAAACCTAGCTTAGCAAGAGCAGGCCATTCCACTAATACAAAAAAAAGCAATAAGATACGTGGCCTAGCATGTTGACACTATAATAATTACAATTGTCAAGCTATTGAGAAAACCTTTGGTTAAGTAATAGTTCGTTATGTTTCTTTTCGATGAAAATACTTACCAAACAGTTTCCAGTGACATCTTTATACGTCGGTACACGTGCAACGGTAGCGTAGAGGATTGTTAGCGCCACGTAACCGAGGTTGATACTGGTCCCGACAACCATAAGCCATAGCTTTGTTCCGTAACAGACGTAAGCCTTGTATAGCAGGATCATCTGAACAACGCAACTACCAAGATTAACAGAAATGATCGAAACCCAATAACGCTACGATAACGACAAGAAATAAGCAAAAATACGTTAGATTCTTAGCAGCTGAACCTACAAATTCACAGCTGAGATCCGTAACTGGGTTAAGCAAACTACATAGTATGGCAAAAAAGGATAGCAAGGTTTCCAGAAAAACGGCATAATATGCGAGAATGCGTCTTTTCCGTAGTTTTAGGACCACTGTCAAAATCTGCCATACCGTGCAGGATAAGCAAATGCTCATGTAGATGATCGTATAATTTGCTTGACGAAAATAAGCCTGGATATCCGTGGCAGAATGGGCCATCTTTTCTTTTCGTTTTCTAATACTGCTTGAGGTGAAAGCAGGATAAAAAGAAACAACGGACAATGATCTAATAGCTGTCGTAATTTTATAGATTTCTTTTTTCTTTGATCTGCATATTGGCTTCTGCGATTGTCATTTTCCTCTTATTTCGCAGCATATCGTTACTTGATCTAATCATTAGGTGCTACCTCGTGAAAGTGCTCCAGCTATTTACTAGGTAGCTTTGCTTGAACGGTGCAAGACTAGCAAATTACCTCTGCCAAGGTATTTCGTTTCCTGCAATCAAGAAGCGATTCCTTTTGTTCGCTATAAAAGGCAATGCATCTTAGAAGCTTTTCTCTCCCCCATTTTGACGTACTTGAACTATTCGAGGAGAAGATGAAATTCAGTTACCGGTGACATGATGGATCTGCACTGTACGCTCCTCAAAAGGACCTGGAGAAATGACCATATCGTACCAAAAGTTTGATATTAGACAAGTGCCCAGATTACCCTCTACGAACGACAAGCAAACAGAAAAATGAGTATATTTCCACTGTTACTCAGAG
This sequence comes from Apophysomyces variabilis, assembly GCA_002749535.1. Taxonomy (NCBI): domain Eukaryota; kingdom Fungi; phylum Mucoromycota; class Mucoromycetes; order Mucorales; family Mucoraceae; genus Apophysomyces; species Apophysomyces variabilis. The sequence goes on along the minus strand of MZZL01000044.1, from coordinate 52,483 downwards.
TCGGTCGAGCCAAGATTCCACGATTAACGTTAAAACTTATTTTACAGCAGAATGAAGTGTATCCCAACAGCCGTATTGAAATCTTTGATCAAGTCTTGCTTTTTTTAAAACTGAGAAAGTGCGAGATCAGCTAACATGTAAGGGTATTTGTTTTATCCAGAAATGAGCTGTCCACAAATATTACTCATCAGTTCCCCCCAACCCGCCATCGTTAGCTTATGCTACAAGACGTTTCAGCAAATGTGGTGTATAGAAACAAGTAAATCCATGTCTACACTGTTATAGCTGTATAAAACTAAAGCATGATTCATTATGACGTTTGACACGCGTGGCACCAAATCGCCCCGCTTCCTTTCCAATGCGATCTTCTGCTACATAGGCAACGCATGAAACGGAAATTCCTGGCTCCGACCATGATTTGAAATAAGGTTTGAAATGCCGGTATTCTCACGACTTAATCAGGCAAAAACGAGAATAATAAACACCACGTCGTGCTTTTCAATACGCTGATTCCGTCTTCGCATGTTACGAACAAGTCTGAGGACAACGTACATTAGGAACTGCCTTTCTCTTTCACGCTCTCACATAAGACCGACTCCCTTCCTCATGACCAAACAATCACTTGTCACTTCCGCCCCTATCCCGAAAGTAGGTGTTATCTAAAAGAAAAGAAAAAGCTTTTCCCCCGACCGGACGATACTCATATTGCCTTTTCAATACGCTAGCTATCCGACCCTGACTTATTTCGGCAACAAGCGTTTATTGATAATGAATGGCAGTCTTGCCAGAAGACCTTCACAGTTTACGGTGAGAGTTAGAAAGAAAAGGAAATAAAGCAATGCTAATATGACTGAAAACTTCATGAAGATCCGGCATCCAACCAAACCATCGGTACGGTCCCGGATATGGGCGTTCAGGAAACGAAACAAGCCATCCAAGCAGCCTCAAAAGCCTTTAAAACATGGTCTCGCACTACCGGTAAAGAGCGTCACGATTTGCTCAAACGTTGGTATGAAGCGGTCTTGAACCACAAAGAAGACTTGGCAACTCTTTTGACTTGGGAAAACGGTAAAACTATTGCGGAGGCCCGAGGTGAAATTGTATATGGCGCTTCATTCTTTGAGTGGTTCGCCGAGGAAGCTGTGCGAACTTATGGTACCGTGATTCCATCGCATATCCCCAATCAACGTTTTGTGACGATTAAACAGCCTGTTGGCGTGGTTGGTATTATCACACCTTGGAGTAAGTCATCTCAAGAGGTTGGAGCACCCGACGGATTATAGCTCCCGAAGAAAGAGAGAGAGAAAAGAATGAGTTATTGGATGACGTATTTAAACCTCGATTTATAGATTTCCCAAATGCTATGATTACCCGTAAAGTAGGAGCTGCTCTGGCTGCGGGTTGTACTGTGGTTATCAAGCCTGGAGCGGAGACACCTTACTCTGCTCTGGCTCTATGTGAATTAGCCAAGCGAGTGGGTATCCCAGCGGGTGTTGTTAACGTTGTCACCACCGACACCCACGTAGCTGATGTTGGCAAAGAATTATGTACAAACCCGACTGTCAAGAAGATTTCCTTCACTGGCTCCACGGCTGTTGGAAAACTTTTAATGTCACAATCGGCAAGTACTATGAAAAAACTTTCGATGGAATTAGGTGGAAATGCACCGTTCATCGTGTTTGACGATGCTGATATTGATGCGGCTGTTGAAGGTATATATATATGCTGTATTCTACATAGGCTTATTGTAACTGCTTATTGATTTGTTTGGTAAGGTGCACTGGCCTCCAAATACAGAGGTACCGGTCAGACATGTGTATGTGCCAACAGAATCTACGTGCAAAAGGGTGTTTATGCCGAGTTCGCAACCCGGTTGGCAAACAAAGTGCGCGAGTTCCAAGTTGGCCATGGTTTTCATGAAAGGACAACCCATGGTCCGCTTATCAATAGCAAGGCTGTGGAGAAAGTTCAGAGACACATTGATGATGCTGTCAAATATGGCGCAAAAATCATCGTCGGTGGCAATCACCTTGGCGGTAGTTTCTTCGAACCCACGGTCCTGACAGGGATGACAAAGGACATGGCTATCTCCGATGAAGAAACCTTTGGTCCCGTAGCAGGTCTTTTCGAGTTTTCCACAGAGGATGAGGTAGTCGAGATGGCAAACAACACACCTTTTGGTCTTGCGGGCTATTTTTACTCACGAGACATTGGTCGTATTTGGCGTGTGGCCGAGCGTTTGGAATCGGGTATGGTTGGTGTTAATTCGGGTATTATCTCCAACTGCTATGCTCCCTTTGGCGGGATCAAAGAGAGCGGCATGGGAAGAGAAGGTAAGGGCTGAACACGTCTTTTTTTTCTTTCTCTTTACTGGTTGCACTCATCGACGGTTGTAGGCTCTATGTTTGGCATTGATGACTACATGAACATTAAATACATTAATATGGGCGGCATTTAAATTTTGTATATGCCAAACCGTTTCTCTAGTTCTACTGGATGTTTGGAGTACTGTTAAATAAATAAAAAAATTGCAACTGGATTTGTACGCGTTTCAAGTTAGATAGAATCTTCAGCTCCATGAACACTCTTTAAAACACTCAAACAAGGTTATAAAGCTAAAAGACAAGGAAGTCGATCATATATTCTGGAACGATAAGATAAATACGAACAACAATGCTAAACAAATGGGTAAAGCCATCAACAAGAGCATAGATAATCATAAAACTTATTAGGAGACAAAGACGCTAGACAAAGGGAAGAACTAACAAACCATCATCAACAGAATGCTGTCGTTTGTCAAGAGTGTAAAAAACGCTCGAAGACGTATCAATGCTACCAGTTTTAGTGGAAGAAGCCACTAATATTGAGAGCAGTTCATGTTTTGTATTGACAGCATTTGACGATCTTGTCCACGACATCTAAGATTTGGAGCTTTTCCGTGTCGAGGTTACAGTTTTCAAGCAGTAGCATACGTTCCTTTGCGACATCACTGCAGCAGTTTGTCACCAAGCTTGCCAGCTGTTGCGCCCACGCTGCAGAGGAAAAAAAAAAAAAAAAAAGAAAAAAAAGGACCGTGAGTGTTTCGAACCAACCGAGGATCGATTAGCCGTTGCATACCCGGACTAAGTTACGGTAAAAAAGCTTGCAAAGATGGGGAGAGATCTGGTGAAAGGGACTATTCATGGCGGATACTTGTCGCCAGAAGCTATCATCATCTAATATGTTTCTTGAAAATACATTTCACGGACCGTTTACGTTCAGTATGGAAGTAGTCCCTGATGTACTGTTTTTCACTTAATACAAAATAGTACATCAGGAACCAGAAATAGCTGAATAGGAACTGATAGAGACCAGAGAGTACACATATTTCCCGTAATGATTATCGACAATACTTGACAATGCCAGCCTATGAAAGAAATTGATAAATTACAGTCCAAATAATGGAGATCCGCAGACTTCGCTTACTTCAGCGCGTTGAGATTGGAGACAGCTGTAAGGTCGCTAGACAAGAGCTTTGCTGCCATCATATCAAGGTTTTGGCCAATGGTGGCTAGCTTGAACGTATTGACGGTGCTGGTAAGTTTGCAGCATCTTGCATCGAAAAATTGCCGGACGTCTGATATTCAAAAAGAAGTGAGAACCGAACAATTGGGAAGTCAATGTTGTGTTATATGTAGATAGAAAAAGGGACGGATAGAATCCTTTGAAACTGTTGGATATCTTTATTTCCTTCAACTTGTCTGCCTATTTATAATTATTTGATCTTATGCGGGCTTTGTAATTAGTAAACGATCTTCTCGGCAATAGGCGTATGATTTAGCTAAGTGTAATAACTGCGGAAGAGCAGTGTCACCTTGTCTTCATCCTCGGTGATAGATCTCTGATTTAGAGAAGAGGTGCAGTCGGTGTTCCAAACTAGAGAAGTTCACTGTGAATGGAAACACGTTAATTCCGATCATCCTGTTCATGGAACACAAGTACTAGGAAGTCACACTACGACAGCGACATATACCACAAATGTGCTTGAGAGCTTACTATTTTCATGCTATAGCCAAATACAAGTACGCGGAAGTTTGATGGATCGGCTGATGGCGAAGGTTTACCGTCCATCGTCTCTTCAGATATCTTGTCGAACTCATACTAAGATCCATGATTTCTTGATCTCTTGGCCTACAGATATCCAAAATGTCAATCCTGCTTTTGTCTCTGGTGGTGTTACATCATCATTGGTAAAAACAAGCCCCTATGCAATACAAAGTATAGAGTCACTAAAGCGAATAAAATCATGCCTTCGCACAGACAAAGAAGGACATGCTTGTTTCCAAACATGGTTTGCAAATTTGTAGCTGGTTCCTGATGTAGTATTTTTTATTAAGGCAAAAAAAAATAGTACTTCAGAAAGCAATGTTTCGGAATCTGCTACAGATTGTAATATAGGGCCCCAATGGACTATGTTTTACTTATAAAAAATAGTACATTGCGAACCACAGATATCTCAATGGGAACTAACGGAGACTAGGCGAAACCCACATATCCCATAGTGCGTTCTGAACACTAGAGTTTGTTCTTTGCTTAACGTTTTTTGAGTTTTAATCAGGATCTGTCAACATATGTAGGCTAATCTTGTATATGTTCCTTTGACTCTGTCCAGTCAACTTACGTTCCATTTGGTGAGCCACACAGCAGCCACTTCGTGATTTCTACATATTAAGTCTTCGTTGATTTTGCTCAACATGCTCTCGTAAGATGCTTCTGGAAAATCAACCTCCTTATTTGCATAAGCGTGCTTGATAGACCGGCTTTTGGGATTGGCTGTATCAAAATAGTTCTGATACATGGCAAGATGGAAAACCAAGTGGAAGGCAAGGGAAAGCGATTCAAAAGGTGAGTGTGTGGGAAGATGTTTGCATGATTTATATGACTTCCTGGACAAGCAAAAATTCCTCACGTTGTGATTGGCTTAGGGTATTTCGCCTACTAACAAAAACAGTTTTGGTAGTTGTTCTTTAAACGTGCCCCTTTTTCTTTCCGCTTCCGTAAGCTCCTATTATCAGCATCTGATAGCATCTCTAAGTAAATATAGTTATCGTACTCAATTTCTTTTGTATAGCGCTCATGCAGTTTGAGCCTTTTTAGTTGCGATGATATGATGCTGCTATTGTCTTGTATGATGCTTTGGAGATGATATGTGGTCTGTCGAGGAAGATCTCCTTGACCGCCAAGCCATTGTTATTCATTGTTGGAGAGCCAAGTAAGAAAAGAAAAGAAAAGGAAAGCAAACGGGATTTTGGACAAAAATGCCACTATTTTGTTAATTGACAATACCTGTCAAAGAACTTAGCATTGTCTTCTGTACATTGTTTTCTCAATAGGTTTAGACTTCTTTTGTAGACCATGGTAGAACATGAAAAGAAAAGTCTGCCGTGCCATTCAAGATGTATAGAATGATCAATGATGGCGTGCAAAAAGGCAAAAAATACGCGAAAAGTCCTTAATATGTGTACCACTAGAAACACATGTGCTTTGTTTCATTGTGAACCATATGGGTGCAGATATGCAAGTCAAAGTATAAGACAAAGAAGATTGCAATGAAATATCTCATGCAAGTGGGTCTGTCCGAATATATAATTGTCATAACGTGTGAGAGAGAGGAATACTCCACATTCGTCGGAATAATTAGGATGCTTATCAAAATTTAGGCGTGAGAGGGAAGCATAGCCTCACTAAAACAGCGAAAACCTCATTCTTGTATCATGGACATCGGGAGATCAATTTAAGCTGGTGTTTATCAAAGTTTATTGCATGAATAATCGTAAAATACTTTGTGAAGATGGATAAACGAAGAAAGGTAACAAGAGAAAAAGAGTAAGGACTAAAGTGTTTTGCAAACATTTAACCTTGCGTGTACCACCTGGTAGGTTGACTAAAACCTGGAGTTGAGAGCATTTAATTTAAGCTGTACTAGTAAGCATAGAGTTAAATGTCAGGTTCACGAGAAGAAATGCGTATTGGGGCTAAAGTATAGTATAAAAGAAAATCTAGGCCACGCAAGAGAGAATCCCCACACGCGATTAGGAAGTACTCACTCAAAAGCCATTAACAACCAGCCCAACAGCCAGAGCCACACCATGGCGTCGCACCATGAAGCAGACCGACAGAGGAATTGTAACTTTGATTCCGCCATGGAGTTCACCACATACCTAATCAAAAAGCTCCAAGCGACATCATCCTGCCGAGCAGTACATTACAACAGGAGCATCTCTGGCTGTGAGAGAATAAACAGCAGCAGCACCCTATCGAAGAATTCTTATCTACACGCAATTCAGTTGTGACTGGCACGACATTTTGACTCCCTCCTTAGTCTGGCACAGCAATCATTGTCTATGAATACATGTCAGGGCCATGCTATTTCCCGGTGCATCACAGCGATATTATTTCGTAATTATAAAGGAGTTTTATTCCCGGCTGACCTTGTATGGCTTCTCGCTCACTTGCCGATCCTTGCATCAAATCGTCTATAGTCAACGCGTTACTCTGCCTTGGCTATTGGATACTGACAAAAACAAGTCTTCCTCGTGCCATAACAACTGTTGTACAGATCCAGTGTTTGAGTCGCCACTACACCGATTTAGCCTTTGTCAAGCTGAGAGACCTTTTCCAGGCCGTGAACACCGTCGACCTTAGCGATTGTGGAGCTATCTCGTTAAAAAAGGCAAAATATCTGGTCGATAGCCTGATCGAATCAGGGCGGAACATATGGCTACTCATTTTCTCCTCTCAATTTGAGGTTGTTTCGCTGGCTGTGCATCGTCAATTGAAGCTGCTAAAGGCCAGGCAGCGCATCATATCAGCGCTCAAGTGCCCGGCGACGGACAATCACAACGCATCTTCTTCAAGCACAGGATAAGTCGCAGTTAGGAAAAGGAAATATATCCCGCATTAACGAGCAAGAGGATCTTGATCTGTACCAACATCTGAACAGATCACTGTGGGAAATATGAAAAAAAGAAATTATTGATCATTTACCTGATATTGACACTTTCAGGTAATTTTCAGGTATTTGCTGAAATCATTCGAGTGTGACAGACAAACAAGGACTGTCACCGACTAATACCATACTTTATATTTGCATTTTGGTATGTACTATTGAGCATGCCACATAACAGTGCCTCAAAATTTTGTATGAAGGCAAACATTGCTGTTTTTAAGGCAGAGAAACAGGAAAGGTTGTAATGGACGATCCCAGAAAGATGCAGACATCAAAACCGATCATTTACATGAAAACTACATGGCTGTGGCAGACTAATACCAAAAAGATCCGGCAAATTACCTGAAATCTTAACAAATATTCACCTGTAAATGCCATAAAACGGTAAATAGTCGGTAGTATAAGTCAGGTAACTTGTCGAATTTAATCGGGAGTAGTCGTTCGTTTTTCCCGTAGTGGATCTGTTCATTTGGACGATGCGTGAAGCGTATGGAGGTAGAATCAGGCGTCATTGTACTACGTGAATCCCTCAGCGACCTAACGGCAAGTGTACGAACGATCGTTCCATTCCCCGCAGTAGCTCGTATCCATCCAAAGGCCACATACCAGCTTGACAAGTCTACTGCAACCAACAACCCAGCTCTTCTGCCGACCACGGTACACAACCTAGAGACGATTAATACTCTAGTGACAAGGTATAGCAAACATTTGATAGAAAACGTAATGATTTTCGGTGAGTACTGGATCCTTGTTACAGCCCTGGATGCTTTTGTACATCGCAGCCCTGCCCTTCATTATTGTGCCAACGACAACCAGGATAGCTTTTTCATGTACCTGAGGCTCATATCCGCGTAAAAAGGTCTTACGGCACTGATTACTATGAGGTGTCAATATTCATTAGGCATTTGGAGCTTCTTGTTGGGGGGAATTTTAAGAAGCTTGATCAGTAGTATGCGCATGGGGTTCTTGAGCTCTTCTCTCCACGGGTTACCTGTTGCATTGAGAAGGTCTATCAAAGCAGATTCAATCTTTACTTGAACAACCCCTGACAGCTGCACTCGATCCAACCGTCTTTTGCGACAATATGGGAAAATTCATGCAGCTCGCAATTGGTCTTTTGCCAGCACCCGCTTTGCCACCTAGGGGTTTTCCCCAGTGATGTGGGACGGCTAAACCGGTGTCTTGCAGTTTTTGGGTAGTCTGGTGCGAGCCAAACTAACAAAGCTGTTTTGGTCCACCAGAAAGAAACGTCAGGATGTTTGGGCCCTTTTGCCTGATTCTGCCGTTTGTAGTTTTAGTAAAAGCAGTGAAGCTTCGGGGCGGCCCGCTAGCAATCAAAAAAAGTGAAAGACCTTCAGATCAATAAAGCCAACGGGGTTTCTCAGTTAAGAGTAGAAAGTGTGTCAAGACAAGTAAAGCAAAGGAAAACTCCATAAGCCTTTCCCGTCACCCTCATCCAAGTGCCCTAAACTCACGACGAATTATCACAGAATTCCTGGGATCTGCAGGGGATAACATGAAACAACAGGTTTCTTCATAAGTATCTGGTCGTTTCATATGGCTCTCTCCATTTCCGGTACCGGTTTTGTATAAATCTATGCTTTCGTCTGCATTTAAGTACCCGATTCTTCCTGGTCAATCACCCCGTCATTCTACTGCTATTACAGACACAGCTTTTGTTACTACTCATTCAAGTTATAGATCTATTCATATAGACCTCATGTTAAGAGGCGTTCTGGTCATCTTTACTAATAAATTTTACTTGAGTTGCTTATTTTAAATATACTAAAAGCTACATAGCAAACAGAACAACTACATTTGAAAGAGCAAAGATAAACTAGCTTGCTCACGATAGCGGAATGGCTGTGCACCGTTTAAGGGCCACTGAGGTGGACAAGAAACAAAGGATAATGGAGAAACTGACCGATTAGACACAAGTACACTGTACTAACACTTGCGAGGTAACTAATCCTCGCTTCTGTGTGATATGGTTTTTTCTGTGTTTACGATTTCCGAATCTTTACAATCGTGCGCAAGCAGATTTCTGGGATACAAACAATGTTTATATGTTGTGACTCTGCGGCATCAGAAACGAACGCGGTGCAGCTTCGATATCAGGAAATGCTGGAAAAGAAAAGAAGAGGAACGTAAATCGCTCGATTTTTTTCTGCTAATCGATAGTTACCATGAATCGTCCTGTCTTTTCCCATTTGTCATGCGGACTGAGTGTTTTCCCTTAGGGACCAATCTGATTTATCCTGAGGCAAGACCTGATAATAATCAGTAACTAATTTTAACCTGCCGGTTTGACTTCTTTTACTTTAATAGGATTGACGAAGCATTTACCATAAACATAGTGATCCATTGTGCTACTATTCTTGTATGACAATCTCAGATAAAGATTCTGGACCTGAAAAATTAGGTTTTAAAAATCTTCTAGATGGGTGCGGAAAAGAAAACAGAAAAACTAGCAGAGAATGAGAAATACAAAAGATAAAACGCTGTGTTTTTAATCATTGGCAGGTTTACAAAGAGAAGCGGAATAATAGTTGCAATATTTCTATGACCGTTCCTATAGCGATGGTTACTATCAGTACTTCAACAAACCATGACCTCCATATACTATGGTGTTGCCATACGAAGGCACTCGAAAACTCTTTGGTCAGGGAGTATATGCCAGTGCCCTTCTATTTACCCAAAGTTTGATGAAGTTCATTATAACCAATGTGATTGGTGTGCCAGTCTCTCGTTTTATTGCTAAAATAGGTAGATACATTACTCTTTCGACTGACTGAAGACCAATCACATCTAAACCGTAGAGTTATAATGGAACTTGCTATTAAACGTCAAATCAGTTAGTGACAAGGCAAAAAAAAAGAGAAAGATCTCTTTTATCATAGCTGCCGATCATGGTCACGCGCGTTAGACATGCATAAAATAAAACAGCTTCGATCGCTAAATGTACGACAAGAAATGTGGGAATTATAGTAAGGGCATTTCCAAAACCGGGAACTTCAAATAAATGTCCTAACGGTAGTACCTGCTGGCAAGCACCACTCCATTTTTAGAACTTTTCTACCGTCTGACAAAATGTCACAGGGAGTTAACGTTTTGTACACTTGTACTTAATGACGCTAATTAGCAATGCTGGAAAGCAGGACCTTTGAGTACCTGAAGAGAATCGCCGATTGAAACGTTGAGCAAGATCTCCTCGACCACCAAGGCTTTGTTATTCATTGTTGGAGAGCCAACTAAGAAAAAAAAAGAAAAGAAAGCTATGGCACACTTTCAGATGGAAAGCAAACGGAATTTCGGACAAAAAATGGCAATATTTCGTTAGTTGACAATACCTGTCAAAGGATTTAGCATTGTCATTTGTACATTGTTTTCTCAATAGCTTTAGACTTCTTTTCTAGACCATGGTAGAACATGAAAAGAAAAGTCCGTCGTGCCATTCAAGATATATGGAATGATCAATGGTGGCGTGCAAAAAGGCAAAAAATACGCGAAAAAACCTTAATATGTGTACCACTAGGAACACATGTGCTTTGTTTCATTGTGAACCATATGGGTGCAGATATGCAAGTCAAAGTATAAGACAAAGAAGATTGCGATGAAATGTCTCATGCAAGCCAGAAACAAGGACTCACTTATATGCAAGTGGGTCTGTCCGAATATATAATTGTCATAACGTGTGAGAGAGAGGAATACTCCACATTCGTCGGAATAATTAGGATGCTTATCAAATTTAGACACGAGAGGGAAGCATAGCCTCACTAAAAAACCTAGAATAAAAAGAGCGGAAACCTCATTCTTGTATCACAGATATCAGGAGATCAATGTAAGCTGGTGTTTACCAAAGTTTATTGCATGAATAATCGTAAAATACTTTGTAAAGATGGGTGGGTAAAAAAAAAATAGAGAAAAGCTTAAGGAGAAATCAATGTTATTTACAGTTGAGAAAAAAAAAAGGTAAAAGGAGAAAAAAAAGAGCAATGCTTTTCATTGACCACAGATAGGATCATGAATAGGTTTATGGGCTTTGAGACATTTTGCACTGCAGTATGTTTGGTATCGGCAACGGGCACAGACCGGCATGGCGCGTCGTTCCACACCACAGTTGGCGCAGCTGACAGAGCTTGACTGACTTGAAACGGAAGAAGCGCTTGAAGGAGGCGGGGTAGGATTATCGGCTATCAAACGATCAAGTGTTACCAAGGCTGATTGTTGTAACAATGTCTGGGATTCAATGTTACAAGGGCGCACGCCCGTGCATTTTCGGTAATAGCCAATGGCCTTATCGATGTCGCCAATTTGCTGATGAATGAGCGCGCGGCAACTATAGATCGTAATCTGGACCGCTCTGCGATAGTTTTCTTGTTCTGTATCAGCCATCGCAGGCATGGCCTCATCCTTCAATCGCTTTGCGAAATCCCATAGGTTTTGCGTAACTTGATCGAACCAATGCAGCGCTTGATAGCAACGTGTTTCGCGATGCTCCAGTACCAGATGGGTCATTCGCCAAACCAGCTCTAATAGATCGCCATTGCAGAGAATAGGTTCCGCTTTTTTGACATAGTCTAGCGCGGTCAAATACCGTGTGGCCAAAGCAGCGCATTGGAAACATCCGTGCACGTCGTGTCGGACATTTACTTGAGAAGTAGAGAGCAGCACGGACGCTAAAGGATTCTTTTCAATCGGTGCAGGCTTTCTTGAAAATAAAAGAGAAGGCATCCTTTTTGTCTTGCTTAGGAAAAAATAAGAATAAAAAAAACAACAACAATGGAAAAAAAATTTTGAAGATCTAGACAGGGCCGATTGAATGGAAAGAGGCATTTTATACTATGCTCTCAGATGAGGGTGGAGTGACACCACGTGAGCGGTAGCTTAACTGATTGTGCAACCCATACTGGCACCAAGCAAGCTGTTGTCCACAGAAAATACTAAGCAATCCCCTTCATGCTTTCTATGTAGACCAACTTAAAATGTAGTTAATGTTCTCATCCTGTTGTAATAAGTAGAAATGATATCATTTTCAGGTCTAAGGACGTCTTTTTGTTACCTTGTTTGTGTAACTTGAGATTAGAACGGAGTGTACCAGATCCAAACTCTTTTTTTTTTTGCCTTTTTCTTGGTACGTCCACTCATATCTTTGAGTTACAGCGCGTGGGACAATCTAGCCTTCCTAATGGTAACCAGCTAGCAGGATGAGGCCCTGATGCACGGTTACTTCGGTAAAGATTTACCAAGATGGAAATTGAAAAAGCGCGAAGTGCTTCAGAAATAGGAAAATAGACTTGATCATCCTGGAATTTCTCAGATTAAGCACTTTCTATGTAAAACAAAGATGCCAATCCTTTTTTTTTGTACTTGTGTCATGTTGCTTTTAGGCTTAAGTAAACACTTTTGTTCTTCGCGCTTGTTGAGCGATACTGGCGTAACACAGGATGAGAAAAATTAGGTTTTCCCTTTTAAGCTTGATTGATTGTTGTTGTATGTTTCTGATGGAACGGATCTCGGGCATCGTATTTTAGCATGTATTCTCTTTTCAGAAAATCGAACTCGCATTGGACCAATGCTGAAGTCGCAGGATCACGAAGTATACAGACCAATTCTGTTCGGAAACCTCTTTGCACGCGATGACGGACGAAACATCGCAAGACACAGAAAAAATGTCGCACAGAGACCATCATTATTTACCTCAAAAGAGCTAGTACAGTACTGGAAGCTGAATTTATTTACTTCCCGCTTGTGGCGAATGAGCCGTCCAAATTGTTAGTGATGCTTTGTCAATTTGACACTGTTAGGCAAATCTGCGTCACTTGCCGTGAAAATAAAACTTGAAACAGAACACTCAAGGGGTATCAATTTATTGATATGTAGAAGAGCGTAGAAAAAGTTGGTGACCGCATTAATCAAATATTGACTGCTGTCATGACGTTTGCTTGTAGAGGCCTGGTGCAAGCGCAGAAGGAAGAGGAATCGAATGGTTGGTTGGATACTACTGGCATCCTATAGGTAAACATATTAATATATTAATCGATCCTGCTCCTTTCCCAAGAGGCTATCTTACACATCTCACTTGTTCAGCACTTTGATAGCAAGACTGACGGGTCACGCTATCTTGAAGTTTTTGAAACAAGAAGTCAAGGAAGAAAAAGTTAGATCCTCTTGCTGAGAGTCAAACACAGAAAGCGAAACTGCTGATTCAAATTTACGTTTCACGACGTCAATGGCTGCGCTCGGCGTACTTTTTGAATAAGCATTGTATCACAGCCCGAGCGTTAACATTCTGCAAATATTAGCTTTGCAAATAAACTTGGTGAGTCTGCTCCAGGCAAGAGCGAAAGCGATCCAATTTGAGCTGGATTCTTTAGCATGCAATTGAATGTTAGCTTCAGTGAAAGCATCGTATCCTGGAACTAAACTGCCAAAATCTGTCTCTATTTTCTTTTACCATTTTGTGCAATTGCTTTTTACATTTATTATAACTGCCAATTTACATTAAAAATTAGCATAGTTCAATAAAGATGTGTCTTTCAAGATTACGTCTAACTGCCTTACATTAGTCGAATCAGTCCGAGCAAATACAAATATAAACGAAGGTTCCTTTGTTCTTTTGTGCCAATTTACTACTCGTACAGAAATCGACTGGTGCCGTATTCTCAGGGATCAGGTTATCTCGAACGGCAAGAGTAGAACAGCAGAGTTCTCCAGGACCAATTTGTAAGCCATATCTCAGAATGAGAGACGATACCTTCGATATCGCCCAGCTTTAAGCTATCACGAAAAGCCTCACTGATCCCAATAGCCAACAGTTCATTTTCCAAGAACCTGTTGTTTAACCTTATTCTTAACACACTCAAAACTAGCTAACTGAATTGCTGTCAGCGAATATTATGGAAGACAACCACACCGATGTTCCTAAAACTCGGTATAGTTCCTGCAGTGGTTCATATAGTTGGTAGATAATAAAGAATTAGACGGTATATTCTTGCATGTTTCCTTCTATTTTCTTTTTTGCAGATATATTTTATTTAGTTTTCTGATATATATCTTTTTAGAAGTGTTGAAGGACGTCAATGTCAAACAGACCGGCGGAAATATACAATCCTCATGGTGTTCCCAGGATTTAGCATCCTGTTTGGTTCATGCAACTGACATAATAAACCGTTCTATTTTTTCAGAGATTTTAAGAACCTAGTTGTCGATAATTAAGCCTTTACATTTCATGAAGTATCAGGCTTGCATGCTCCAGATTTTTACGTTGAATATATGTCATGGACCTTGGTTCATTGTTGGTTGAAATACCAAGGGATCAATAACACAAAATACTGAATAAGTGCGTAATTACTATTGTTGTCTAATCGAATGTTCTACATTTCTATATCTGTTTTCCCACATTCTTCCTTTTACTCCTAGGAATACTATCATAGCCGCAATGATATGGTTACTGATTCCTCCAAAATTGAATGATTGATTGGCTAATATTAAAAGCAGGTAGCTGAAAGCACCGAGAGGATGATATTACGTAATAACTTTGTAATTGGTATATATGTCTGCCATATTTTGGTTTGTTCATTAGTGCTAGTTTAGTGATAGTGATTTAGTAGAATGATGTGGGGAAAAGTGATATTTAGATTGTACATGTCGTCCCAACTTGTTTTAATTTGTTATTTTAATTCGAGGTGTTGTTCCTTGTAAACATAGCAAAGATAGGAACGCTTGAATTAAGTTTGATTGACTGCATGGAACTGTTACACTTCTCGAGTGCTAAATAAGAATTTCCCCCGTGTTTCCGTTGTGTGGCGATGAAACTGCAACCAACCGTGGCGTATATGCTCGAGACACGAGTTTAATAAATTCGAGCGTAATTAGATGATCTTCGAGTATGTTATGACGTCTCGCCTTTGCTGCTTTGGGGAATAGAGCGAAAGAAAAGGAAAGGGGGTCAGTGCGTAACCATAGAGGACATGTTATGGCGAATGTCCGATCAGTGATCGGAAACAAGTAAAAAACCAATCTATGTATCGAGTGATCGATAAATGAACAATGAAAGTACACAATGGGTGATCATCTCCTATGTCTAGTTTCCTGTCTATATGGGATAGGAATAGGCAAATAGAAAAGCGTGTCGCAGCTGATCGTTTCAATTTATGCGTACAACATCTATTTCTTGAAATGCGATCGACAAATCCGTTGAATGTGACACAAGCAACAACGTGGCTGCATTCCTTTTTTTGAGTTCTCGAACTCAACCATATCACCTCCTCTTCCCCGCCATTCACTAAGAGAGAAAGAGAAAAAGAGTGAGTGTGTGTTATCCTTGTTTTCTTCTATTTTTTTAGAGCGTAATATATCTTGCACGTATTTTCATATCAACGCGCGTTCATTGCTATCTTCGGCTCTCGAATATTAAGCGGATATAGAGGACACGGAGACCAACCATGCCTGTATAAAGCTACCCATCACCTGTGCCATCCTCCGTTTTTACCTTGTACATGCGATCCAATTGTTTCCATTCATACATCCATTCAGAAAAACACCTCATGCCATCCCCATTCAGTAAATTCAACGCCATTTTCAGCGATGATGAAGATGAACCTACACAACGACCTCTCCCCTCATTGGTTTCCGTCTCCTCTGGTTTCGTTGACCCCTTGTTGAGCTCAGCAGCTTACCATATCCATCAAGCCGAAAATGCCCTCATGACCTTAAAACAAGTCGTTACCGAGGACGGATGGAAAAAAGCGCTCAAACATAAAAGTGGTGTCGTCGTACACATGAAACCAGGTGTCAATAAGACGGATAAAACTCCAATTTTCAAAGGGGAAGCCATCATTCAGGGGTTCTCGCCACAATCCATCTTTTACATCGTCGGTATGCGCCGACTATGGGATGAACAGTAAGTCTGCTCTAGAAGAGTTTAAAATTACTTACAAGCATCGCTAAAGATACGACGATGGTAATCTAGTGGAAAATTTGAACGACACCACCTCCCTGACCTACGAAGTGACTAAGCCTACCGCCACTTCCAAGTAAAGAAAAAGAAAAAGAAAATTATCTGGCCTTTTTCGCCTCTGTCTCATCAACTAATACCATGTTACACCATTTTCTCAGAGCTCGCGACCTATCATTAGTGGAAAAAATAGAATGCACGCCATCAGGATCCATTATTTTTGCGTGCACCAGTGTAGAAACACCACGTATACCTCGCATTCAAGGACGCGTACGATCGCAGATAAAGGTAGAATTATCAAATGTGCTCCTGTTCTAGCTGAACATCAGTCTGACTTGATGGTTTTCGGTAGCTTCAAGGGTGGATATTTGAGCCTCTGCGAGGAGGGACTACACCAGCGACGCGGGTGACTTATGTTATACAGGAGAATATGAAGGGCTGGGTTCCCGCATTTGCCAAAAAATCATTAGCACGTCGACCACTTGTGATTGCTCAAGTGAATGATTATCTACAGAAAAAAGCTGAGCGTATGCGTCTGCAGCATAAACCATCTCATGGATCTCTTCGAAGCAACACCAATAAACGGCCTTCTATCATGAGAAGCAACCATTTAGAACATCCCACTGTCAACAGGTGAGATTGAGCATCGATTATACAATAATATATGCTTACATGTCCTTACTTTTGACAGCAACCGGCATCCATTAATGTCTTATCCAGTGTCATCATCGTCTCACAGCATATCTCCTACGCCTTCGCAAGGTTCTATTCTTATGCAATCAGGGCATAACGCCGCACCAAAAAAACATATCACATTTGCAAACAATAAGGGTTATTCTCCGGAATCGCTAGTTGATTCCGCTTTCGATCCCGGAAGTCAAGTGGAAAAGTTTCCTGCAGTGCCTCCGTTACCAACAAAACCGCTTTCATCAACCAGACATCTGTATTCACCTCATCGGCATCCCAACAAAAAGACGAAATGCATTGACACCCTTAAACGTTTATCCGCATCACTTGACGACTGGACTTTTCTAGAAGATGTGGATGATATTCAATCCTACGGTTATAACGGTTATAAGCGTTACGACTGTGTGATTGAGTGTGGGCTGAGTGCTGAACAACTGTGCTCTGTCGTTCATTGTTTTGGCGCACGAAAGATCTGTAAGTTCTCTTTCACGTTCATTACAGGACTAAACCAGATTATTGTGCAGGGGACGAACAGTTTGAGGAAGGGCATATTGTGGAGCGGTTTAGTCAAAAAGATTACCTTGTACATTGGACTTTTCAAGAGGGAGATGTTTGCGCTATCACGAGCATAGAAACAAACCCAACGACGGGAGCTATCTATACTGCCAGTACAAGTGTGCTCGATCCCCAGGTCCCTCCATCCGATTGCCGTCGTTCAATCGATCTGTTTGGATGGACCTTTTTACCGGCGTTTGATGAGCGAGGAAGGCCACAGCGTGTGCATGTCACGTTTATCTCGTCCCATGAAGCATCCTTATGCGTTGCAGGCATCCGTAAATACATACAGCAATTTGGCTATCCACCCTACATACGTCGCGTTGCAGGCAAGGTGATTCGCGAAAATTTCGTACATGAAACCGCCGCGTATAAAATGACCTGCATCGCAAAACATGAGCCTTCCAGTTCTTATCGAGCACGTAAACCTGGGAATACGTCCAGCACATGGTGTACCGATATTCGATATCATAAAGCGATGTATGTGCAAGGATTTGACGTTGTCGTATCTCCTCCAGAAGGGACACGCGTCCAATTGATCCAGGAGACAAGCTGTATCAAGATATACACAGTGCATCCAGAGATGGAAGGGAAACATGTCATGGTTGAATTGACACGACGAAAAGAATCCGATGGAAAAATAACATGCAACGGCTTAATTGTATCCGTGGAAACAAGGGAGGATGAGCACAAAGGTAAAGCAAAGACAATCGTCTTCCTTCCAATGTCTGACATGCTTCTTGTTATTTTTTTCTTTTTTGGCTCATAGCAATAGACAGAGGTTCTTCACCAGTTCAATCCCAAGTTTTGCCCGGCTCCTACGTTGAACCTCCATTGTCCAATCTACCAGAAATTCCAAAAGGTTACGTCCTCGTACCGCAACAACAGGTAACTAGCATAGGACACGTTGTCAGGATCCATGTGCTTATTTCTTTTATTCGTTTTTGCTTGATTATATCAAATTTTCAGAGCAATAGCATCATTATTCTTTCAGACGAGTTGACGTTCAATGGACAACAGCTTGCTGTGGTATTTATTGCTATGATGCTTAGTTATTACATGGGCAAATTCGCGTGTGTTTGTTAGAAACTATATTCAACTATCTCTTATTTTTTCTGCTTTTTAGCAAGTAATGATTAATCTTTTTTTTTCTTACGTCATACAAGCCGAAGCACCATATCGTGGTGGGTTATAAATGCTGTGCAACCTTTCCTTCCCCCCCTCATTTTTTTTGTCTTTGCTCATGATTGTCCGGTCGGTATGACATTGGTAACAATATTTACATTCAATGTCAGGTTTTTCTGTCGTACCTAGATGAAAAAGGGGTTAAGTAAAGCTTCTCTAGTATTTTTCGATACAGAGCTTCCAGACATTGTAAAAATAGCAGGATAGTTTAACAATGGGGAAGTTTGTTCCTTCCTTCCTTCCTTCACTCCTATGTACCCTAGCAACTTGGTCTTGCAGACGAAAATGTAGAAAGAAAAAGTTGTGCATATCTTACAACTGGTGAAGCAACTTGCTATTGACTATCAAAACGAATGGTAGAATATGTCTTAACTTTCTTTTTCTTTCAGTTTGCCATGAACAAAAAATAATTATCCGTTTGACAAGAATGGGAGAGAAAGAATATAACCCGCGCTTCGGTGACCCATACCTTCATCATCACTATTTAATTTAGGTCAACACATTTGTACGCTTTCTTTTTTACTTGCCCGTTGTAGCATGTCATTGATATGGAAAAAGTAATACGAAGAGGGGGAGGGTCCCGTATCAGCCTTGTTGCATTAAAGAAAACTCAACTTTGCTGCCGTTTTTCCTCTCTGGTAGCAAAGCCCGCTTCTCTCTTGTATTATCCATGTCCTTGGCGCTTGGGTTTCCATGACGGTAACAAAGAAAGCCACTTTTCGTTTTGCAACTACCCATCCTCTTTCCTTTCTTTCTTACAGAAAAAGTAAAATGACGTAAGACTCTCTAGACAATATCATCCTAACTTTGGTCGGGTTCCATTACGGTACAATCCAAAATCAATCATTTTATCCAACTAATTTTTAATCAACATCTTTTGCTTAAAAAAACATCCTAAAGCAAACTGAACGGGTATAATGCCTATGCTTTTTTTTTTGGATTGCAAACCTTCAGGTTTAATTATGCCCAGCCTTCTACTACTGGTTCTTGTTGAACAAGTTTAAGCGTACTTTTAGCGATTGGGGGTTCAGCTTCCAAACGAATATGATGCGCTTCCTCGCTTCCCTCTTTCGTTTCATCTGCCGGTTTTTCAAACGTCTTCTGTAACAGATGTTCCTCCTTGATCTCCTTCTGGGACTTCTCCAACAAAGGTTCCTCTTTGATTTCTGCTTCTTGAGATTTCTGAGAGACTTCCGAATCCTCCACAACTTCCTCAGATACCGTTTCCGTGGCGATCTTTTCACTCGTAGAGTCAGGCACTTCATCTTTCGTCGAACTCGTTGAAGGAGTCTTGACAGCTGCAGCTGCTGTTACTTCCCTGTTCGCTGCTGGCGATGTGACGATGGCATCAGGATGCTGGGTGGATGTGGGAACAATAGCTTCGCTGGCAGTTGTTCCTTGCGGCTCTGTCACCGAGACAACGACCGTTTCCGTTGTTTCAAACTGATCATCATTTAACAAATTGAGTTTTTCGATCTGCTCAGATGTGGGTGTCTTCAGGGGTGCCTCATCTGCTAATGCTGGTTTATACCCTGCCTTTTCTTCTGAGGAAGCTGTGGGTTGTGCCATATGAATATCCTTATTGAAGTTTCCCATCTGAGATTTGCTTTCAACCAATTTGAATAGTTCAGCCACATGAGGAGCTACGTGCGTATCGTATTGTTGCTGCAACAGATGCGCTTCGAGCAAGACATATTCCCACCACTGACGTAGTTTAGGCTCAACTGCTTCAAAACGATGCTGTAGATCGTTTTCCCAGACATGTTGGGCATAAGCAAAAACTTGGTGTTGCAGAGGCAAAAGATCGTCATGGTATTTCTGTTTCAACCATTCCTTTCCCCTATGCAAAGCAGTAATCGTCTTTTCTCGAGCTTTCTCCAATACAGGTCGCGCTGTGTGCTTCAATTTAATAAGATGAGGTTGGATGACCTTTTGTGTGTTTGCAAAGTGAGGTTCCACTAAATCTAAGCACGCTTGAAGATGTGGCTGGACACGGCTCTCGTAGGAAGCCTGCATTGCGGCTACCACTGGCTGCCCGTGAACTTCGTACAGATCGCTCAAGGGACGAAACGCTCGGATACATTCCGGCGAACGTTGGCAAAGACGGCTACCATAGTAGGCCATATAAAGAAGCACCACTAAATAGAACAGGTAACGGAAAAGGCATGATCCTTCTGCAGGCTAGAACCAGATATCAGTTAATCGATGCATCTCTCTCATGCACACGATCACAATGCATTTACCTCCTTGTGTCTGGACTTTTTCTTTGCCTAAGATGCAAACATCAATTTTGGACCGATGCCCAACGAACTCGTTTTCTTCATTTCGCTTTACTTACCTTGGACTTCTTTGGTCTTGATTTCACAGGAGAACCTTTCGTGGAAGAAGTGGGATTGCTTGCCGGTTTGGACCGGATCGTCGTTGATTTTCGCACAGCTACACAATGTAGCGTTCTGCCGATGAGAGGGAAAGAAGTTTCCAGTCATAGTCACGTTTACCGGCAAAGAGGTCGTCGTTTTCCTTTTTGCTTGATTGCTTAGTCTTGCCTTTTGTAGCAGAATGTTTCGTCATACTGATAGTTGGTAAGAAGGTGGGGACAGCGGGGTTTTGGCGATGCGCTTTATGACCTGTGCGTTCGACTCCCGCCACAAAGCTTCTCGTCTCCGAGGACCAGTCAAGAGCTAACACGGAGTGACAAGAGTTGTCAATTGTGCCTGTGGCGCTTCAATGTCTATTTCGGAGTATCTGAGAAGTGCAAGCTTGTGCTGCCGGAAGCCGGAAGACGGGTTGATGCTTCCGAATGCTTCAAACTGAGTTTAATCTCGTTGCTATGATATTTTATCCTTTGATCTGCAACATTTTATTGAAGACTAACACAGTTTTGCCTTATGATAGGCAGTAAGGGTAAAGTGGGCTAATTTATTCGGTTTCATCTATTTTTGGATTTTCTTCGATCCCTAAATCGCGCACTTTATCTATCAAATTCTTCATGGATTCATGTAACAATTGGGAACCGGCAGATTCATCCATGTGAATTCGAGAAAGCTGATTTGATATGTTTGAAATCGCATCGTTTAACTGCGATTCCTGATCCTTCGCAAATAGGGATTCGGACAGTCCATAATAGGCACCAGATGTTGGAGGGCCATAGGTTGTGATATGTTTATTGGCAAGGTGAGTCACCAGCACTTTGGTTATCTAAATCAACCACATTGAGCATTGTCAGTGACTTGACTCGATCTAAGCAACGAATTGTTGCTCTTACCGATTTCAAATCTTGATATTCTAGCTCAGATGTCTCTGTGGAAGATCTTCGCAAGTTGTCCAGCTTGAGCTTGGCCAGTAGAAGGGGTGTTAATCGAAAGGGATCAGAAGCCGGAATACTAGCGCCTGAATATACCTAACCGTCAAGGTATACATAAAGGTGGACCCCATTCCATACTACAATAATGCCTACCTTCTTCCAACAACATCAAAACACACTGAAAGTTATTCGCAAGGACAGCTATCAAAGAAAAGGTTTGAATGTCATACTTTGGCAAAACAATGAGGGGTGCTTACCCATATGCATTGGTTGAAATCCATCTACATCACCTACACCATTGTTCACATCAGAGCCTGAGTGAATTAGGATCCGTGCGATGGCGGTTGCTTCACGAAGATCGTCTCGGCGACCACAAGCAATATGTAATGGTGTGCGGAGATACTTGTCTCGAACAGTGTCGGGATTCAGCAACGGCATACTGGATAATATGGCTTTCACTGGGTAAAAAGTGCGCAAAAGGATTAGCCATAAAGTTCAGCCTTCATTTCGATCTCTACCGTCAGCCACCTTCTTTCGTGCGCAGGCATCAAGTAACAGGGAATCCGCAGGAGAGAGATGTAGTAATTCTCGTAATCGATCTGCGCGGCGTGCTCGACGAGTTTGGCATGATTTGGTAATACGATGAGTGCCACTCTGCATGACCAGCCGGAGAAACAAACGATTGAAAGAAGGGTGAATAAAGAGCCTCGCACCGAGTTGTCACGAGAAAGGAGTACTGGTTTATTCAAAACTTTTTGAAGATTTCATCCAAAATTGTTTGAAGATTCCGCCCAAAATTATTTGAAGATTTCGAGACAAAAGTTATGAACAATTTGCCAATAATTGTTAGTGAGTATCTTCCTTTTAAAATGTGATAGAAGCTTACCGATGGAATCATCTATAAACGATAAACTTTAGTAAAATCCTACCTGAAAACATTGCCTAATACGCTTGCAGTAAAAATCTAAACTTCCCCGAGGGGAATACCCGCGTCTGATTCGGGGTTGTTGTTAGAGGCCGGAGACGAGAGAACCGTTGTAATCATCCTTCCCCAACCCAGATGGTCAGCGCGATCGAGAGAACGTTTTTGCATGCATTAATATCTCTCTGCTACAACACTCCGTAGTGTTCACAAACAAGTATGCCCCGTGAGAGATACCGTCCGCAATGGTGACCTTCGTCATATCTCTTTTTGCAATTGTTACACACCCACAAATGATCTATAACTAAACTGATGGTTCGTTTGTTTGATCTATGTACTGTACTTCGTGGATTTTACCGCTACAGTATGATATTAGCATTGTTTTCTATAGCAGAGAGCAATCAAACTCTCTGGTAACATGCGCTCTGGATCTCGCTACATTAAATAAAACAGGATCATATGAAATGGACTGTAAATATTTCATTTCTCTAGTTGCCTTTTACTTCGTCCTTTTATGAAATTATGGACACGGTTAGCGTTCCTGTATATGAAGTGACTCCTCGAATTTGTTCAAATAACGGGTAGTTGCGAACGACATCTCACATAATTGAGGAAGCTAATATGGCGGCATAACTAATAGCTTCGCAATTATCTTATTTGTGGGGTGATCCACAGGACATTGAGAACGATGATCAGTGCGTTGAGAATTATGGATTCCTTAAAACAGCATGTAAACCTTTGTCGTATTTCTGCACGTAATACTGAAAAATCCAAACTGTCAACGTTTGTAATTAACACTAATTTTCTTTTTATTGCTAGGGTAAATGATACGTTTAATAAGGTTTAACCTTTACTTATTGTCTTTCCATACATCATACAGATACCTACCGTTTTTGTATGAACCAAATAGAATCGGCTACACTATATTTTGCTGACATTTTTCGGTATCCTCAACTATTTTAAGCATTGGGTCATTTAGGATTATCTTCTAATCAGTAGGATGGGTATTTACGTCTTCGTGATGTAGTTGCCCTTGCCCCTGAACGAGAACACTCTTTTAGTTCAAAAATTTCTTATTGGAATCTTCATGGTTTGGTTGGACGATTCTCCAAAGTTCGCCTCTCCGAAACTTCAAACAATTTTGGGTGGAAGCCTCAAAAACATTTGTGAGATAAGGAGTAGTGACGTTTATTATGTCCAGCATTATAGCCAATCAACTATAAGCTGGCCAATAGGATTAGTTGGACTAGCCAGTAAGTTTGCAGGACTAGCTTGGTAACGCAGAAAAAAGATACAATAGTAAGCAGAAAATGTATGTTGCCTCGTGATGCTCCATACAAAACGAGTAACCTGTATAAGAGTGAGGACGACGGGTTTTTTAACATGTCGATGACTGCAGCTAGAGTTACCAGACAAAAGCAGAGATATAAACCGGCAGAAGATGACAAAGCCTTCAGGGGTCAAGCAGCAGTGTTAGGTTAGACACCAATTATATCAAACTATAAATAACGTATAAAGTTGCCCACTACAGTCTATAAAAAATTGGCATTTGCACTAATTGAATCTAAGGCATCTTGAGAGCTAGTCGAGGTAAACTAATCTATCTACAATCTCTAAGCTGTGAATGTAGCGCTATGAATAACGCTCTGTTTTCAGTATATACAGTAGAGAATTTGATAATGTTGCAAGTTCAAGGGTGTATTGATCAGGATGTTTTCACTGCTATTCCATTGTATTGGTCATTCTCAGATGATCAAATATAATTATATAAATGTTTGGTTACAGAAGGTCAGTGTTGGAAAATTGGATCTTTGTTAGCATGCTAAAGTGTAGCAACAAGCATTCAGTTACCTTAAGTGCATATCGAGCTTCAGATGTGCAATCGAAGGCTCCTAATGTTGCAAGGTTTACAGGTTTATTGACCGTCTAGCATTTGCTATTGATTATTATAGTTTGGTTGTTAACATGATATGGAAAAACAAAGAATAGCTTTTTACAACGTGAAATGCTACTTTTGAGGTATTTTTACACGGACCATTTTGGTTTTGCGATTCTTAGGTAATTTTGATGTTCCCCGAAAGAAAATCTTTCCAAAAACATAAATTTACATCATTTTGTCCGTAGGTTCCGAAATTCACGTTTGATCTGCATGGTGGCATTTTACCAAAAAAAGATTCTGAATATCACGCTGATTGATAGTCAGCGCAGAGGGTATCTCTACATTATCCATCATAAGAAGATATTTCTTCCTTTTTCCCTGGACTAAAAAGTTATGCATGCAGCGAAATAGGCTTGATGATCGTCATTTCTGTAATGACGCCAAACCTACACTAGGTTGTGATACTATTTAGCTACTGTAACAGCCATAGACGTACCAAGGCTTCCCTTTTGCTCATTTACTAGGTATGTAAGCAGACAGCAATAACACTTGCGTGTAAATTTTTTTTTCATTCTAATGAAATCTCTTGCTATATTGTTGCCATGAGTGATATTATGAGGATAGTAACCCAAGAGCTGCCAAAGCTACCTGTTCTTTGCACTATGCATAATCAGAAAAAGGGACATTTATTACGCCTAACTTGGGAGGATAACGAAGACTGCAAGATAGTTTAGAAAGAAAAGAGGAGAAAAGGAGAAATAGCCAAAAAAAAAAAGGATACATTGAATCAAATTTCGTAGCGATGACGATGATGAGCAAGGTAAAGCATGGTTTGATATTTTATGATCAGAAATATGGGAGGTTAGATGGCCAACGAAAAGGAGAAGACAAAGCACATGGGACCCAGGAATGCCTCGGTTGTCTCGGATAACATTCAGATTCTCTTCTTCTTTTCCTTTCTTATTCTCAGCATGGTCAACATTGTGAGCACAAGGGATCAATATCAGATAGCCGTGTTTAAGAAATTGAGTAAGGGGATGCACAGCCATGCGCTCATGCCGCTTTATGCAAAATCTCCTCTATGTCCATTTGACCAGTTAAAGTTTTAGGGAATTCTCACGTTTTCCCTTTTCGATCTTCAAAATTACTACGTAGCATATCATCCCTTTTTCCTGCCGTTTAGATGTAATCCCCTGCTTTACTGACACACCCTGCTTACGCGGGACAAACGCTATGTATGACTAGATCATAAGTGAGTTATATCTCAAAAATTTTACATACACGCAAGTAAAAGTTCGTCCCAAACGTTTGAAGGTATTTCGCCAGATTTCAACAAATAGAGAGAAATACTATCAAGGCTTTTGTTATTGTTTGTTCTGGTTCCTTAGCCATAACACGTTACCTAAATCGAGTTAGCAAAGTCTATAGTGTTTATTGTAAAATATAGAAAGGCAATTCAGGCGTCTAGAAAAGTGATGCTCTGACGATCCAGGGATTGCGAGGTCAGATCAACAATCACCATATCGGAGATGGATATTGGGGTCCGGCGACCTGGGATCTCTTTTTCCATTCTTCTATTTTTCGGCATAGATTCTGCAACATGCAGTCGAAGCACAAAAGAGACAATAAACAATCAAGTTCTATGGGAGATTATTTTTAACCTAAAGGATTGCCTGAATATGTAAAGACGTAGCGTGGCATCGGGATCGTAACAGTATAGACTATCTCGGAGCTATTGTACGCCTTCGAAAAGAGGTTATATTATTGATCGGCCAATCAAGGCGCGGAAGGGCACCACTGTCTCGTGTTGTATTTGCCATATCTGTTCTATACCTACTCCTTTGTCAACCTTGCCATAACTCTGTTTCTCTTTTTCTCTCTCAAATTTTGGAGGCCACTTTTCAGCCACGCCTCTCTCTCTCTTCTTCCCTTTTCTTCACTTGTTTTATTCCTTCCTTCTTAACCTTATTCTCCTTTCTTTTCTCTTTTTCTTTCTCCTTCTCCGTTCTTTATTGTTTTATTAGTTTCCCTTCTTTTCTTTCTTAATTCCTTATGCCTTTTGCCTGAGCAAACAAACAGAAACAAAGTTTAGATACTTAAAACCATACCTATCTAGATTCCCATACCATGTCTAGAGGTAAATGACCCTTACTTTCCTTCACACCTACCGATCTCTAAATTCCTTGCTCGATCTGCAGTTGATGTCCGTTACATCTGTCAGCGTGCAGCAAACGCCATCATCTCCGAGATTGGACCATACCGAGTATCGACTGACGCACTCCAAGCTATCAACCAATTTCTTGACGAATTCCTCCGACTCCTTCTCTCTAATTCACTATCACTCGATCTCTCTCGCACCAAAGCCGTCGTATTCGACCTCTTACCATCTACTTTAGGCAAAAATGCTATTGTTGAAGCCGAACTGGAGGTCAAAACTTTCACCGAAACAGAAACTATCGACATTGAAATTTATGAACGAATGCGCTCCCTGGATAATCTCGTCTTCGAAGACACGCTGCCACTCTTGCGCGAAAAATGTCTCGAATTCTGTACCCTTGCAGACAAGGAAGAACAGCAGCAATTTGAAGTGTCGTCCGAGACTGCAAGAAAAGATGCTATCGTTATATCCCCCATTGTCGCCATTTATATCACTACCGTGCTGGAACACATTGCAGAATATATCCTAACAGCAGTCGCCATGATTGCAGAAAGCGAAGATATTGAATACGTCCGAGTTAAGGAAGTCTACGTTGCCCTTGCTGACGATGCCCAGGTTGGCGGAGTCTTTTCTCGTATGGAAATGCGTGAAAAAATGGAGGTATGGACTTACCTGTCACGTTTGGCATAAGAAATTCACGTCTGTAGAAACGGGCAATGGCGTATGGCTACAGACCACGCAGCTCATTGATGCCTCCACAAAGTCGCCCAGCATCACGTAAACAAAGCTACCTCGGTAGGTCCATGTTGCATGTGATTTCCTCCATACCATCGTTACTAATTATTAATTAAAAAAAAGACATGAATAGTAACAATTACCTGGATATTAATTTCGATGACATGGATTCACCTTATGAAGATCGCGACCAGGATCAGTTTTCATCCACTTACTCCTTAAAATCCACTAGCAGCGCCTACAGACCAACATCCGTCTTGACCAGCAGTACCAGTAATGGAACTGTCAGTACGGCCGCTAGTTCTACCACTAACAACAGCAAAAAAGCGTTTAAGCTTTTCAAGAAAGATGCTCGCCATTCCAACCTGGATTCACAGAAATCGCCTCCTCTTTCTGTATCTGTCTATGACCCAGAAGCCCCCACAATGGATTTTGAGGATTTAATTCGTTCCGGAAACACAATGCGAGTGTCTTTGACACCAAATCGACTGCGGTCCATTGAGGTGAAGGACTTGACGGAGCCCCCGTTAGAACCAACATGGGAGCGACGATCCACTGCTTCGCCTCGAAAATCCACAGCATCCACAACTACAAAATCAGCGTCGCCGTTACCCATCGCGACGACTCCTCGAATAGTCACTCCTCCTCCTTTCAAGGCGGAACTACCGCTTGAAGATACGCTAAAGAAATTCGAGATGCAACAACAGAGAGGAATATCGGAACCACAAAATGAGTCGCAAATTGGAGTGGCGAAACCGCTGGAGGAACCAGCATCGAGATTCGAGCATCCCCGTGCGGCGCCGAAACCTCCTGTGCAAAAACCTGCTAGCCAGCCTGCTAAGCCGAGACAATCTATGGACGAACCCAAAAAGGAAACGGTTCTGCGCCGCGGTAGCATGAGTAGCAGGAAGAGCCGCGAAAATTTGCGCCGACAACGGCTGCTGGAAGAGCAGGCTGCCCTGGCCGCAGAAAATGCACCAGAATTGCCCCGGGAACCTATCACTATCAATATAGTGCCTGATTTACCTACACCGCCACCAAGTGAGGATTCACCCACGAAAGAACCCAGACGCGATTCGCTGAAAAAGTCCCTCAAAGTGAACAAGTCTGCACCTAATCTAAGCATACACAGCGAGGACCGACAGGTGCACTTTACCAGTGAACCTGAATCGTTGGATTCAACAGCAACAGGAGCAGCAACACCTGAGCGACCCTCGGTTGTCGTAGCCAAGCGACGTCAGTCATTGCATGAACACAATATGCCCAATCGATTATCGACAGCTGGTTCTGTTGGAATGTCTATCAAGGCCTGGGACGAGATTTTGAAACAGAATACCGCAGATAAACGTCGGTCCACCATGTCTTTTGATGATGATGAAGCAAACAGTGGAAGCGATGCCGAAAGTAACAGACGACGATCGCGCAAAGTGGAAGGCAAGGTGCTTGATAAGGTGTTGAAGTTTGAAGGAGCGTCGTCCTTGGACGATTACCGGGCATCCTATGTTCCTCGTCGTCAACGATTTGTCTATTTACAGCGAAGTCCCAATGCACTGGAAAGAAAACCAACAAGACCACTTAGCAGAGTAGCACCCTTGGGTATTGATATGGCTACTCAAACGGAACCCGAAGAGAAGAAGAAAAATGTAACGCCTACGCTGGTCGTGACGACAGAAGGCAGCCTCGGACCGATGAGACGCAGAGAAATGGATGCGGAAAGCATTATCAGCCAGAAAAGTAGCGAACACGGTGTGATGGATGGTGACGAAGAATGGTTCCTTCAAGACGACGAGTGGGAAGACGTACAAGATCAGGAGAATGCTGTGGTTGAATGGCTTCTCGGGGATGCATAGAATTCTATGAGTCGCAGAACAGAACCCACTTTTTTTTTGTGTTGTGACGTGAACGCATAGTATGCACCACCTTTCTTTTTGTTGTATCTTGTTGTATCCTTTTCTTTTTCTTATTTCCTTTTGTGCTATCTTGTTCTAAAATAACTTGATAAATTTTGTTGCTTTTTCTTTCTTTCGCTTCCCAAAGAGATGCATCCTGTCATCTTGCCTTTCTTTTTTTCTTTCAACTTCTAGAAGAGGGAGACCCACACACGTAAAATGTTGCCATTTCCTGCCTCCTTTTTTTCTTTCTCTTCATGGTGAGACCCCTGTGACACGTCACCTTGGAAGAGATTCGTTTGCTTTCTATAGAGTCGGGGGGTGGTTGTCAACAACTATTGCTAAAAAAAACTGGAATTTATAGTTCGTGAAACGTGGCCTAAGTAAGGAACTGATATTCTAGCCACACGGTCGGATATATTTCGTCCATAAAGACGTACGGACAGAAGTAGACAGTAAATAAATTACTTGATGAAAAAGCCAAAGGCAAAAGATAACAGACTAAACAAAGCAATAACGGAACTAATGCTTTGACGAGTAAAGACTCGCAGTTTCCGTTGTATGTTCGGTTTGACGGAGTTGCCCCTTTTTAAGCTGTAATCAAACTTGCATAGACCCAAATAACTTTTTTTTATAAGGGATGTGAAAACTTTAATTAAAAAGATAATCAATGCGCTTCCGACGGAGTACATGTTGTTCAATTTTAAGTCCAATTGCCTCCTCGTTTATGCTATAGCAAAGAGTATCTCTGTCTAATGGTACTCCTGAATTTAACAAGCCATCGGACATAGTAGCGCGATGGTTAGTATCATCCTTTTTGGAACCAAAAAGGAAATCGGTTTGTGTTTCACCTAACATTGAGATCTAGCCAACTGAATACTGTCATGGAGTTTTCTATTTGTTCTTGTTGGCAACCATAGGAATAGATCTTTCGGATATCCCGGAATTACTTCATAATATGCTCATTGTACCTTGCTTATTTGTTATTGTCATATCAATGAACAGCATCATAGCTTAATGTTTAGATTCAAACCCGCAAACATAACGTTGTCTCACTTTTAAACTTACTCAAAATTGGCTACAGTGATATTGTCCACATGACCGTCATCGTCGTAACATGTTGCGCCTTTTTATTTATTTTGGTTATATAATACAGTATCTCCCAAAGACAATTTCGCAAACTACGAAAATCGAAGTCGCAGTCCATTGACATTTGCTTGCTGGGTAGATGGTTATGGTGTTGTCAGTTTTATGACAGGTATGTAAACATTGGTCAATTCCAACTCTTATAACACGACAATTAATGTAATTTGCTAGCGTCAAGCCCAGTTTCCAAAATGCGCCAAGTGAATTTGCTAGATGCGACTTTAATTTTTGGAAATAAAGTACTAGGAGTTTACTATACTTATACACTTACGTTTACATACTGTATATGCAGACTCAGTATATTTCTCGTAGCGTAAATAGCCACGAAATATAAGCGACGAATTTATGAATCGCGACCGTGTACTTCTGTCAAGGTTCTAGCAGTAATGGTAACATAAATCAATGTGGAGTCAGGGTCAAGTCACGAATAACTTGTCAAACAAGATTGAAGACACGGTTTGCGTGCGTGCATGATAGATAGATCTTTACCATCGATTCTGCCTTTTTAGGGCTATAGAAGAAGGGAATAACCGCACGAAGAAGATTCGAGTTTTCCCACCCATGCTATTGTTCTCTTGTATTTCATAGCATTTACTATTTGATATAAGCTCTTCTGACCTGAAGCAATATGGCATAATATTTTCGTTAGCGTGACGCGACGCTTGATAGTTTGTTTACTATGTCCTGTTGGATCTATGATATGTTATATACGATGTCTTTAATTAATAGTGCTCAACTGATCGAATTCACCCGAGACAATATGTGGATTTTTAGGACCCAAGTCTATAATAGACAGTCCGTTATTCCTTGTGATTAAATCGAACAATCTCATTTTCGAGTTCACCAAACCTCCCTAAAATTGCGACGCCCCTAATAAAACAGATTCTTTTTAGGCATGGCGGCTGAGTTCCACAAATTAAAATTAAAAACAAATTCAGGGAGGCATAGGCCCTTCCCACCAAGATCGAATGCTGGCGTGAAGCCTGCTTTTCGATGAGCAAGCTTTCTCACGCAATGTAAATCGAAATCTTAGACGTAAACGCAAAGAAAGAAAAGAAAGATGACTTTGTGTTCGCTGAACCCCTCACGAACTCTAATCCAAAATCTTTCTTTTTCCTGATCAATATCAAAAACAAATATCTTCAATAAGCTTATCGTTTTCTTTCTTCTTTAACGCCTGCCTCTTCTTTTCTGCTCATCTCTTTTTTTTTTTGGTTCGGGTTCCGATGGACAACGCGACAGCATCTCATTTTATGGTCCCACTTGGTGTGGTTGGACCCGATTTATTAGAAATCTTTTCAGAGTTTGTGTCCTTGACATGCATTACTGTTCTAGCGGTCGCCTTGGGAATCAAGACATATGGAGAACAGTTCAAAACCATCAACTATGGTCGAGGACTTGTGATCGTGCTTTATTTTATGTCTTGGGCTTTCTCAACGACCTCGGCCATCTTAGTATCAACCAACAACAGTAAGTAGAACACAGGCTAGCTCTTTGTATTCAGTGCTCTCACCGTTTTCTTATTTTTATTATTATTCAGACAATATGACTTCTTGTACATTAGCTATGTTAACTTGTGATATCTTTTACTGTGGCAGTAAAATTGCTATTTATGCATGGTATAAACCGATTCTTCGTTTGGGAAAGAGCGCCATCACAATTGATCACGACGCTAACGCTTGAACTTTTTTTTCACTTTTATAAAGGCTGATTGAGCGTGTTCACCTTGTCACAGCTGTTAAGACGACTCGACTAAAGACATGTCAATACCGAATCCACATTTGTATGCTTTTCCCTTACGTGATTATTTTTGTTCTTATGGTAAGTTGTAAAACGAACAGTTCACAAAATGGTTATTGACGTTTATTGAATAAAGCTTTCTTTCAGAAATATTTATCTGGAAGATGACGGAAAATGTACTATCGGTCTGCAACTTATTGCTAGCGTGCCATTACTGGTGAGCATACTCCTTAACCTGTCCATGAAAAACAGAAGAAACTAACCATTAGTAATTATTTTATTTTGCGCGTCATAGGTTTATGACTTTGTAAGTGCCCTTTTCCTAGGATTTTTAGTTACGAAGTGACTGAACTTTTTTTTGTTTAGATCTTCAATATGTATCTGACTTGGCTATTCATGCGACCTCTCATGAACGTTGGGCGCTACACTCGAGGGGATTGGAAACGATCACGTCTGTACAGATTAGCACGGCGCACATTTGTTGCCTCCGTAGTATGTCTTTTGATTTCATTCGCCAATGTGTTTGTGGTGGTGTACACACATGGCCACGAAAGGGGCTTGGTTTGCTTAACCATGTGCACAGTGGATGTAACCGTAAGTTGCCCCCCCCGTAAATTTTTTCCTTTTACTTTCTTTTTTCTTTTCCTTACTATTTTCTTGATGTTAATTGTTTTCGGATTTTCTTTCAGGTCAATGTAGTCACTGTTCACTGGGTATGTACTTACCATTTCCCTGATACTGTGATTGTGTCTTACTCATATCTTTCCATTGTTTATTCTTTACAGGTCACAACCTCCAAGGGCAATAGTGGATCTGGTCGCAATGATGATGGTAACTATAAGAAGACGCAAGGAGAAGTAACTGCAGAAATGACTTTCGATGACCGAGAACCCGATACAAAGACGCAGTATGAAACCAAAAAGGGTGAAGACGGCGAAAGCACTCGCTCTTTCCAATTATCCAACACAAGCACCAAACCATTGCAGTATTGAGGAATCTTACTCTACTTACATAGCCGCCATAATGAATAAAGATAACCACTTATTTGTTTTTCTTTTTCTCTTGTATCTAATAGTTATTCTCCTTTTTAAATCGTTGCAGCTTGATTATGACACTTTTTTTTTCGAATAACTTATATGAGATTCATTTGCAGTGTTGTGTTACTACTCCTTTCAATTTACGAAAAGACAGCGCCATGTTAGCTCCAATGATGAACAGAAATGGCTTTCCTTCCTCACTTACCGTTCAGAAGGTAGAAAGTGGATATTTAACGAGAAAGGACGTTAGTATTACCCTATTGTATGACGAAAGGTTATGTATGAGAACCTCCAACGTAGACAGTGATAATTATTTCCTCTGCAATCGTCTGGCGGACATTTATAAAGTTAAACTGCTAAAGTATTTTCTTGTTGTGAATCAATGGGTCTCAAAACAAAGAACAAAGGAAATGAATTACTGTTACTTACTTTCAAACGGCACTCATGTAACACGATATTGTTTAGTATATGTTCTAGCGCGCTTATAGCAAAGTTGAGATACCAGCAGCCAAAAACGGAAAAAGGTTAATAGTAAAAGCCGGTGTGGCAAGCACAATTAGGGGTCAAAAGACATACTAAATGAATGTAATTTATTACACTGAGAAATGCACAAGGCGTTCTACAGAAGCTGTGCGTTTCCATGTTAGACAATGTGTTTGGAGAAATGTGAAAGTCTGGCTAACGGCAAATCAGTGGCAACACAAGCCTTTATTGCGCCATTTTTAATCTTTGTAGATATGTTCTAGACATCAATAACCCCTAATAATAAAATCTTGCATGTTCCATCAGTCCGTAGGAGTACAATGTCTTCAATTACTTTGCCTCCATGCAATAGTAATAAGTAGGAGCAAGAACATTTTTGAGAAGGAAAACAACACTGTAATAGACTTTAACTTTTAGTTAAATGCCTGGATAGCCGAACATATTCAGAAAAGACACAAACTAGTTTTCGGGTCATATACACATGGTAACATTGTCTACTTATTTTAGTTTGTTTGAAGGTACTCAATAACATCTCTAAGCGCTGGGTACTATCTAAATCGATCCGTCCTTTCTTTTTATTTCGAAAGTAGCTTTAATAATTCCCGTATTTCCATCTATGTTAATCATGTTTCCTTTATCAGAACAAAAGAAAACCGAGACACGGGCAATCAAACAAGCTCGTTATTTTAAATAAATCGCAGAATCTCACCGGTGCTTCTACATGAGAAATCTGAAGATGATCCATCAATGGTTTAGTGTGATTATACTAACGCAAGACATATTGAATAGTCCAATATCGAATTTCCCGATGTCAACACATAGAAATGTTTTGCTCGTGTGCAACACAATTAATGACTCGATAAAATTATCATTTACCGTGCTTTCCTCTGAATCGGTTATCGTCATCCGCATCCGACCGAACTGATAAGAGTCGATTGCTGATAAACTAGTTGATATGGCTGGGAAAGCATTAACAAGCAGGTCCGCTTACAACTAGTCCTTTTTTTCTATGTGGCTGTTACAAAGGAACCCTAGTAAATATTTTGGCCAAATGAACCTGTGTTAGGAGCCGGTAATACTGGGTCGCCGGCCCGATGTGGCATCTATGAGACCATGTGTAACATCTGACATCCAATTTCCTGTTCACTGAATAATACCTTCTTCGCGCAGAAGACAGAAGTATAAGTTGAGCGAGAGCCTACTAGTTGATTGTGTAAATATACGTATATAGGCATATAAACATATAGATAGAGATACTTAGCATTTGTAATATCTTAACTGCTCATACCCATAGTATCATATCCATCAAATTTTTTTAATCAGTTTACTATCCGTAAGGCTGTGCAATGGTTGTTCTAGTAGTCTTGGTACCGGAATATTATTCTCCCTCGACAGATCTTCGTGCGACGCTGCCTGTAATGTCTTGTCTGTACAACCGTACCTGTAGTTGCACTGTGGGGAAAGGGGTTGGTCGGTGAATGGAACCGCATTGAACATATTGCCAGTTAGTCCTATTCACTGGATCATTATGAATTGATCATTAAATAAGTTCTAATACGAAGTTCCATCGACTTACCTTTTATTCATAGTGCGACAATAAGATTAATATATCATTAAGGCTGGAAGTTTGTAACGCTCCTACAAAAAGCTTATTCAGCTTTATTTTTTTCCCTATAGGAATAGTTCGCCGTGAGAGTTTTGGTTGGACCGCCGAAAAACTTCGACCAATGCGGCCTGTCACTAATGCGCGCGATCAAAATGCCTGTGTAACGCTCAATCCCAAATTAAGCTTTAATGGAAGCACGTGAAGAGAAAACAGAGCGGCAACAGATCCATATGTTCAATGACCACCTTTTTTTGTTTACATAAAGTTCATATTAAGGATGGGTACAACTTAATTCTCCTAGTTTTGTCTATAGCTTTCTCCTATACAGTGAGTTTTCTAACCTTCTTTGAGAAGCAAGACTTCACGTAACAGTAGTGACACCTTTCACAATGTGCGGCACCTATAACAGAAAATATCATATAGACTTTAATGCTTGTAATTGGATGGCTATAAGGAAGTCGTCGTCACTTGCCATTTTTTCTTCATTAATGTCGACGTGATACAGAGTCGTCCAGATAGTTTCCAATCGTATTCCGCCCCATACCGTTTTTATTGAGAAAAATGGGCCAAATATCTAGGCAAAAAAAAAGAACTTCAATATACAAGGTCAGAAATAGAAAAACAGCGAGAGGAGAACTGGATTAAATGAAAATGCAATACTGTTCATGTTGATGTAGGTCGCAGAACATGAGATCCGCATGAGACCTTATTTGAGGAGAATCGTGTAGCATACATAGAATAGGCAGCGATTTGGGGAGATAGGCAACTTTGTAGAGATGATCTACCGAGAGCTGAGTTTTGTGATACGGACAATTTCATACAACGACTTCTAGTGCCTGTGAATGGAATAGCAGTTACACATTTGTACCCAATCGCGGGGTTGCCTATTTTCGTGTTATGAAAGTAAAGAGGCACAGCACCTTTTTGGGTTGTGGGCGGCACCAAAGTCTCTGCGAAAGAAAACCAAGAACATATGCTTTAACAGAAGAGATACTTTTAATTCTTCGTTGACTTTGGACCAAGTAGGTTTCTACTGGACAGTTATCTTAATAGAACGGTATCTTCTTCTTATTGCCTAGCTAGATCACGGTCTTTTGAGTTTTGTTAGCTTCGCTGGGTAAAAAGCAGACCGTTTATACCAAATATATGGTTTAATCCCGTAGTTACTTCTTTATTGAAAACCATGCATGATTTTTTAGAGTTTTTTTTACGCCAAGCAATCGGTAATCCACATGTCCTAGAGTTTACTTACTGCTAGAGATTGTGTGCAACAAAAATACTACTTTAAGACAAATCAAGACATCTACTCCACATACATACTGCGTGAAATCCACATGGTCAAGTTCATCTTCAACTCTGTTACACAGCTGATCGAATCGTACATAAATTGCAGTAAATTTTCTTGATCTCTCTCACTATCTATCCACAAGTTCGACAACCGTCCTTTCCCAGTCCTTTCTTCTACATCATGCGCTCTGTGCACATTGCCCTCCAGCTTATTGCTACTGCTTTCCTTGCCGCTCAGGCTGCGCCTACGGCATCAAGTGATGCACTCCCTCCATTCATTTCCAACCGCACTCAGGCTCCACCAACACCCTCCTTCCCTGGCGATCTTACTGCTGAACAAGATGCTATTGCAAAAAATGGTCCTCTTTCCAAACTGATCCCTCAGGTGGACGGAATGTCCTTGGTCACTGTGAATAAGGATATCACCTTGCCAGCAGCTGACGACAGCGGAAATGTCACCGTGGTCACAGCTACGCCGGCACAAGTCGAAGATCTCAAGTTCTACGCGGGTGTCGTTGCCACTGCTTATTGTCGCTCCGTGGTCCCTGGCAACAAATGGGACTGTGCCCATTGTAAGACAACAGTGCCGGATGCCCAGATCATTACTACTTTCCTGACGAAAACGTACGGTACTGCTGGTTATATTATCAGAAGTGACGCAAAGAAGACAATCTATCTGATCTTCCGAGGTAAAAATCCGTGTGAAAGGAGAAGAAATGATAAAATACTAACGTTTACTACCCCGATAATATTTAGGCACAAACTCTATCAAGAGCTTTATTACAGTAAGGCTTTTCTTCCTGTGCTCCTTTCAGAACAATGAAATGATTAATACATGTATCAGGACGCCAAATTCATTCTTACGGACTATACTCCAGTCAAAGGTGCTAAAGTGGACAACGGTTAGTAGTGGTACCTGTCGTGGGTATTGATGAGGTTTAACCTTCCGCTACAGGTTTCTACGATTCTTATAAGGAAGCTGCGACAACCATTGTGCCTACCATGCAGGACCAGATAACCAAGTACCCTGATTATCAGATCATTTCCGGCGGGTAAGTTCATTTTTCCTATTTATTCTCTGAGACCTGCACTAATATCATACGAACCCTCTACTGAATAAAAGACATTCCCTTGGTGGTGCTCAATCCCTTCTTGCTGCTTTGGATCTTTACCAGCGTGACAACAGATTCACCGCCAAAAATATGAAGGTGATGACGGCTGGTTGTCCCCGTGTTGGTAATCCCGAGTTTGCGTACTACGTGGACAGCACAGGCATTCAATTCACAAGAATTATCAACGAACGCGACGGTACAGACATTATTGAATCTATCCCTTATCTTTCCTAACCCCTTGTAAATTTTATAGTTGTGCCTCACCTTCCCCCTGAGGCTCTGGGATTCCTTCATCCTGGTGTTGAAAACTGGATTTACAAGGAGCCATCGGATGTCCGTACGTATTAAACTTGAATGCTATTCAATGTGTGTTCAACATTCTAATATATCGTAGGCATTTGTGAAAGCGACCTTGAATCAAAGGAATGCTCCGATTCGCTTGCGCCTTGGTACAGTCTGCCTGATCATCTGGAGTACGTGGCAAATCAATACTGGGCTTGCGAGCTAAATTGTCTTTTCTTTACTTCTACTTTAGATACTTTGGCATCAACGAAGGTCTTTGCCTTTAAACTACGAAATCTACCTAGTAGTGCGTAATTAGCATTGGTTCTTGTTCTTATCATTGCCGCAAAAGCAAGTGATGAGCTGCTATCTGGAATAGCATGATAACTATTAATCAAACTGCCTTTTTATCATTATCATTAATTCAACGCTCCAATAAAACAGTATTGAATTAAATGTATCTTTGGAAATTGTCCAGTAAATTGCCATTTTTGGATATATCATTATCTTGGTCCAACCTTTTTAACATGACTTCCAGTAATTAACTTCAACTAAAATACTGATAAACAGACTAATCTTCTACTACACCTTCACCCTTAACAGAATTAACAAAGATAATCTAAAGTTGCATACAGCATTAATTATTATTGGCTAATATAAGGCCAGAAACATAGGTGACTCGGTTGCTATATACCCCAATGGTTACGTCAAACGTATCAATTATTATTCGACTCAGATTTTTACCTTTTATCACAATAACACCGGAAGCTTTATTGTCCTGAGCAATTGATCTTTGTATGAAGATGGAGAGGGAACTGTTGTCGATGAGTATGGCAACACCGAGCCTATGGATTAGACTGTTGATGAGAAGCAGTATCGTTTTGAAACAGAGCTCTTACATCCAGTATTTGTCTAACTGTGTCAAGGATAGAACAAGGTGGCAGAAGCCATGTAGATAGAAAATAGTATAAATGCTGAAATCAATGCTGCAATGAGAAAAGTATGATCAAGCGTAGCTATAGTCTATACATAGATCAGGATAAAGTGAGATTCTTCAGCCTACTGTGTGACAAGTGTCTGAGCGCTTCTGCTACTGCAAAACAGCTGACAATCTTCATTAGTACGGCACAAAGACGGGCGAAACAGTACGAGAGAGACCCTGATAGCATCTTTGAGAGATATTAGAACACTGGCCGCTCACATCTTGACAAGGAGCATTATCACATTCTTACTCAGGATTTTACACGCTGTCAGTCATTCCAGTGCCTGCATTGGTCGAGTCAACCTCAGCGTACTTCTTCACTGTTTGCACGGATTGTAGCATTCCTTTATTTTATGATCTGGTTATGGATGGAACCATCCTATAAATCTCATTCAGAGGTTGCACCATACATTACGCCATTTACAGGAACTACGTGAGCAACAATCAACACTCATGGCATATTCAGTTTTGTCATTAGAATCCAATCCAACCGAGAGAGAGCATCAACACATAAATAAGATCTTTCCTCAACCTTGTTAAAAAGAGAATTCTACTTCCTCATCATGCACTGCATCTATGTGAATACATTGCAAGAACGAAAATAAATACGATAGCTCTTCGTTCACTTAAACAATAGCCTCATTGGTTAGCTTACCCCAGAAATGCATGATCTACTGTAGGTATTAAGTTGACTCAATGTGAGAAAATATAATGGAGCCTGTTTCTTTTCAGCAAGAAATCTGATGACCGGTCTTTTTCGGTGAACATTTTTGCTGAATGACAAGGAGATTCCCGACAAAACTCGACGAACTCGACGAATGACATCGATTTCCCAACGACTACGATGGAAAATTTCTCACAGCTATAGCTGTCCTGTACCATATACTAACTGATGTGTGCCATGATCTCACATAGTCAAACGGAGACAAGAACGGTTGCTCAATTTATTTTTCCTAAATAGATAGTAAAAAAGAATGTTCATGTTTGTAAATAATAAATTAGAAAAACGATAAGCTAATGGTCAATGTGATTATGTAGTGTTCGTAAAAAGCCGTTTGAACATGGACTCTCTCAACCTCAAATATGTATAGCGTTTTTCTTGTACGTAAAACAATTGTTTGATAACATAGTGAAACTGTCATCCGTGATCCTTCTTTATTTCTTAGGGCAATGTGGTCTAAGAAGCTCGTAAGGTATTATTTCTAATGTACTATTTGATATCGCTCAAACCGTGCTAACGAGTTAGTTGTTCCATGCAGCTTTTTTTTCTATGTCATTATTCCTTTGTTAACAGTAAAAGAAAATTAGGCCTTGGTAAGAATGAGCTGTCTACCGTATACAGCATCTATGAGACGTCTAATATCCAATTTCTATGTTCTTAATAGTGGATTTCATGCAAAAGTCAAGAGCAATAAGCTGAAGTTAGACCGTACCATTTTTATTGCATATATATCAAGGCGGCTAACACCTCCTTAACTTGCATGTTCACATATACTGCATGATATATTTATTTGCCTTTTTATAATTGTTTTATCCTTGTGAGGTTGTGTAATGATTGTCCCAGCTATCTTTGTACCGGAAAATATTTTTCCTCAATTGATCTTTGTGCAAAGCCGCTTGTAATGTCTTCTATGTCTGGCTACACTACGTGAAAGGAGAAGTTTCTTCTGGTCTCCATCAGTACCTATTCAGCTATTTCTGGTTCCCGATGTAGTATTTTCCATTAAATAAAAAATAGTCCATTGAGAACCAAGCTTACAATCTGCAATGGACTCGGAAAACTTTGGTTTCTGATATACTTAATGAAAGAAATAGTTCATCAAGAACCCACTTCCCATAGTGTAGTTGCACTGTGGGAAAATGGTATTTTCGGTGAATGGAATTGCCTTATACACAGTACAGGTGAAAGTTGAATTTTATTTAATCACGGTGAGCGCTGCGTTTATCAAAGCATGTCCGCTCTCGCCCGGTCAGAAAAAAGAAAGGGAAATGAAAAAGCCCTGACATGGCAGCATGTAAAAAAGGAATAAAGTATGAAGAACGAGGTACTACCGAGATATAGAGAAGAAAGCGAAAGTAAGGGAAGAGAAAGGAAAAAGGGCTCAAGAGGAGGAAAAGGTACAAGAGACAGGGAGAAAAGGCGGCGCCGACAGAGTAGTAAAGCGAGGAAGGTAGAGGAGTGGTAGGGCTATTGGGCTGAGGTCACCCAGCGTACAAAAGTGTGAGTAATGGGGAGATTGGGGTCTGTGGGCAAGTTTGCACATGTGTCATTTGGGTGACACGCTTGGCCAATTTCAGCTAGAATTTGTTACAGAATTGGCCAGGTGCTGGTCCAGTAACGTTGGCGGCGGCGATCACGAGGTGGCGTTTGAGGCAGAGAGTTAAGGACGTGGGAGATTGGATCAGGGATAGAGAGCCCAACCTTGAGACGACAATGTGTTTGGAAGCAATCAACAAAATGGTGGCGACTAGTGATTCCAGATCTGCAACGTGGACATGGCTGAGGTTTCCCTCCGGGCATCTAACCTAAGCGCCATCGGGTGCAGCGGCTGCGTTCCATACGTGTCATGGGAATCCACATAATGGGGTCAGTTCCCAAGCAAGGTCGACAGGCAGTTAGCAGGGCAGATCGGTTAGCCATACGACTACTTGTGAGGTTTTCAACACAGAAGGCACGAAAGATCATGCGAAGTTGGGAAGCGTTCGGAAGAGGGGTTGTTGTTGATATCCGATCCCAAAGTGTAGTTTCTTTAGTTTACTCCAATGACTCGTGCTAGAATTGTTAAGATCTGGGGTCAAAGTGGCGAGGAGCGCGTCATTCGGAAGACTATGTGCCCGCAGAAGGAATTTAGCCTGTAGATATGAAACACGTTCTTCCATAGAAGGAAGATTAGCCAAATCACGCATGACTCGTTTAAACGTTTTGCGGTGACCACCATAGAAGAGCCGCAGGCCTTATGCACAGTACAATGCCCCCCGATATTGTCAATCCCCGTTAATGTCAACCCCCGCCTATTTTCAAGGATTTTCAGATTCCCGAAGAAACACTTATAAAATTTTCAATCGCTCACTAATTTCATGATCCAATGTCTATAGGGGGGTTGAGACGGAATCAAGGTTTTCTTTAAAAAGCAAAATATTAGCCTACTTCCCAAACTGAAGGCAGTTTATAACGCGTTTATTGTTTAGAAAAATGTGAAGTAATCAAAGATTGTGTTTGATTTTGAAGACACTCTCGATGAAGTTCATCCCGTAACACTCGCAGTTGGTTCTTCAGCTCACCATGAGTGTCATCATCAAGGAAAAATATAACCTCCTTGACCTTCGTAAGCTTTTCTTTCGTTGAGAGCTTGACACCACAATCATCATCATCTCTTTTTTCTTCTTGTCGTGCCTCCTTTTCTGTAGCATCAATCTCTTTTTCCAGTAAGAGGATATCAATGATATCATCCTCACTTTGTGGCCGAGTTGCTTTAAGTTCCTCAGCCGGTTCCAAGTCTATATCGACTTTCCAGCCACATCTTGACCATAAATGCCTTGACAATGCAACAAGAGTTGTTCTTTGACAGCTTCGCATTCTTCAGGTTCGCTAAAACGACTGACTTCTCCATCGCCAATCAGTTTCGTCTTCTGCAAGCAGTTCTGTATCGTTTGTTTTGTAACCTTTTTCAAAGCCATCACAATCCACCTCATTGCATAACGCTGGTCAACTTTGAACGGGTTTTCTACTGGCTGTAGTCCACGCACCTTTAAAGTAATGGCATTATAGGCTCTTTCATATTGTAGATTTTTGAACAAATAGTAAGTAACATTCATTTTTACTTGCACTTTTACATTACCGATAATGAGCTTTAAAGGTTTGAATGATACCAGCATCCAAAGGTTGTAGCTTTGCAATTGTATTTGCAGGAAGATAGAGCAACACAACGTTCGTTGTGTTGTATTGACATCGATGCCCGGAAAAATTGTCAAGTAACAAGAGTACTTTTCGACCTTTTTCATGCATAGAATCATCAAAACGCGTGAGGTACATCCTAAATATGTCTCCTGTCATCCAGGAAGTCGAGTTACAAAAGTATTGGTGGAAACCTAGAAGATGAGCTATATGTTTGGTTAGTGAAGTCTCCCAAGTTTAAACAAGTCTATTACCGGGTTTGCCTCCGAAACACCTTGGTTTCTCATGTTTTTCCAATAATAAGCGGGTGCCTTACATCACTACCATCGCTGTTGACAGTAATAGCTATTGTAAGTCTTGACTTGTCAGCCTTCCTGCCAAGAATGGGGGCACTAGAGATTGTTGTAGCTGGTGGTTCACTGAAATACAGCGCGCAGTCTTATCCATGTTGTATACATCGCAAGGATCGTAAGAAGCATTCTTTCCTCTAATTGATGCTATAGAAGTAGTTATTGCTTCTTCATCGACAGCACCTGCCTCACCATGGATTCTGTGTACCCCAATGCTATATCGCTTTTGAAAATGATGCTGCCAGCCATTGGAAAATTTGATTCGTTCGTTTTCCGGGATTTGCAATTTGNTGGCCGAGTTGCTTTGCGTTCCTCAACCGGTTCCAAGTCTATATCAACTTTCCCGGCAACATCTGGACCATAAATGCCTTGACAATGCAACATGAGTTGTTCTTTGGCAGCTTTGCATTCTTCAGGTTCGCTAAAACGACTGACTTCTCCATCGCCAATCAGTCTCGTCTTCTGC
The DNA here is from genome assembly GCA_002749535.1 of Apophysomyces variabilis. Taxonomy (NCBI): domain Eukaryota; kingdom Fungi; phylum Mucoromycota; class Mucoromycetes; order Mucorales; family Mucoraceae; genus Apophysomyces; species Apophysomyces variabilis. The sequence goes on along the minus strand of MZZL01000044.1, from coordinate 8,836 downwards.
CAGCAGTTCTGTATCGTTTGTTTTGAAACCTTTTCAAAGCCATCGCAATCCACCTCATTTTATGACGCTGGTCGATCTTGAACGGGTTTTCTACTGGCTGTAGTCCACGCACCTATAAAGTAATGGCATTATAGGCTCTTTCATATTGTAGGTTTCTAAACAAATAGTAAGTAACATTCATTTTTATATGCATTTTTCATTACCGATAATGAGCTTTAAAGGTTCGAATCATCCAAAGATTGTAGCTTTGCGGTTGTATTTGCAGGAAGATAGAGCAACTCTACGTTTGTTGTGTTGTATTGATATCGATGGTTGGAGAAATTGTCAAGTAACAAGAGTACTTTCGACCTTTTTCTCGCATAGAATCATCAAAACGCATCAGGTATATCGTAAATATGTCTCCTGTCATCCAGGAAGTCGAGTTAAAAAAATATTGGTGGAAATCTAGAAGATGAGCTATATGTTTGGTTAGTGAAGTCTCCCAAGTTTAAACAAGTCTATTACCGGGTTTGCCTCCGAAGCATCTTGGTTTCTCATGTTTTCCAATAATAAGCGGGTGCGCTACATCGCTACCATCGCTGTTGACAGTAATAGCTATTGTAAGTCTTGACTTGTCAGCCTTCCTGCCAAGAATGGGGGCACTAGAGATTGTTGTAGCTGGTGGTTCACTGTAATACAGCGCTGTCTCATCCATATTGTATACATCGCAAGGATGGTAAGAACCAATGTTTCCTCTAATTGATGCTATAGAAGTAGTTATTGCTTCTTCACTGACGGCATCTGCTTCAGCATGGATTCTGTATACCCCAATGCTATATCGCTTTTGAAAACGAAGCTGCCAGCCATTGGAAATTTGATTCGTTCATTTTCCAGGATTTGCAATTTTTCTGCTATTTTTTGACCAGCTTTCTTGATTATATCCCATTTCGTCTGAATTTTATTTCGTTCTGCAACCTGGATCCATAGTGCCAAAGCCTCTTCCAATTTCTAGAATACTAACTGTAAGCCACATTAGTCATTAAACTTAAGTGTTACCACATGGGCACAGCTACGCTGCTTCTTTTTCCATTGAAATGTATAATCTTCTTTATCTTCTCGGGCGCGCTTCAAGAGCTTGAATATGGTAGTGATATTTGGTGGCTTTCCCAACTTGAACTCATCTTTAGCCCAGGCCGACAACTGCGCATGGGTTAAACGCGGATTATCGGTTTTCTTTTTGAAGAGTGCCGTTTTTTGAGCGGTAGTCAGCGAGACATATTGTTCAACCGTTTTGTACTGAAACTATCCAGTTCCTTGCAATACTATTCACTTTATTTATGTATATCCGAGAGAATGATAACAATGACAGGTCACTTATCGGACATGAATCATAGGTCATTGTAAAGTGAAAATGTATCACTGCTTAATCATAGCCAATGTTAGTGGATAACCAGTATTTTTGTACTACGTTGAGTCATTGCACCTCCCCGTTAATGTCCCCCCGTCCATTTTCAATCAGTATAGCCTAACGGAGGCATTAACAGTAGCGGAGGGGAACTGTACCAGTTAGTCCTATTCCTGGACCATCATGTAATTGACCATTAAATCAGTTGTAATAGGAAGCTGTTTGACTTGACATTTTGTTCATGGCTTAACGGTAAGAGAAATATTCAAAGGCTTCCCGCCTTGACTTTTCTAGTTGACCACTGAAATGCTTGGACTAATGCGACCTGCCGATCGAAATGTCTGTGTGACATTCCATATCATAACAGCTTCAACGGAGAGATATGAGCGCAGGGAGAGATCTGTATGTTCAATGGCCTCCTTTTCCTGGTTACACTAAGTTCACATTAAAGAATCACAGGTTTTTGGACTATTTCTGATTCACGAGCTCAAGTTTAAGTAAAAGATAGTCGACTTGAGAACCAATGTTAGAATCTGCAGCGGACCAGGAAATTGGTTTTTTGAAGTATTATCTTGCAGTTAATGAAAAGCAGTAACCATCTCCTGTCTTAGATAAGTACAATTCAATCTCCATTCTTGTGTACACCTCTCTTGCATGCAGAGGGTCCCTTTGACCTTATTCAATAACGAAACACTGATGTCACAGTAATGACAGCCTTCACACTGCATGACGCTTACAATAAAGAATGTCGTTGCATTCTTTACAACTGCATTATACCGTTTTTTACTGTAAGGAGCTGCCAAAATCGCTAGACAAGAAATCAGCTGGATTCTATAAGTCGGTTGTTTTGCTTGTCAGCAATAGATGTAAAAACCAGGGGAAACTGCGTTAAATGTGGAGATAATGCATTTCATATTCATGTTGCTCGCGGAGTGTAAGATGCACCATGAGACCTTGTATGAAGAAAATCGTGCAGCGTGCATAAAATTGGCCGTGATTTTAGGAGAATGCCAACTTCCTGGAAATGATCTACCGAGATTTGGGTTATTGTGACACAGAAAATTTCATACTACGATTTCTACCGCATTTGCACTAAATCAAGGTGTTGCCAACGTTAATGTAACGATAGAGGAACAGAGCCCTTTATTGACTTGCTAGCTGCACCAAGGGCTTTTCAAATGATATCTTTCAACCGAGGTGATAGTAGAATGCTCTGTTCGCATAGGATCAAGTAGGTTTCTATTGAACAATAGTCTTAACAGAGCGATATATACTTCTTTTCATTAAACTGAATCATGATCTTTTAGTCTTTTTCCACTGTTATGGATAAATAGCAAACCGTTGTAACCAAATATGTAACTTAATCCTGTAGTTACTTAATCCTTGCATACAAGCATAATTTCTTTGAAGTTGTTTTTTACGCCTAGTAATTGGGAATACATATATCTAAAAGATTGTCAACTGCTAAAATGCATGTAGCACAAAGTACTACCTTAAGACAAATCAAGACCTCTACCCCACTGTGGAGTCCGTGTGATAAAGTTCAACCTCAACTCAGTTACATAGCTGATTGATTCCTATATAAATGCAGTCGATTTTCCGCATCTCTCTCACTATTCACCCACAAGTTGTCGATCCTTCCTTTTCCCGGTCCTTCCTTCTTTATCATGCGTTCTGTGCACATTGCCCTCCAGCTTATTGCTACTGCATTCCTTGCCGCTCAGGCTGCACCTTCAGCTTTGAGTGACGCCCTCCCTCCAATCATTGCAAGTCGTGTTCAGCCTGCGCGTACACCTTCCTTCCCTGGTGATCTCACTGCTGAACGAGATGCTATCGAAAGGAATGGCCCGCTTTCTGATGTCGACCCTCAGGCATACGGAATGTCCTTAGTTACTACGGCTAAAAACATTCTTCTACCGCCACCTGACGATAATGGGAACGTCACCGTAGTCACCGCTACGGCAGCTCAGGTGGCCGACCTCGAATTCTACGCTGGTGTCATTTCTACTGCTTATTGTCCTTCCGTGTACCTTGGTAATAAGTGGGACTGTGTTCATTGCTTATCAACCGTGCCCGATGCCAAGATCATTACTACCTTTGTGACCGAAACATACGGTATTACGGGTTATATTATCAGAAGCGACGCCAAAAAGACGATCTATTTGATTTTCCGAGGTAAAAATTTAAGCGAAAGGGGAAGAGACGTTGTAATGTAAAATGCTAATAATTGATATTCAGGCACCAACTCTATCAACAATCTTATTGCAGTAAGGCGTTTTATCGTGTATAATCACAACATCAAATGATTAATCCATATGTTAGGATCTCAAATACGCTCTTACAGACTATACTCCAGTCAAAGGCGCAAAAGTGTTTTCCGGTAAGTCGTGACACGTATTGTAGATATTGCCCGAGATTTAACTTTCCGCTACAGGTTTCTACGATGGTTATAAGGAAGCTGCAGCAACTGTTGTGCCTACCATGCAAGATCAGATAACCAAGTATCCTGATTATGAGATCGTCACCGGCGGGTAATTTCACTTTTCTATTTACCCTCTGAGATCATCACTAATATCAGATGGGTTTTCTACTGTACAAAAGGCATTCCCTTGGTGCTGCTCAATCCCTTCTTGCCGCTTTAGATCTTTACCAGCGCGACAAGAGGTTCAGCGCCAAAAATATGAAGGTGATAACAGCTGGTGGTCCTCGCGTTGGTAATCCCGAGTTTGCGTACTACGTGGACAGCACTGGCATTCAATTCACAAGAATTGTCCACGAACGTGATGGTAAAGAAACCATTGAGTCAATCTATATTCACCTATCTCATGCAAATCTTATAGTTGTGGCCCACGTTCCCCCTGAAGCTATGGGATATCTTCACGCTGGTGTTGAAAATTGGATTTACAAGGAACCGTCCCATGTCCGTACGTACTAAGCTTAAATTCCATTTAATGTGTTCTACGTTCTAATGTTTTCATAGGTATTTGTGAAAGCAACCTTGAGTCAAACAAATGCTCCAATTCAATTGCACCCCTATACAGTGTAACTGATCATTTGGAGTAAGTGCTGAATTAATACTGAGCTCGGGGTCTAAGTGTCTTTATTCTTTTTTTTTTTAGATACTTTGGCATTAATGAAGGCCTTTGCCTTTAAGTCCTAAAGCGTCCACGTAATGGTCCGTAATTGATATTGATCCTGCTTGTTATCATTGTCAGAAGCAGATATTTATTTGTTGTTCTGGAATAGTAGGAGAATGTCTTATCGAAATCCACTTTTTTACGATTTTTATACACAAATTTAAGGCTCTAATAAAGCCAAGCTAGAATTAAACGCACCTTGTCTAGTCTCTGACTAAGCTACGGTTCCTTCACTACGTCATTATAGTTGTGCAGCGCTTTTAGGCGTGAGCTTTGATACCTAACTGACTTTTTGAAAACTGATAAATATAAGTAGCACGGAACATTAATCGCTATTAGATAACATAAGGTCAAAAGGATAAGCGATACGTTTGTTATGTATTGATCTTTGGGTAACAAAGAGAAAAAAAAGACATGCATAGCACTCTAACAAAACCGCTTGTAAAGAATATTTACATGTATCGCCTAATGCAAAAGTTACATGCGCTACATCCAGTGTGAACACATGCAGCTTATACCGTTCCACTACGGTCTCTTGTTAGTCGCGATTCCAAATGAGCCAAGCCTGCTCGAAACACACCCACGACTGGTGCTTTCGCAGGTTGTATTGCCGAGTCTCTTGGTACAGTCGAATTCATTGGTTCATCAATCATTATGCTGGAAGAAGCGGTTGGATGAACACCGTTCACCCATTGCTGATCTGAGTCCTGCTCATGACCATCCACAGTTTCTAATTGTTCCTGACGAACTTCGTTCACTCGATTCGATCCTGATGGTCTGGTTTCCAATTCAGTTTCTACTAACTGCTGATGTAGAGCCATGCTGCTTTGAGAGCGAGAAAGGTTGGATTTAGGAGGTGAAAGAAATTCGGCTATCCGCCTAGTAACAGAAGCACTTGAGGATGCTCTTTGTCGTAGTCTCGGAGGTGCCAATGGAGATGATGAACGTCGTGTCGTATTTGCTGTGGAAGATGATGTGCGTAGGACAGGCAGGCCTGGTAGACTTGGGTGAAACTTCAATGAACGAATAGGGATGGTTGGCGACATATTATCTGGGCTGTCAGAGAAAGAATCTGCTCTAGCCGGACTAAATGAGGATGTCGAATCAGATCTTCCGGATAACAAAGAGGAGGAAGAAGGTGAAGCAGATAACTTGGGTGAACCAGGAAGAGATTGGAAACTATCGCTATATCCTCGACTCCGATTGACTGTTCTTGATGGTTGGTCTAACCCGTCCGTATTCACTACTGGATGATCGTTTGTTTTCTTCATAATGGCATTAGCGGGTAACTCTGCAAACATAGCCATGATTCTGTCTTCATTGTCACTCCAATGGGCTGCACATAATCTGTACTCTAGTGCTATGGTTGGCCTCGCAGTGCGTTGAATAAATCGACCTCGTGTTACATACGAATCAAAGTATGGCCCTCCACAAAATGAGCACGTCTGGCTGCGGCCCAGATAATCCTTGATATGATGCGGAAGATCGCTAGGGATCGGAAGTTCTATTCGCACAGCAACACGGGCACAGATCTCGAACAGGGATGGAGGATCGTGTTGCGCATCGTAGGTAAATTCATTCACAAACTCACAGTGGTCTGCCATGAGCTTCAATGACTTAAGCGTAGCGATCTCTGCAGGGATTGCTTCTAAAGGATTGTGTGACAATGTTAAGCGGGCTAGGTCGCGTAGCTGAGCCAGTTCCCTGGGAATCTCTTCCAATTTGTTGTTGTTAAGAATCATATATTGAAGCTTGGGTAGTAAGCCAATGGATGGCGGAAGATAAGTGATATTGTTGTGACTCAGGTTTAGTATTTTCAACTTGGATAGGAAAGCAATGGTGTCTGGAATCGTTTTTAGTTGATTGTGTGAAGTGTTCAAAGCACGCAAGTTCTTGAGATACCCGACTTCAGGAGGTAAACTGGTCATCTGATTTTGAGATCTGATGTAATGATTAGCATGACTATGCTCCTATAGATCGATTTCTGTACTTACAGATTGAGCTTGGTTAAGTTATCCAGATAGCCAATGCTAGGACTAAGTTTAACAAGGGACTTTCCCGTAAGATCCACAGCCATGGAGGGTCCTGTTAATCTCCTCGGTCTTTGAGTACGTGGCGCCACGTCCCCCACGGTGAGTTTATCCAGATTTTTGTCCTCGTCAGCTGTACGTTCAGTTTGTGTACTGGGATGGATCATGCCATTTTCTGCACAAACCCCTTGTGAGATGTAATGTTTGATATCGGGGTAATAGGTTTCATCAATATAAGCCAAATCTTTTTCTAGGTCTCGTCGTATCAGCGACAGCCGTTTCAACTGACGACAGTGCTTGCATTCCTCGTCAATGATGGTTGCTGCCACAACGTTCTCAGATACCGATGACAGGGCATCAGTCTTGTTCCCGTTGCTGTCTGTACCCCTCCGGCTTGCAGAACAGTTATTTTGACAAGTGATTTCAAGCTTATAAAGTTGGGGGTTGGCAAGGACAAAGTCTGTTACTGTTTTATCCTCCTCGAGCGTCTGCTCTGCCAAGCCTTCTTCACTTTCATTTCTGTTAACGTATCCAAATGTAAGAGGAGCATGGTGTTTGCTGGTGTGTTGACCCATGTTAATGAAGTGACATGGAGAGTCAGGAGAACAGAAGGAAACCGGGAGGTGCTGGGAAAAGAAGAAAAAAAAAGGCAGCAGCACAACAAACCAACTTAAAATCACGTGTGGGTTGTTGACCTGGTTTTATTTTAGCACGTAAAAAACGTCGTAACTTCTTGATCTTCCAACTTATGTTAATAAAGGTTAGTTGGAAAAAATAAGATCATCTTTCCATACTTGGGAATATAGGTGTAATACCCAGCACAAGTTCTAATCCTCTTAGTTCTGGGAATAGCATATAGTTCCTAACTGCAAGCAAACAGGGAGTCATTGTGTTCTTGCAAAGTAGAGTTAAATTTCTCCTAGGAAACAAGCAGTGGAACAAACTGACAAAGGGATCGGTCGTAGAGATTGATTACATGTCTTTGCTAGACCGATGTAATAGTAGATTTTGTAAATCAACGAATAAAGGCGGTTACTAACGATTATCATCCCTTCCAACCCGAGAGAAGCTAGCAGCTGTACAGTAACATTGAACCTTAAAAATACTTTCCGCTAATCAAATTTGAGTAAAGGATTCATGTCATAGCAGCCAGTTATTCGGAGTCAAAGGAGAAAGGCACGTCTGATGATGGCTGACTGTTCGATTCATCCGTTCCTGACAGCTTTACATTCTCACTACGTGAAAGATTAAGTTGTTAGTAACTACCAACACTGTCACTTCTTTAAAAGTGATAAACCACGTTTCCACAAAATAGAGTTTAGGGGGGGACTATATTTTAGAGGTAACGGTGAAAATCTTTAATTTTTTATTTATGACGGTGAACACACGCTTGTTTAAGCCTAATTGCTCTCGTCCGGTCTGTAAAGGAACAGTCCATTAAAAAAAACCCTGAACAGTGGAACAGGGAAAAGGGAAAGAGAAACAACACAATGGAAGATGGGAAAGGCAAAAAGATAGTTATATGGAAGGAGAAGGGTAGAGGAAGAATATGAAAATGAAAATGAAAACAAAGAGATGACTTTTTAGAAGAAGAATCCTGAGGCTTTTTTTGTTTTTTTTTTAATAATCATAATAAAGACGGGTCAAGGGGGAGTGTCTTCCAGCCACTTCAGAAGTGGGAGTCCGAGGGCAGGGTCAAATGGAGGGCAGGGTTTTCCATGGCAGTAGTAGTCGATTTGCACAAGGGTTTCGCAGAGGATGGGCCAGATGCAGAGCCAGTAGGCTTGGCGCCGTGCAGATGAGGGCCGAGCTTTTGGAAGCTGGTTCAGTATGTAGGAGATCGGATCAGCAGTGATAGAATGTGAAAGGTGGAGTCGATTGTGAAGGCGGAGGCAAGTGGTAAGATGGGATTTGCTGGTATGGCCTGTTTTGCATTGGCATTGCTGCGGTTTACCAGGCAACCATCCGAGCCGCCATCNCCCCAACGCTGGACGGCAAGCTCGGAGTAACTTTGACGCTGGCTGGGAGCATCGGGCCTCATATGTGGTCTGTAGAAGCTGGCGAGCGGTTTGTTTAAGTGTACGTGCGGTGATGGCAGAGTAGGGGGATGGGAGCTGGATCCAGAGACGAGTACAGGTCAATTGTTGCCAGTGGCTCTGAGAGTTGGCAAGTAAGGTAGGCAGGAGGAGAGAAATGAGGGTATCATTGGGAAGATGTAGCGAACGGAGAATAAACTTTGCTTGGAGGATGGAGATGCGATCGGTCATAGCAGGGAGTTTGGCGAT
>MZZL01000411.1:0-79595 GCA_002749535.1 Apophysomyces variabilis | reverse complement strand
ATTCGAGAGAAAGCGTTATTTTAGTGGCCAAAGAAATAAAATATCATATAGCTGAGCTCTTCCTGGTATCTAAAATGCTTTACATTGGTTAGTGACTCTTCCCGACAAGTCTAAGCATTCAATACGTCAAAAAGACCATTGCAGGTACAGCTGTCATGCCATCCTCAGGACACCCTCCGACTTACTTTATCTCTGCAAATCCATCTATAGAGTACCAGACTGCACCAAGGTTAAAGATCGTGCACATATTAATAATTCCGTTTCAATATATGCGGGCTGTACTTCCGATGCTCAGTTGTAATCCAAGTTCACTTCGACCAGCCGGATAGGCCACGAAAACTCACTTTCGCGCTATTCCTTTTCGCTTTTTTTGACGGAGATATTAAATGTTGTCAATCATTATCTGTCATGAATGAGGAAGCCTTACTCTGATAGCATGTCCATCCGCACTATATCTGTTGGATCTGATCTGTTTTTTCTTTCCATCGATTAATTAATACGGAAATGGCATATTAATGTATAGGACTCTCAATTCATAGCTTTCTTATGCTTTAACTCTTTAATCAGTTTATAAACAGCACGTAGAGGAAGCAAAAGGTTTGCCATAATGATTTCTTGTAACAATAATTAGTTAATCATGGCATACAACAAGAAATATCCAGATATAACTGATACAATCAAAATATAGCAGGGTTGCATAAGAATATAGAGCCTTTGGAACGTTCGTTTCCGCCTATTTCATAACTTTTGCGTTGACATAGGATGCGTTTACGCTACTGAATATCTGTTTGTGTCCATTAGATGCCAACATATGCGTCAGGTTTAAGATGCGTAGTGCTTTGAAAGGCGTCCTCTTTAGGTTCGCTTCGGAAATGTTGTCCATCTGTGGTACATCGTCCATTTACGAAAAAGGTGACGTTGTTTTCTATCGCACATGTACTACTAAAACCGTCAAACTCTCTTGTGTTATGGAAATTACTTCACTTCGGACAAAAACCTTTTCGAGGTAACCATAGCCATTTATGGATTATATTAGATTCACCATGACACTTTGACAAAAACCTCTGCTTCTTGCATGGATGCAAAATTTATATAGATTAGCGTAAAATAAAATTTATTATCGTATAGTGGTTAACGTCGTTTAGCAATTAATACCGAGTTTACCACCTCATTATGTGGATGTACTTCTGCCAAAGTTTCAAAACCACAGGCATTAAGCTCAAACGGCTCAACAGAAGGGTATAATAATTTTCGAAGAGAATGGGCGCTTCGGACCATGACAACAGCGCCTGGTTTCATATCATTCGCAATGCGCTTCAGGAATTCCATTTTTTGCTGTTTATCTCCCACTAGGGCTCCTAGGATAACCACGTCTGCATGACCATAGCCGGTATATTGACTCGCGTCTACCTCGTGAAACTTTAGACGATCTTGCATGCCAAGTGACCGAACAAGTTGGGAAGATATGACGATGGCCTGGTGATTGTTGTCGACGTTGTCAACATGACGTATTTTAGGGCATTGCTGAGCCATGAGTATTGAGGAAAGTGGCAAAGGCCCGCTGCCGACAAACACCACACGTGTCAAGGTTGCACCAATGCCTTCTAAAGCATGGAGTTCCAGACGGGAAAGTCCAACATAGTTTTCATAATACACAAATTGGGATATAGGATTGGCAGCTTCTTGCTTGTAGAGACTGACAAGCTTTCCAGCCCAGTACCATTCTAATAAGTACTCCCCTGAGGAGCAAATAGCACGTAGAGGGCCTGTTAAAGCTTGAATATTTGGATGACGAAGAACTCGATGTGTTATGTCTTGGTCATATTCTACCACACACATCTGGACAAGCCTGGTGAAAAGGGTATTTACACAGCTACTAGGTTTGAGTGAGGGCTGAGTAGCTAGTTCGAGGTATATGTGTTCGATTTCATCCACCAATTTCTGGGCTTCGATTACAGAGTTATTCTCCCTGAATAGAGGGCAATGGTTACAATGACGGTGGTCGCGGTCATCTTGGATCAACTGATGGTGCAACATAATGTAAGAACTGTGGATAGAGTGGGGGGGGGGGAAGGAACAAGAGCAAAGAAAGCCGTTGATAACAGCGAGCAAAGAAAGGGCTTTTCTCTATATATATAGACTTTTTTTTATCCGTGCTTTTCGATAGATCTAATCTCAACAGTGTGATCATATTGAGCCACTGTAAAGAAGAAATCAATAGATGATAATATAAATAGTGTATCAATCCCCGAATGTTACCATGCTTCCTCTTTTTTTTTTTTACTTTACAAAAGAATATATAATGTTCGGACATTTCTCGTGTCTTTAGCTGCCCGACACGTCTGACCAACCATACCATATTTAGTAGTCGTCCATTGTTTAGAAATCAAGCTTCTCTTTTCTGAACACGAACATAAACATAGAGATAGAATGTATTGAAATAAAGAAATACAAACAAAAGGCGGAAGTTAAAACAGGCTGAATAACAAAAACGAATTATTTTTAAAAGGAAAAAGAAATTCAAGAGGGGCAAGGTAAAGTTTTGAAAAGACTTGAACACAATCAGGGTATCACAACGACAACAGAAACACGGAACATCAGACGATTGTGCTGATGACTATGTTGCATCGGAATCACCAGCCTTAAGTACAGAATCATCTTGATTTGTATTGATGCTCTTGCGATCTCGTTCCCGCCGTTCTCGAAAGCTACGTGTGCTTTGTTTCTTACGGATACCTTGAAGAGACATTGCGTATTCCTCACTTAAACTAGCTGGTATCATGTTGTCCGCAAGAGGACTAGGGTTTTGCTGTTGTTGTTTTACCCGTAGTGTCCCGAGGCTACGGCGCTTCCATGGAACATCACTGGATTCAATTCCTGCAATCGCCGCTAAATTGCTTGTTGAAGCAGATCGATTTGGTCCGCGCCAAGAGGCCTCGTGATGAGCTGTCATGGATGGCTGACCAGCACTGACAGTGTCTTCAGCCTGCCAGGTATCAGTTGCTGTTGTGATACGCTTGATCGGTAGTAGGTCCCCTTGATCTGCTCCCTCAAATGCCGGCTTAACCCAGTCCGGTGGATCGCCTACCGTCATCTTGATAGGATCCTTAAAACCTTCGTACTTTTCAAATATAGTAAAGTCAAACGTTTTAAATGCTTCTTCGATGTACTGAAGTTCTCTGTCTTGCTTCGATAGATACTCGACAGGATTCTGTCGTTTTGGTCTACGGGGCTTTCTTGTTTGCGCTGAAAGAGGTACGTCGTCCAGTATAAGCTCTTCCAAATCAAAAGTAAGCTCAAAGTGATTCTGATCTGCTGCTGGCTGAAATGGTGGTTCTAGTGTCTTCGATTCCAAACGACGCCAGTCGACGGAGCGGAAAAATGGATGACGAACTAATGCCACCCAGCCAGCATCCCCTTGACCTAGTCGCTTATTCGGGTTCATTTCAAGAAACTGAAAGGACAGATTTGTGTTAATACTCAACAATATCCTATCCTAAACATCTTACAAACATCTTCGTAGACTGACCCCTTGAATTGCCGCCAGACATTCCCCAGAGACGTTGCGCTCATTGGTAGGGTAATGGATGTAGCCACGTCGCACTGCTGCTCTTAATTCGTCAGTAGTTTCATGTTCAAAGGGTCTCTAGGTATTCTGGTTTAGGCAGCATGGATTTGACAACAAAAACCATTTACCTTTCCGTAAACACATTCATACATAGTAACGCCTAAGCTCCACCAATCCACTGCTTCGTTATAACCACCGCCTCTGTAGATCTCGGGTGCTAGTAAATAGGTTTTGAGCAAATTGAATTGGTAATAACCTAAGCATATACCCATGTAGTACGCAGTGCCGGAGTTAGATGTAAGTTGCTTGTGGTCATGTAGGTGAGAGGCAATGTTAAAATCCGCCAAGTGGACATGGCCCTTATCGTCCATCAATATGTTCTGAGGTTTGATATCTCTACACAATCATTTTCTGTCAGTATCATATGTTTAAATTTTGCATATTTAGGTACCGATGGACAACTCGGTTAAAATGTAGATATTTGACAGCTGTGGCTAGTTCGGCAAACCAAAAACGGATGACATCTTCTGTAAATCGGCCGCGCGAAATATGGTAATACAGATCGCCACCCAGCCTATTGCTAATAAATGAACTAGCATATATGGTTCGTATATACCCACATCAAGTCTGTAACCATATACATATATTCACTGTCTTGGAAGGCAAACCTCAGACGACATAAAAATGGATGGTCCAACTGTTCCAAAATCGTGCGTTCTCGGACAATGTTGCGTATTGCATCCATTTGGATACATTGTTGTTTGTTGATGTATTTTAAAGCGTAAAGTTGACTTGTTTCGCGGTGTTCGACAATTCGCACCTAGAGAAAGCATGCTTGTCCACAATTAAAGTTTACCTCCCCATCTAACCATAATCCCTCCGGAAACGTACCTTTCCAAACGCACCGCGACCAACAATTCTCATCAGCTTAAAATGGGATAAGCGGACTATATGAAGTGAAGGAGGCCCATTCGACATTTTTCGTCAGGTCAGGAGTAGCACAACGTTTCTTACTTGCCTTCCTCCTCATATTCGTCCGAGCGGCTGTTGGCTCCGCCAAGTGCAGTCGCAAGTAAACCTGAGAGGAACCGAATTTTGACTAATTTCTTGAAGAAGAAAGGAATACGCTCGGCCAAATAGACGCAGCACGGAACTGGTGCCTTTAATTCGAAATGGGCGAATACTTAATTACATCCCCGACATCCGTAGCGGTGACTTCAGAAATAGCCGCAACAGTTAAAGGTGCCCTAGCTCTTCAGCCACCGCCGGACCCAGGTCGCTTCCATGCTCTCCCAGACAATCGCCTCATTTATTCAGCGCCCCATAATCCAACGTTCCGGCCAACGAAACGCAGCAATAGCTATTAGCATATACCAATGTAGACGTCTAGCTTCGAGTAAAACTGCTGCCACAAAGCCTAAGTGGCAACGTGAACCACCCGAGGTGTTGGGTATTCGCGATCCACCTATTGTAGACAAAAGCGGCTGGCTTCAACGTAAGAAGCAGAAACTCAGAGATATGACAGATTACGAAAAGGCATTCGCCGCCCATGCCGCCGAGCGGCGCCATTTGTACGATCGAGCTATGCAGGCCTATATGCAAATGTCTAACCTACCTTCCTTAATAGGGTGGAAGAAGCCACAAAATCTTATTTTGCTGATGTTCATGGTAAGTTTATATTGCGATGCAAGGGTGATATCAATGATATGAACCATGATTTAGAGATGCGTGAGCATGGTGGCAAGATGTATCATGCATCGAATAAATTGATAAAGGCGGAGGTAAAAAAGATGAAGATATCCAACGCCATTAAATGTGTACTAATCACTCGCCCTTGGAACAATATATAGAAAGCTTGTTATATGCCGGATTTTGAAGGATCCAATTTAAGAAAACAGAACGTGCACACTACAGATTTGCTAGTTGGAAAGATATCGCTGATGTCTTTTGTCTATTCAAAGTCAGGAGAGGTATAATGAGATATGAAAAGACCAGTTCTTGATCTCTGCTTTCTTTTCCTTTATAGTCCCATGTAAACAGCTTTGCAGAGCCATTTCTTAAGAGATTCTCGAAAAATGAGCAGGCTCAGTTGGTTGAGGTAGCATTGCTCCCTTTAGCCAATATATACAAATTCAAACTTATTGACATTGTTCCTAGCTGAACGTGCAAGAAAATCTACTTAAGCAGTTACTGTTGAAAGCCTTTATACCAACTATCCGGAAAAATCTCGCTGAGGAACGCAAGGTATAGCATTAAACAGTGACTCAAACTGCTTGTTAATAACCTGCTTTGAAGGAAAATTACGTTCTCTTGCTGAAAGATATTTCAAGAGTACGAAAGCTGTTGGACATGTCCAATCAGTATATTGGTTACGTCTATCTCGTTGATGAAAACTGCAAGATTCGTTGGACAGCACATGGTAATGCAACTCCAGAAGAGATTAAGAACATGCTTGCTATGACCGATTATTTGATCGAAAAGCGCACAAAAACGGCAAGCCCTGGTGGCAACTTGCAGTGAAAGCAACGCTAGAAGTACAGCATCCTATATAGATAGCTCTACAGCGTCTTGATGGCGCTGAACAGGAGTCACAGACGCTGTGTTTTCCTGCTTTAGTATGCTGATGCATTGAATGGCATTTCATACATTGATATAGATAAACTATTTTGTTTGATACGAATTTCGTTCGTCCATGAAGTGACTGATAAAGTTAGCCAGGATTAATCAGCGCAAAACAATTCCACTTGGCCAAAGGCGCAGACAATTTCAGCGAAAAGATCCTTTCAAGCAAAATAAATACAAATTCCTGATATTTACATTGTGGTTATCATTCATTAACTATTATATCTATCTATTTCGGCTCAGTTGATCAATCTTCTGCACCAACTCCACAATCTGGTTCCTGTACATCTCCTTGACATCATTTACATCAGCTTTTAGTTCCTCTACTTGCTCTGTCCGTTCTCCAAGCAATTCCAGAGATGCTTGGTACCTAAAAATAGTTCAAAAAACCGTCAAAATAGAAATAAAGTGCATCTACCTTGCATTCAATTCTTTATGTTGTCTTTCTAATTCATGCACCGCTTTGCACTCGTTGCGACTATAAAAGAAATAAGTAACATCAAAGCCAAATGCCTCAAGCTTACAGTTTATCCATTTCGAGTGTCATATGGAGCATTTCCTCGGAAAGCTCGTCTGCATGATAGTTAGATCAAACTTGAACGATTTATCATGGTTGTTTTAATAAATTACCTCGAGATTGAGAAGAGCTCTGTAACTGCGTTTGGTAGAAACTTAACTGGTTCTCCAATTGACGAATATTGGCTTGGAGTCGTTCAATGATAACATTTTGCGCTGACGGGCTGCTAGTCGTTATCCCGATATGACTGCCGTCAATACTAGACCGCGAACTGATTGCTGGGCTATCTGCTGGCTATATCGAAATGAATATAGCGAGTCTAACATTGTATTGGTAATTACATCATTCGCCATATGCAGCGCTGTTCCGTTCTTTGCCAGTTCGTCATCAGTGTCCGCGGCTATTGATGGTGGTGCTTCCAGGTTTTTCATCCCATTTGCTTGCTCTGCCTTCAATTTCATCTCCCATTGCCTCTTTTCTTCTCGCACTCGTTCCTTGAGCAATATCCTATAATTCATCTTGACTGCTTCAATAGCCTTTCCTTCTTCTATATCTCTCTGTTCTTTCTCCTTTCGCAATTGTTCATTCTGCTCTTCGAGATTCTTCTTAACCAGTAATTCCGTATCTAACTGTGCCAGCAGGCCTGATTTCTCCTTCTGTGCATCCCCTAAACTAAGCTGGATAGTTTCTAATTGTGTTGTCTAGTAAAATTTCACTCAGTTATAAGGTTCTCGATGGGATGTCAACGTACTATTTGAGCAAGCTTGCTATCCAGTTCCTCCGCTTTCCGAATCGCTTTATCCCTTTCGTTCTCTGCGTCTTGTAATCGTGTAATCATACTATTTGTCGTTAATAACTATATCCGTTCTTTTATTGCCTACATACCTTTGTTCAGCAAGGTCACGGTTCTTAATAGCCACAGAATGTTGGTTTTGAAGCTCTTGGATCTGCCGCAGAAGTGGTGAAGTTGCTTCTTCTATACTATGGTTTATATCTTCAATTTGCACATCTGACATGCGAATGCGCTTCTGCAATTCCTGTACCAAGATATTAAACCTATGTAATTGATAATGTAGCTTACCAAAATTTCCTGCTGCAGAGTATCCTCGCGCGTACCAGCTCGTTCTTCAATGGTTTGAAGAGCAATTTGCAGATCTCGGACCTAATCAATAACTATGTTATTCAAATCTCTTAAAGATTTGATATCTGAGCATACCTCTTTTCGCAGCTTAGATTCCATGTTTTGAGCTTCCTCTTTCGCTTTTGTCAGTTCTTTATGCAGTCGATCATTTGCCTTAACCTGTGGAAACCAGTCAAACCCGAGCAGGCATAAGTTATCCTTTTACCTCTTTTTCTAAAACTGCTGCGTATGATTCTTCAAACTCCATCTTTGCCTTATTTCGTTCATCTTCCAAACTATCCCTTGCAGCTTTTAAAGCAATCTGCGTTGATTGAACCGTGAGGAAACACAGTTTGGTAGTATCATTCAATATACCTGCGTTTGCTTTTCCTTCTCTTTCAATGAAAGCACATCCGACTCCAGCTTGTTAATATGCTTTGTTTGCTCCTCTGTCATGTCCGATAGAACTTTTATAGATTCTATCCATCATTTTTTAATTTGTCAATTCTGGAATAATACTTCTACGAACCTTGGTAACGTTTTTCCGCTTCAGTGCTCTTTAGCACCTTTGAATTAGCTTCCGCCAATTCGGAAGTAATTTTCTCAAGTTTTTTTTGAAGTTCGTTGATACTTTTGCTATGCTCCGATTTCTCGCTCCGCAATTTTTTGATCATCGTATTATGTTTCAACTCGTTCTTCGACAACTTCTCACCTTTCAAACTATCAGTACGTTTAAATTTTGTATAGAATTCAGTACCTTCCTGCATAAGTCCTTGAATTTTTTCTTCTTTCACCGCCAGCTGTTGCTTAAGTTCTTCTATAGTATTCTCTAGCTTCTTGATATTTCTTTGATCACTATTAGTTAGGGTATTTTGTCTGCCTTGCTGTATTTTTGCCAACTGGCTTTGAAGATCTTTGATTTCAGCGCGGGCTTCTTGGCTCTCCATTGCGTACTTCTCCGCATCTTGCTGAGCTGAATGCAGTTGATCGTGCAGTTTTGTAATAGTTTCCATAGCTTGAAGTAGTTGATTTTCTCTTTGCTGTAATATTCGGTTATTTTCATCCTGGGCGTTGTCCTGATCCCTTTTACGTTCATTGGCCGTATCTGGGGTTATACTATCCTCTTTTACTTCAACCACCTTGTTATCACTGTCGCCTTCATTTGCAATAACATGTAATGCGTCATTATCTTCATCATCATCTGTACTTTCCTTCACACTGGTTGTTGCGATTGATGGCATCTCGCTATTCTGGCTCGTATTGCTATCTTCAGCTGTGCTTGTGAGGTCATTGTCGGTATCCTTCGTTGTGTCCGTGTCAATCTGAACTGGTATACATGTTTCTTCAGCATCTTTCTCTTCTTTATCCTCTATTGCGTCGTCAATCGATCCCTTTTCTCTGGGTACATTTTCAGCATCGGATTCGTCTTTCGATGGGCCGACGGGGTTTTCGTCGGAATTCAACACTACAGACTTTTGCGCTGAAGTTGGCTCCGTTGAACGAGAAGACACAGAAGAAGATCGAGAAGGCGGCTTTCGAGTCTTTTCGGCCATTACTGCTGCCAAACGCGCCGAAAGGTCGCTGCTTTGTCGAGCAGGCTTCGGAGTAGAAGGAGCATGCACTTGAGATGGTAAAGATGAAGTGGACTTGGCATTGTTAAGCGATCGATTTGTTTTTTTGGGCTTCTGAATGGTGGTAACCATACCGCTAATGGGGTCCATGTAGGTTTCCGTTTCTGTTGTGGAGTCTGAACTTCCTATTAAGCTCGCGATGACTTCGATCTATTAGCAACATACCATCGGCATGTGAGTCCCGTGCCTGACTGGTATCATTCATATTATTAGCATTTTGCTCCAGGAATGTATCAAATGTTGTCTCAACATTAGAGATGGCTTGCTTTAATAGACCGCCCCAGCGAGTCGGTTCACTCGAACCAAAAAACCCGCTCATTATAATCGTATAATAGCAGTGAGGGTAATGTGAATGCACAAGGCGTCCTGTCCAAAAGGGAGATAAGAGGAAAGTTGGCTTAGAAAGTGTAAATGCAGGTGCCACACTGGGGCGCTTTGAAGTTAAAATGGTCGCAAGTTGGAAGGTTAGCGGGAGGGACGCACATGAATCGTTTTCAAAAACCGATGCATCCTGGACCGGACTCTAATCAGCCATCCCCGAAAAAGCCACTGTGACCGATTCTCCAAAGACGGAATTCGAATCAGGGATCACTGGAAAAAAAAGAGTGGACCGAAAAAAAAAAACTGTCTTCTAACGTTATGGGTAAGATCCAAAAGAAAGGAGTGAAAGGAGCCGCCTCCAACTACATTACAAGACAGCAAGCTTTGAATAAGCTTCAGATCTCTCTTGCTGACTTTAGGTAAAAAGGAAATAGGCAAAAGTTACAATATCGCCTTCGATTCTGACAGCACATGCTTAGACGCCTTTGTATCCTCAAGGGCATTTATCCTCGTGAACCCAAAAATAAGAAGAAAGCAAACAAGGGATCAACTGCACCAGCAACATTTTACTACGCAAAAGACATTCAATATCTTCTTCATGAACCTCTCCTGGCTAAATTCCGTGAATACAAAGCCTTTGCGAAGAAGTTGAACAAAGTCCTCCATAAAGGGCAATACAGCACAGCCAATGCACTAAAAGAGAATAACAAACCAGTCTACACGCTGGATCACATTATCAAAGAGAGGTAAAACATCGAAAAGGGAGATCCTATTGCTTATAAGTCATATAGATACCCAAGTTTTGTGGATGCTTTGCGTGATCTGGACGATTCACTTTCGATGTTGTTCTTATTTTCCAAGATGCCAACAGACAACCAAATCAAGGCTGAAGCGGTCGCTGACTGCCGAAAATTGATTGCCGAATTCCAAACATATGTCATGAAGGCTCAATGCTTGCGAAAAGTCTTCTTTTCCATCAAGGGTATCTACTACCAAGCAGAAATAAAGGGACAGACAATCACATGGATTGTTCCCTACCAGTTTTCCCAGGCAGTATGTGCTCGCGAGTCTCATATCGTTTCAAACAGCTCACTTTATGTTAGGTGCCTACCGATGTTGATTTCCGCGTGATGTTGACCTTTTTGGAGTTTTATCGTACGCTTGTTGGATTTGTAAACTTCCGTCTGTATAACGAGTTGAATATAACGTATCCTCCTAAACTTGATGGAAGCGGCACGCTGGTTTTGGATGAAGTTTCAGCACCATCGACAACTGCAGTTGATCCGGAGGATTCGACTACGGGTATGGATGAGTTTGTATCTACCGCTAAGGATGAAGATGACAACGACGCAGTGACATTGCGAAAAATTCAGGAAGCATCTAATGAGGTCACAAATCTGCAAAAGCTCTTTTCGAAATGTGTTTTCTACCTATCACGCGAAACGCCTCGTTATGCTTTGGAATTCATGATTCGATCATGTGGTGGTCAAGTCGGCTGGGACGAGACTGTCGGCGCAAATTCCCCCTACTCTGAAAGTGATGAGCGCATTACTCACCAGATCTGTGATCGTCCTACTGTCAGTAACCGTGTGTTATCACGATCATATGTGCAACCTCAGTGGATCGCGGACTGTATCAATGCTCGCAAATTGTTAAAAACTAGCTCATACGAACCTGGAAAAGTATTACCGCCCCATTTGAGTCCCTTCGTGGAAACCAAGGAAGGCGACTATGTGCCTGATGAGGCTGCTGAATCAGAGGAAGAGGTAGAAGGAGATGAGGCAGAAAACGAAAACGCAGATGAACAGTCAGCTGAGAACGGTGCGGAAGGAGCGCAAACAGAGAATGCAGAAGATGAATATGAGCGCGAGCTGAAGGCAGAAGCAGCAGGCGTCTCATTCTCTGAATATCAGCAGCCTACCCAAAAATCAAAGAAGCCTTCTAAGAAACGAACAGCGGCTGAAATCGAAGAGGAGGAACGAAAGGAAATGGCAACAGTTATGATGACGAATAAGCAACGAAAGCTTTACGAAAAGATGCAATACGGCAAACAGAAGAAAGCAGAAGAGGTAAACACGGATAAAGTTGAAATGTACCTTGTTTACTTAACTTCTTTTTTATTGTAGGTCGCTAAATTGGAGCGGAAGAAGAAGGCAATCAAGAAAAGCAAAAAATAGATTATCATATCTCATACAACTCGATACTAAAAATAAACTCAAAAAGCATAGTCATTAAGTTCTACATGTCATCTACTAGAGTTAACGTGTTCCTACTCTGTATTATTTTCTATTTGCTTAAGAGATGCTATTGTTTTCTTTTCTATCCATGTTCGTTTAGCCATATATAGTGTTTCTTTCCAAGCAAGCAGACATTCTAAAGTATTTGCTATCGGGAATGGAATGAGAAGTGCAAGCTGAATCACTAAAGCATTTACACTCATCAGTAAGCTGCAATCTTTGATAAATCTAAGGACAAGCTCTGTTGGGGACACAGCTCGGCCGTTTCAACATCCAACCAATGCAAAGTAATTCGATTTTATCATAAACCACTCATGCGTAGTCAATACATGATATGACCTCTTGTGGAACTTGGTCCTGCAGAAATATCTTACCGATATGGGCTAAGGTTACCACAATGCTCTCTGCACATTGAGTTGAAGGCCTGGCAAGGAGTTATGAGAAAATGGGATGTGTGCTCTACGTGCATAATAGGATATATATTTGGCTTAGCAGACGTAAAGCAGGGAATTATTCACATACGCAAGTAGCTGGGGATGGAGTCATGCGGGGCAAAGAATAAGCAAAGTAAAACGGGCCTGATCTAGTATGGATGATGGATCAATGCTCGAAGGTGAGTCTATAAGATCACAGCACGCAAGGCCAAAAGCCTGGACGTCGCCCCCGGTAAGCAGTTGCAACCAATGAAGCCAAACAGCTCGTATTGTTCTCTGTAATAGAAAAGAAATACATGGTTTATAATGCAAGAACATGCAGATAGGAGAGATCCTTCCTATCGAAAGCATATTGTACACGAGAAAAGATCTCTCGACAAAGAAACTCCCGTCCTAACTGGTATGCTCTAACAGCAATGACATACTATATGCATAGCTGACGCTTACAACCACATTCAGCGGTTGTAAAATACGTTCTGTTCATGAGTGCAAGAAGCTTACTGGGGAACGGGAAGGATATGTATAATCATTTAATTGTTAAGCAGCATCAAAAATTTATTGCAAAAGCCGGTATGTACAAAATTTACACTAAGAAAGAAAAACACGACCGTTGAACTAGACAATCCTATACAGAAGTTCCTATACAGAGAAATTTTAAACAGATAATGTGTAAAGCACAATAGTAGCAAGTAATACCCAAGCATTGATACATAATATGGGTACATTGAGCGACAGATTCGAATGTGTCGTTGGTGGTAAACGACATTTTTCTTGGGTATTTGTCTGGCTGAACTTGTCAGCAGATTTAGGTATCGATACATTGTCCGTGGGAGTCAGTAGATGGGGGCTTGTGCATGCTGAAGCATGTTCGTATGTGTTTGCATGGTTGGAGCTTGACAACGATCTTTCTGTACATGGTTCATAAACCGCCAAGCCATTTAACTGAGAGTCAGTAACCATATTCATTTGTGGCGATTTATCCAAGAAATGACTGAGATGTTCCCACGACGTTTGCTCTTTGAGTGGCAGCGTTTCTGAGAACTTATTGTTGAATTCTTGCCTTAATGGGCTATTGTTTAGAATGGAGCATTGTCTATCCGCTTTCTGGGCGCAGTCTGTTGCGGTTTTATCATATTGCCGTTGTTCTATTTTCAACCGATTTTGCAAATCCACTATAGTCCTTTCTCTTTCACGAATGACGCGTTTCATCGCCTCCATTGTCGCATTCAGGGTAGCCATTTCGCGGCCCCGTTCATATTGGATATTGTACAGTAATTGGGCTCTTTGTCTTTCGAAAGTGGCCATGTCTCGAGCTTCTGCAAGTTTTGCGTTCAAAACCTCAACCTCGTAATATCTTTCTTCTGGTTGTAGATCATCTATCCCGATGTATTCGCATTGCCGCAGTCCATTGTAACTTGATGTTTCATATTCTATCAGCTTCGTCTTCAATGCTTCAATTTCGGTATCCTTGTTCTTTAAGCTCGCTTCATATTCTTTGATTGATCTCGATAAATCGTTGCTATCTGCCCTTGATGCTAACGCTTGTTCGGATGTCTTAACTGAATAATGCTGACTAGCAAGTTTAGAGATCTCGTTTTCCATCCGGTCAATTTCATTGCGTTGCTGTTTAATCTGATCAGACTTGATTTTATCTTCGCGGCGAGTAGCATCAAGTTGCTTTTCTAATTTCTTTTTCTGGTTTTTAAGTTCGCTAATTTCCTCTGCGTACTGTGATATGGTGATAGCATGCTCTTTGTTTTGCCGTTGAGCCTCGACTAGCGCTTTTTTAACTTCAGCCATTTCACTTTCTAGTTGTTGATGGAGAGATATCTGAGCAGCAAGTCCCTGTTCGCATTGAGATACTACTTCGCGCATAGTACTTTCCTCAAGTTGAGAGGTGTTGATTCTGTCGAGCCCATTCATCATCTGTTTAGGCGTAGAAAAGAAAAAAAAAGCAAGACAAATAAAATAAATGAATAAAATAAATAATGGTCCGTAAAATTCTGCTGCAAAGGGCATACGCCATCTGATAGCAAATATACCTACCGGTGCAGTCGTGGCATTAGCTTTGGAGCTTCTTAAAATTAAATTAAGCAAATGACGAAGCCTAGCAAAAGATTTTGGGTAAGACTTTCATAATCTGCAAATAGTAAGATCTACCTATCCCTTGTCTCGACCTCTTCCTCTGTTTTTTCTTGCATTCTACTTTGCAATTCTGCAATCTTCTTCAAGCAGTTTTGTAGTTCTGAGTGATCCATTCCCTGATTAAACAATATGAGTAAGTTTATCAGGATCTGGAAAAACGATAACCACCTTTGTCATTTTCGCTGCCGTCTTCACCAACTTAACACGCTCAGCAAACCTCAAGGTATTCATTGATTCATCTTTGGATGCCTTGGTTGGATTGATTGTACAGATGACTGAGATCCGTGCATTCCCTGAGAGAGCTGTCTGCAGAATACGGGTCAATTTTGAATCGCGGAACGGGATATGGGAGGCCCTGGCACGAGGTATTGTTAATCATTGTTGCAATGGCATCGACTCACCCCTGACTGGTCAACTTGGAAATCACAGTGCCCAATGTAAGCAAACTACAAGCCGTATTTTGGTAAATGCATGATGAGGTAGCCAATTGCGAGACTAACCTTTTGTTGATATATGCACCCTCTTTTCGGCGTTCGGTATCGGAAGTCATTTTTTCGGAACCGGCAAGATCGATTAAGCTCTGACAAGATTGAACCCTATTAGTGTTTCACAGTTGCAATATTTTTTTCCGGTTACCAGCTGCGACACTTTGACAGGGACATAGGTGTCCTTGCCTTTGCTTTCAATCACCTAATATAGATGTGAATATCGTTCGTCTTTAATAACAGCTCATTCAATACCATTTGAAACACTGTGTGTGAACGACTGCTGACTGCGTTGAAGTCAGTTGCACTAATATGGCGCTTTTCTAACGATAAAAATAGCTCTCAGTTCAGGCTTGATTTTGTGGTCACATTACCTTCGCCACCTTTGATGATTTCCATCACTGACTGTGGGGAAGTTACGATGATTTCTCGTAGATCTTTTACATGGACCCCTCTCTGCCAAATAAAGTGAAGGTATTGTGAGCGCCCAGGCAGTACTTGATATGAGTAAAACCTTTTTATCCTCGCAGATCTCCAGTCGCTTATTCTCCGACGCCAATAAATCTCGGATTTGTTCGTTGTATATCTCCAAATATGAAACCCGTAACATGAACTCTCGCTCCGGATCCTGTGATAAACAATCAGTACAATAGCTTTTTTTAATGTCACATTTACTTCTTCAATGTAAGCAAATACTTCCGTTACTGCTTGCGGAATGACACCTGGCTCTTCACTAGTTCCTGTGTTGTGACCATGAGACTCATATTGTACAACCTAGACAACACAGCTATTGAAACGTTGACTTACCCATCTACATAAATAACCCGACAGCAGCGGAATTTTAGTAAGCGTTTGTACTGCATCATGCAATGTAGTCATTTACCATTGTCTACAAAAACAAGCGTGAGTAAATTGTACAAGGCTTTAACATTTCGATTTCTTACGTGGGTTTTACCACTTGCAGTCTGGCCATAGGCAAAAACGGTGCCTATTTGAAACATTCCATTTGTAAAATGAGCTGAGGCAAGAACAAAGGGCCCCTAAGATTTACCATTGTAACCAGCCATTGTAGATCTGGAAAAGTCAGTTAAATTCTCTCGTCTGCCCTCTATATGTATACAAATGTTTATTTTTACCTGACAAGGTCGCGAACGCCAGCGTTATACACCGCTGAATTACGAACACCGAAGGCGACGGAATCTAAAAAATGGCTGATTCAGCTCAAGCACGAACATCCCCTAGTCCATTGAATCTCTACCAAATTGAAATACTTTAGGATTTGCTGTGTTTTGTTGGGCCAACTCAACGGTGCCGTTCTCGGGTCTCATGATCCAAGTTAACTCTTCATCCAGCTCCTGTTCTTTCAGGGTAGGAGGACGACAGCGGATCATAACATGAACATTTTCGTGAATTGAGTTGGATCGTGAATGTGATTGGCGTAGAGGTGCTATAGATGAAGAAGCCCCCGAACTGCTGGGGGATGGTGTTAAAATCGAAAAACTGTCGGGTGAAGGAGGGAGTGGTGTTGCCGGAGGTGTCATTGGCCTGATGATATGAGAGGCAGCTGTTATGCCTAGTTCTTCTATGTTCTTTTCTGACACAGAATGCCGTTTTGTCATGCTGCGAAACAATAAGCACGAATTTATGCACACTAAAGTAAAACAAGTGAAAGAAGAGATTCAAAAAAGAAAAAAAGGGATTGCGCTTGAAAAATACTCAGTTATTGTGTGACGTAACGCACATTAACTCGGTTTATACAACAGCTATTAAGCAAAATAAGAACAACTTGCACTCCTTTTCCAAAATCAAAAGTGTCCACCGACTTGAATTGAGGTCACAAGTTGACAAAATTGGGAACTCGCTTTCGCTCAGAAAACTTTACGTGTGATGACGAATCGAAAGTCGTCTTCAGAGTAAATGATTTCGCTTTTCTTTTCTTTTTTCCTTTACCAATCGACGAATATTCTGTGCTTGGCTAGCAGTCTTCCAGTTACTCTCTGTTACGACAGCTGAATAACCGTCTATAAGAACGAAGCTAAACCTTCAAAATTATTTAACCTTAAGCTACTCGATGCTTTAATGACTCGTGTCGCTAAAGTTCCATTTGCTAAGAATTTATTACGCTTAACTTTGCTCTTAACTACCGAGCAAAACTGTTCAATAGGATTGAGTTCAGGTGAGTATGATGGATGATAGGCACGTCAATATCCCCGAGATTTAATATATTTAGCGATTTCTGCAGTCTTATGAATAGGAGCACTATTCATGAAACAAATAATAACCCTTCATTTGCTCATACTTGCCCATCTCGTCCAATGTAACCTTGAGAAAACTGATAGTCTCCAGTTACAGTTCCCTTACTTACAGTTTCAAGTTTAACCAGCACGCTTTCTTTTCTTGGACGGTAACTGTGGAAGCCTCAGACTGCATTTAATTATGCCAAACGCCGAGATTGTGCCGAGGAGAGTGGCTGGTTTTGCTCTCGTTTTTGGCACGGTAATAACTGCAGAAGAACCTCTTTGTAGACCACGCTACACTACGTTTCATATTGATATGAAAAAGCAGACTCATCGAGAAAGACGTAGTTTTTCTAAAATCAATATTAGTCAAGTCCCATATGTTCACCCACTCATGGCGCTCTTGGATCTTGGGTTCACTATTTCTGTCTATAGGCTGAAACCGAGCTTCTTTCGATGACTAGTTGCATTCGTTCTTCATAAATCGACAAAGTCTTGTTTTGGAAAGTTTTTAAGTCCTTCATATGCTTGATGTAATCTTCCCATCATCCGTTCTAAGACAATGGATGGATTTTCATCAACAGTCCAAAATGACTTCTTTATGTTTATTATTGAGAGATGGGGGCGCGACCCACTGTTCCTGCTCTTATTTAAAAAATGCTTTAAGAATTCTTTTCATACTGTAATTCCCATCGTTGTGTTTCTTTCATGCAGACACATACGTCAATTGTAGCAGCGGCACTGATCGGTAGGATATCAGTTAGTTTTTATACGACACAGATAATACATCATAATTTCTTTACAGTGACAGAAATTGGCCGCGTCACCATGCCTGAGGTATTATCCTGACTTCACTCATTCGTCAAACTGAAAAATTTCAAGTCGGTGGCGGCTTTGGTGTTGAAAAAGAGTGTAATTTACTTCTCATTTCGTAGATCAATCTTCTGCGTATATGTTTCAATGTTTGACAAGATACGCTGTGTTACATTATGACCTCTCCCAGACACGATCTGCAATAAGTCCATCTGTAGATCATGTCAATATAATCCAAGAAAGCAAATAATGAGGCAGCACATACCGTCATTTCCCAGTTTCCTAAGATGTCAATATGATCGCTCGCCTTGTTGCCGCCCCGCACATTTAGCTTGCTTTCTGGCTGTTCATGCTGATATTCTTTCAATACAACTGGACTTCTACCGGGATTATATAGTTTCCAGTGTTTAGTCCAACCTCCTGAAGGCGTGCACATGAACCCAGCTGATATTAAGGGGACGGTACCATCGCTATTACAGTACTATAAGCATCTATAAACCAATGCTATATATGGTTACCCGTCAGAAAATCGTACACCTGTTTCAACCCCACGTATTGGGTCATGGAATGTACCGTCGATATACTATGCATATTGATCGTCAAGGCTTTCTACCAGAGCGTATACATGTTTTAAGCGTTGTATTTACCAAAGTGGGTGGATGGACCTTATCATGCAATGAATCAGAAGATGCATTTCTGACCATTTCTGCAGCTTTGTCTACGACTCCTTCTATGAAAGCTTCGCTTTCTCTATCTGTTGCATTGCGCAGTTCTTGGGGAAAATGACACCTTGTTTGACTGTCTGAATCGCAGTACGTATCTATCGAGTTTGGAGCCTTATCGTAGAAATAACTGCGCTCGGTATTTACGCCAACGCCATACAGACAATAGATTTTCATGCTTGGAGCTGCATGATATTGGTTAATTACCGATTACACCGACTGCAATGCTCACCAATGGGTAGCCTAGATTCTAGTGGATTTGACCACTTTGTGTGATCATTGTCGTTCTCCTTTAGCTCCTTTTCCGATACTGAAATACCGAATGAATAACTACGTGAGAGTAAAGACATGAATTCTTTGGATGTGCTTCGCCGAAGAAGATCATAAGCGGAATCAACTGTATAATTGCGAATTATATCATCTGCACTACCATGCCGGCTGCTTTGGAAGTTAGAGTAAGGGGATGCTGGTGTAGGCTGATTAACAAACGTAATGATATTTCCATGTGAATGATCCTTTGTATACTTTTCGTCGTCAGGAGCCCTATCTTCCGTTCCCCATATCAAATTACCACCTTTTGGCAACATGGATCTGATTATTCTTTATAAGGGGATCTTTTTCTTGTTTGATAAGAGAGAACTTACGATCCACCAAGCCATGTTCTCATTATTCCAGCGCGCTCTCGTCGTGAGAAGAACTTCTCCAACAGATAGCCAGCAAAACTACCCAACGAAACAGTGTCACGAGCTTCACCTAAAAGCATGATAAACATAAGGTAAACAATAGGATAACGCCCAGACATTCTTACTCTTACCTGATATTAGGGATGGAAAAGCTTTGGCTACGCCAAGTAGCGGCCCTCCGATATTCACAAACGATTCAATATGATTCTCTGTCCAATCTGGTCCTCCATTCCCACCAAGTGGGCTTTCTGCCCATTTCAGAAAATATGGTAAGAGAACTGAGCCTGCAAGTTTGATCAGACGCCAAGATAATCACATGAAACACCAAATAAAGTTTAATTTGGAGTAGCATACCCATAGAATGCGCCACAACCACGCACTTGCGACCTTCAGACAACTTTAGCGTTTCGATAAGACTTTTGAGTTTAGTAAAGTATTTATCTCGCACTTCCAGGTTATGGAATGGTAATCGCCAATCATAACTTGCGAGATACATATTATTGTTATCGTATCCGATTGCTGCAAGGTTCTCTATAACCTTTGCCCAGACCCAGTATCTGAAAATACGCGTTACGCACGTACAATACATGAAATATACCGTTCTGTTACCCTGTAATAAAGTAATCGGCAGCATCAAGACCTATAACGAATTTAGCACGTTTGGTGAATCTGTGTCCTTATCATACATACCTTGGGCAGCCCTCACTTTCATTCCGGGCGGATCTAATCCTGTCAAAGGGTCTAATCGTACATGTTGTATCCAGCTCTCCTTGTCAAGGAGGACGGCACGAAACATGGCTATACCAAGCATGTTATCATCAGAAACGAGCTCTCAATCATAGTTTATCAACAATTGCTTACTTGTTGTTCCCCAAAGCCGTTTCCTAAAATACTTCCTAGACTTATCAGAGGTGCCCCAACTTTCAAGACCTGAGGAGACAATACCGGGCAATAATATGACAGGAAAATATGGTTTTAGGCCCATCTCTTCTCTTTTGAGTGGAAAATGTTTAATGTCAGCACCGAGGAACGGTGAATACATTTCAATTGGTTGTACTTACCTGGCGGAGAGAGCGGGCATAAAGGGTATCTCATTAGACGGAGATGTTGTGAAATAGCTAGTAACATTTCCAAATAATTCATCAACAATGTCCGTTGCTGGCATCATGCGACCAATGTCTATATCGGCTAACTGAAGGGCAAGATAGGTCTGCAAGTCATTGAAACGATTTTGAGCAACTGGTGTTCTTGATGCGCCAAAGGCAATCAAAAGGCCGATCGACAAGCCGACAATGAAATGAAAGCGCTTTCTTTTCCAGAATGGTACATCTTCCTTGAACAACAGACAGTCAGCCATAATGTCCTCCGGCTGTTCTAGCTGTCGTAAACGAGAGCCGTGGCTCATGGCGGAACTGGACACGTTGCGCAGAGATTCGCCAGTGGAGCTGACATGACGATGACAGCTTTCGTCGCGTAATGAGGCTTTTCTTCGACGCATAATTTCTGAGACAAGATAAAGGAGATAGAACCTTTTTGACACAAGAATGCTTATAGAAATACCATTTTTGGTCGGGCGTTTCACATGATTCTCACGGATACGATGATCCTTGCGTTTTGAACTGGGCCTTTTTATACAAACTTTTTTACAACGAAGTGAGAGAATGAATGAGAGAGAAAGAAAAAATTATAATGTTATTTCTATCTAGTTCTTGGACTTAAAAGGAACGGAGAATCCGGAAAGCAGTAGACGACCGTCTGTGTTGGTGTACGCAGTGGTGTTGAAGATGACATCGAAGCCGGTCATTTTAGGGTAAACATCAAAGGATCCTTCGATTTCAGGAAACAAGGCAAGGGCTGAAGGGGGGAAACCAATAGCAATGTTTCCGTTGCCATCACCAGCAGACATTGAC
Source organism: Apophysomyces variabilis (assembly GCA_002749535.1). Classification (NCBI taxonomy): domain Eukaryota; kingdom Fungi; phylum Mucoromycota; class Mucoromycetes; order Mucorales; family Mucoraceae; genus Apophysomyces; species Apophysomyces variabilis. The sequence continues at coordinate 58,150 of MZZL01000411.1, read as the reverse complement.
ATGCCCGGCCATTCCTTCAAGCGTGGTAGCACGATTTCCACAAGCTTATCCAAAAATTGATACATTTCCTCCCCTTTAAGAGTCACTTTAACGCCAATGGGCATGCCTTCGCTAAAAAAACGAATCCGATAAGACTTCCAATGACTCTTTGTCCCTTTCATTTATCGTTACCGTAATTTCCAATTAGCAACTGAATTGCGAGCATATACAACTTCTGGTCGACAAGCGGTAATACTCTGAAAAGCCATGAATGCTGCCAGCAGATTGCTTTTGTTGCCGATCGCATCCTTCACCATGGCGTGAAGCGTGATTTTATCAAGTCGAGGAATGGTGTTGGGTCCTTTTGCTGGTTGGATCGGCTTCACCGGCTTTCCACCCTTTCTAGTACGGATCGTTTCGGCGCTTGGAGTCTTGGGCGTCTCTGGCTCACCTGTGGCCAGAAGAGCTCGGTCAATTTGTGCTTGGATGTCAGGATATTTGGAAGTTGGTGGTGCTACACGGGCGTGGTCATAACCAAGGACCATGAGGTCTTCGGATAAAGTGGCATCGTAATACTCTTTCAGCCTCATTAATCCATGCGAAGAAGACACACAAGGTGCAGTGCTAAATGCTCGCATTGGCAACCCTGCTTTGAACGCACGCAAAAGCGACGCGTTGTGTCGTGCCAAAGTTCGCAATGCGGCCATGTCTTGTTTAGCTACCAGGAACTCAATTCCCACCTTCACACACCACTTTGTTTAAAAATTTTTGCGTTGTTTGAAATTTTTTTTGCGTCAGCCCCCCATGGCATTCATTTTGTCGGACACAGAAACTGCTTGAAAGGCGCAACAGTATCAGTTGTGTAAGTGCAACTTACAGATGCCGTAATACCTTGTATCGCGCAAATATGTCGCACACCCATACAATCAGTTTGTTGAAAATATGCCTAACGTTGTCATACCTGTCATTGATGGAAGGGGTCATATGGTGTGGGAAAGAGAAAATTTGGCCACAGCATCGTAAATAGGCCCCTAACGTTGGTCATGTTGCAGCGACAGTCCTATAATTCGGAGCAAGCGTTTACGGTAGCCATGAGCTGTTCTGTACAAAACGCAATTGGATCCGGTATAAAAGGAAAAATGCTTGTTGGACATCTATTCCACTGTTGCGCGCCTTAGGATATGTTTATCAGGTTAAAACGTATATTGTCGCGTACTCATTCGTGCTTTCCGCACTGGGAGCTGCATCCTTAAAGTTGTACAATTGTTGGGCCGCTCCATTTTATGTCTGCTTTAACCCTTCTGTTTGCACCGTCAATGGAAATTGATACTGTATTAGGAGCCCTTATTTATAGTGTCCCTGATATTATCCAAATCTAAACTCTTGGGAGCGCAAGCTGTCCTTCGACTACTTTAAATTATTGCTGTGGGTTGATTTTATTTGCAGTTACCTGCTCGAAATGGTCCCGGTCCATTGAACTGACGACCCGAAATACAGTAAACAGAGAGTAAAGAAACTTTGTCACATTAATAGCGGCATTTTGCTCTTTTGAAGAGGACTGTTTGGCTTCTGATATGATGCAGTTGTTTTATCATGGTGCATACTGTATGTTGACATGACATCTAAACTTTATAAACCAATCTAGTGAAAATTTCTGCTTGTCAGATTGAGAGTCCACTCCCTATAGCAAAACCGTGTTGACAAGAGTTCAGAAAGAATTAATATCTCTCCGTTTATAGAAAAGTACTGTATGTGATGATCTATGTTACTGTTTCGACGAACAATATCGGAATTAATGTACACTAAGATTTTTCGACATCTAGCCCAGTTACAAGGACGATCCACCCGAGATAACAATTCCAGGACCCCGGGTTGATGAAAGAACAACGTTTTGAATGATGGCTATCACATGGTTAATTGTCATTTAGCGTTCAACTTATCTCACCTTTTAAGTTGTTTGCCTTTCCGAACACTCTCAACTCTTCGAGGATGGCTTTTAGGTTAGCTGTGGTGATAGATAGTGAGAACAGAATTATGGTTTACGCGTGAACGCTAGTTCTCACCTTCAATATCACTGGACTCAAAATCAACCTTGCCAATTCCTAGAGAAACGCATAAGAAAGAATAAGAACCGGTATTCTGACTAATACCTGTATGCAAAACGCCCTTTTTGTCTGCCTTAAAATCAAAAGAGCTTTTCGAAGTTCGAACAATATTTGCCACGTCGTCAGTAACAGTGCCTGTTCCATTTTATCAGAATAACTACTAGGTAAGTTCAGACCTTGGTAGCTACCTTTCTTCACTGTGGGCATTAAACCCTTAGGGCCCAATATTCTTGCGATCTTTGTCACGGCCGGGAACATGGCTGGAGTGGAGATGCACTTGTCGAATTTGATCTCGTTATTTTGGATTTTTTCGATGAGGTCTTCACCGCCGACAAAATGAGCACCTGCAGCACGAGCTTCCTCTGCCTGCTTGCCTGTAGCAAACACAGCGATCGTTGCCTCTTGCTTAATACTTTTTGGCAGGACTATGGTTCCTCGAATTAATGGTGTGGACTTTTCGATCTTGCACTGCACATGCGCTTCGATCTGATGGGCAGGATTGCCGACCTCAAATGCTTTTAGCACTCGCACAGCTTCATGGATATCAAGGGCATCAGGATTCTCTTTAGCAACATTCTTTTTCTTCGTAGCATAGAATCTGTTCTGTGCGCATCGTTGTCCAAATGCTCTGCTTGCACATGTACGTCCAGCGCGCGTTAAAGAAAGCATGGCGATATTTTCCCAAAATGAAACTATTTGGAAGCGCGCGTAGAAAGGCAAGGCTCCCCTCTTCTGGTCGTTCTTTGGTGACTTGAGGAACCAAAGAAAAAAAATGGCAAGTCACACATCAACGATGAATGATTGGGTTGCATTGGGAAATTCTCTATCCTTTTTCTGTTTTATGTCTGCAACAGATTGCTATCTTACTATAAAAAGAACCGACTAGTTGGCAGTAATATCTTTTTTTTTCTTCCATTATATGTAATCAGGGTTTGCCTAATTTAGGTGGTACAAAAACATCTAGCAAATTTTGAAAAAAACCTGCATCGTATATATTATCTAACTCCTCTAAGCTTGCAATCCTTTTCTTCGTTACTTTGCTTGTCACCGTATCCTTCGGAATTTTAGATGATGTACGTTTTCTAACATTAGATTCCGCCTTATTAGGAAGCTGTTCTTCATATTGCCAGAGAACTCCGCGTTGTATATCTTCCTCGATCATATCCCATTTGAAAGCTTCATTGGTAGTGATACCCCGGCCAACAAGGTATAATCTGACAAAAAAAAAGGTCAATACATGAAATACAGTTCAGCCAACTCTTACTGGTAAACAGTGAAGACAAAAACTATGACGGATACAACGACAGCAAGAATGCCTATGGAGCCAATAACCCGATCACGGTGTAATATGTGCTACCAAATTAAATTTCGTCAATGACAAAGCGCTCCATAGTATTTGACGCGTCAACGTACTATCATTGCCCTCCGGAACGTTATAGGCGATTGTGTCCCAGACCGGCGATCATACACGTAGGCTTTATCGAGACCCCATTCTATGATTAAACCACGATAAATCTGGAAACAAAGATATGCTCCATATGTACAAAATTGGATCAAGGTAAACAGAAAGAGGAAAAAATATCTGTGATTGTTGACACCAACGCAGCGGTTTATCCATGCGCAATGATGGTCCAGCTTGCCGATACAAGCTTTGCACATAGAACAATGTTTTGAGCGTGCTGGTCTTTTTCACCGAATGAGATCAACTCACTAAGCACTTAAGATGGACTTACTTTTGCAGCTTACATGTCTGACACTCCTTTGGATGATAAAGCAAGTTATCGTAGGGGAAATGGTCTAAATAGGTTTGCACGTTGTTGGTGGTGATAGTCCCTGGTTCGGCAGTGCACGCAATGTAATAGGATGCATATAACCAGACGATTTCGGCAGGAATAAGATACCTAACGTAAAATAAATGCAAACAAGTTTCGTCACATATATCCATCCAGAAACTTACAAATGGAAGGGGTGCAAGTACACACCAGGAATATATGGCATCGCATACTTGAAGAATAGCAAGATTGAAATTCCAGATATAGTAACAAAGAGTATCTACAATGTTGGATTAGGCCAACTGTCTGTCATTAAAATATCGCTCACTTGAAGGAAAGGATTGCGAGACTCGCAGCAGTATGACCATGTTGCAGCCAAACGGTTCAGGTTTGTTTGACCAATAGTGCGACGCAGGAACCATCTATTATTGTTGCGTTATAAACGTAATGACATAGCAAACACCTACAGCATTGCTCGAGGAGTGGATACAGTCAAGAATCGATGAGCTTTTCCGGCGATGCCATTCCTGAGCATCATTTTATTCAGTCCACGTAATAGCCAAGCTTTGCTCTTCGACATACCTTAACTGCGGGCTCTGCCCAAAAAGAAGCACAAACACAACCAGACCAAAGAAGAAAAGAAACAAGACCACTAGGCCAAGTAGGTTCTAAAGAGGTGCCTTTAACATCCCATTAGCGTGGTCCATCGTGTTACCATGAGCGTAATGGAGCGAAGTTGTCGCTCAAAAATTTTGTAGCACACTTAACCTGATTTATTGCCACCGTGCCTTCCCAGTTACGGTTGCTAAAATACATGATAGAAAACTGTTCTAATGGACTCTATGAAATGATCAAAAAGTATTGCCTCGGTTCTCTCTTTTTTTGATGCGGGAAAAGGAGACGCGCATCATTTTCATGTTTGTAGCAGGCTTCCCCATATAAATGCATTAGGAATTCTTTTTCTTTTTTCTAAGATTCAACCTCTTGCAACTGTGTGTTTCAGTTTCTCTTTTTCAGCAATGAATAGAAACTTCTGTGTGTTTTACAGATTGCTGGTCATGTCAAAGGTACTTTTACCCTACTGTTCCTGCTTCGTCTAAACGATCATTCATCCTATTAGAGCATATTCTGTAACTAAGTTCGAAAGAAAATCCGTTAAAGCACCTGCCACAACTTCCTAGAGTGTCAGATGGTAATCGATGGGTTTTACTATCAATAGCAACTCGAATTGCCTGACCTGCGTTGCTATGTAGTTGCAGGAACTGTGACTAAGGCTTGAAAGTAACTGCAGAAAAGACAATCGATTTTATACTAGCCATACAGCAATAGTAACTGAATTACAGTGCTTCTTCGGTGACTTGATTAGAGGGTTTCAATCATCTTTATAATTTATACGTTGTAGAAACCGTTGATTAAAATAATTTTAAATTACAGCAGCAAACGAAATCTTGAACTGACGGTTTCTACAAGTCTACAAGCAAAAAGTTATGTCCTGTAGAAACTTTTATTGCGAGGCGTACCCATCACAATCCCCGTTGATGATCGCTCACCCTCCAATGTGGTTGGCTTCCCAAAGCCGCGCCTGATTGGCTTGTTTATTCTCAGACAAAATAAAACGTCTAGAAATCCTCTATCTATCCTCTTTAGCCTTCCGAAAGAAAAGCGCAAATGGTCTATCTTTTCGATTATTAAGAAAGGGCTGGGGAAAAATATAGATCTAACAAAATTGGTTTTTTTCTTAATGAGACAAAAACCAAAACGTTGTCTTGTCGAAGGATCTCAAATTCCAGGGTCGATAGCCAACCACATCTTCAGGCTAGCTCTCATCAACTGAGCTTCCTAATTTAGACGAATGTCTTTGCAATTTATTGAGGCTTTTCGTCTAAAATCTAAAACGAAATGGATTTCATTCAATACAACCCTGATGAGACCCCCCTCTTAGCCTACGACGAGAGCTCAGATGAGATGGATTTCGATGATTTTGCGATGGGGTATGGCCAAATTGAGATGCTCGTCGAATTCGACTGTTCCTGAGCCTGAGACACAGCCGGTTGCCAGGGCCGAAGCAGTAGACAGCCTTGTTGATGACTTCAAGGAAGTTGCCATTACAACACGGCAAAGATACAGGAAGTATGGCGAGGACCGGATTGCGCGCTTGGTTAGTTTAGTTCAAGAGGAAGGAATCACAGCGCCGAAAGCAGCAGAGCAGTGTGGCATACTCGTGGCTCTGCTTACAGTTTGCTAAACGAGTCCAACGCCGGACCTGGAACAGTTCTTCCTGGAAGAGTAAAGAAGCAGCTTAAGCGTGAACCAAAAAAGCTGTTTCCCGAGCATTCAGCTTTTTTGATCAAGCTATTCGATGACAATCCTTCAATTGTTCTTGAGGAAGCAACACAGAAGCTCTGTGAGCATTTTGAAGGCATTGAAATATCTATTCCTGGTATTTACAAGCGTATTCGGGAAAAATGTGCAATCTCATTAAAGCAGGCAACCAAGTACACTTTGGAACGCGATGGCCCAAGAACTATTCAACTGCGGTTCGACATCGTTAGTCAATGGAAGACTGCGGGTGTCAACTTTCTAGAAAATTGCGTGTTTGTTGATGAAACAGGCTTTCACTCACAGTTGATGAGAGGCCGTGCATGGTCAAGGCTTGGAGACCCTGCTGTCGTAAAGGTACACACCCAGAAGGGCGTAAATATCGACATCGTGGGCTGTATCTCTCCCTTTGGAACGGTCTGCTTCTCGAAGGTGGAACCATTAAAGAAGAGTGATGCAGCCAAGATTGAAAAGGAGTTTCCTGAGTCGGCGCCTTCCAAGAAGAGAAAAACTGGTGATCAAACCGATGCAAAACCAGTAAAACTTAAGAAAGGCACTACGGCTTATCATATTGTCCAGTTTACGGAGTCGGTAATGGACATCCTGGATAAACATAACAAGAAGGATATGTTTATTGTAATGGATAATTGCAGAATCCATCACTCTCGCTTTGTCGTGGATGCTATCAACAAGCGCGGCTATAAACCTTTGTTTATGCCGCCATATTCGCCTTTCTTAAACCCCATTGAAGAATGCTGGTCCAAAATCAAGAAGAATACTAGAAGAAACCTCTGGACAAAGCTGACATCTCACGCCACGCATTGCTGAGGCATGCAAGACAGTTACTACAGCTGATTGTCAAGGTTGGATAAGACATGCTGAGAGTTACTGGGATCGGTGCCTGCAAAAAGAGATCGGCTTGAAGTAGTATGTCGTTTCAATAGATCGCTTAGTCTCAAAAAAAATAAAGCTCGTCTCAAAAAGAAAGACGTTCGTCTAAATTAGGAAGTCAGTTCGTCTAAATTAAAAATTGATTGGTCTAAAAAGAGTTCAAGTTCGTCTCAATCTCAAGTTAGAATACTGTATGTCCGGAAATGCAGCGGAGTTATAGAAGTCCGACGCGATGCTTGCTTTGTTTGCTAGGTGGACATTTGAAATGCTTTCCCTTCCTTTTCTGTTCGTCATCTAGTAGGTATGATCCATCCATCCGTCCAATCTGTGGGGAGCAATGTCCTTCCAATGGATCATCGGACGATTCCATTACTTCGTGTCACTTGCAAAGCTTGAAAAAGCCACTTGCTTGAGACGTTGTAGCGGTTGCTTTTATGAATCGCCCCTTAGGATGTTTGGGCGACACTCATTTAAGCATGCTTGCTAACTAAGGGTGACAGCTAGGTCATCATGGTCAGAGTCTCCGTCTTGAATGATTGTCTGAACAACATCAACAACGCCGAAAAGCGCGGTAAGAGACAGGTGCTCGTCCGCCCTTCTTCCAAGGTCATTGTCAAGTTCTTATCAGTTATGCAAAAGCATGGTAAGCACTCAAATATTTTTCTTTTTACTTTGGGTGATTTTTGCTGCCGTGGGTGGCATCGGTTCCGTAGTATAACTGGTTTGAAGTTGATTTTTCCCACAACTTTTGGCTTTTAAGTCTGCGGTAGAATGATATACCGTTGTTTATCGTATTTTTTTTGCACTTGTGTAAGAAGTGATAGGCTTCGGGGACATTTTTTGGGAACAATACTTTATTTTCTGCTTTTATCTGATAATGGGTATTAATTCTCTTGAATAATTTAGGTTACATCGGTGAATTTGAGGAAATCGATGACCATCGCTCTGGCAAGATTGTTATCCAACTTAATGGCCGTCTTAACAAGTGTGGTGTTATTTCTCCCCGTTTCAACATTAAGCTTGCTGATCTGGAGAAATGGACTTCCAACTTGTTGCCCTCCCGTCAGTTCGGCTACTTGGTCTTGACCACCTCCGCCGGTATCATGGACCATGAAGGTTGGTTTATAAACATAGTAATGGCCTAGATGGTCTAAAAACTCTTTTTCTTGGAAACTATTAGAGGCACGAAGAAAGCACGTGGGAGGCAAGATCCTTGGTTTCTTTTACTAGAGCTAATACTAAGGATGACTATTCTGAAATAAACAAGGGTCTACTTGATGTGGTTTATATGATGGTTATTGAGTAAGAGAAGAACATAATTAGTGCTATCCGAAAAGTTTAGCGTTGATAACGGTCTATTTGACATTGTCTTTGTTCTTATGCTAATTTTGCGAAACGCGTGATGATTTTATCGGGAGATAATTTCTGTTTCGCTGTTAGTCGTCATCGTTGCGTCTTGCATTATGGTGTCAGGATGATAATAGTAGGTTGACCATTTCAAATATATGCATGCTGTGATGGCCATGAATGACCTTATCGAAAGTAATTTCGACTACAGTGGTCACCCTTTAAGTTCAAGGCTTCTGTTCCTCTAGTGAACTTGAAGTGAAAGAGGGTTGAAAATTAACGGGAGTGTCCGCCAATAGAAACACACTTTCCCTTTTTCCTTCGTTCGTTTGAATCTTTTGGACTTATCGAGAGATTGAAGTTAGCGACAGCGAAGTTAAGGAGGAGCACTGTATTATGGCATGCAACGTAAATACAACACATTCAGCGCGAAATATTTAAAGAAACCCAAATGGATGTTCAATTCTACGTATTTTACGAATCTTATAATCCATGTATTAAAAACTGGGTGAAGTTATACAACTTTTCTTTTGCCTTACTGGGCTATATCTCGATCCATATTTTTGACTTTGCAGAAAACGTACGTTTTGCATCTATCTGACTTTGACTCTTCGTCTTACTATTTCATGGATTTTAGGCAAAAACGCCCTCTAGTAACTAGATAATATTTCGAATCCTTTACCGAATAATCGAATAAATAAAGGCTCATCCGTTTATCGCGAATTTTTTTACACATATGATGTACATCCTGTTTACTGGACTTCTTTCTGATCGATTTCTTTACTAAGGAGGAGAAAGCCGGCAAGTATGAAAACACTTCCAACAACCGTATTGGTTGTCACCATAACGCCTGTTACTAGCACATCGGTAATAGTAACCGCTGGGACAGTGAGCATCACGCCAACAGCCGCAAAAAGTGGGTTGACGAGGGCAATCACGCACATAAATGTTGCATTATAGACCACGCTCATGGATGATATGGCCAGGATGCACCAAAACGTTTCCTTATCTGGCATTACAAACACCTCATGGCCTGACAGATGTAATAATGGTAATGGAATCCAAAGCAATAGCAGCGTAACAATGCCAATCATACCAGTTATGGTATTGGCGAATAGAATTGAGGGGCGCGATGGCGTTGCGTACTTTTTGTAGTAAACTTCGTAGAATCCGTATGCACCAGCACCAAAAACAGCCACAAGAATTCCATAAGCAGAGTGTGTTTGTCCATCAAATGAATCATCATCGCTAAGCTTTTCGGGTGCCCAATACGCCATAATGAATACGCCCACCATGCACAACGTCACGGCACCAACTTTGAACGGAACCAATCGATCGTTCAACATTAGGATTGAAAAGATGTAAGCAAACACACATGCCGTGTTGTAAATGGCTGTAAGATTGGACATGGTGGTCAGATTGACACTGACGTACCAAAGATAAGAAGGGATAGTGATGAGAAGCGCAAGTGAGAGGCTAATTTGTATAGCAGATCGGATCCTGCTTTTCTCTCCAGAACGCCCGTGTATCCGGGTAGCTATCTCGTCCAAAGATTGGTTTAGCTCTTTGCTGCATTGAATAGCGGTATCCTGCAGGTGTTCTATGAAGGTCATATGTCTATCGGGCCAACGGGCGATGCATTCTGCAATAAACTGTATAGGTATCATAAGAATGTAACAACAGTGTCCAACGTATCTATATGGTTTGGTAAATGTTGGATTGCTTGTCCTCATTGGCAACGTACAGGATGAAATAGGGTTTCTGGTAATTCGTTGTTCGTTGGACATATTGTGCCACTTCTGTTTGCAAGACAAATGCGAGAATGCAAATTGCAAGCATTAGAGCAGCAAGAAGCGAACGGGACCTCAGCCTCCTTCCTTGGGCAACATGTGAGGTTTCCTCGTCTATGGGAAGAGAATCATACTCGGTCCTGGATGGCATGGTGCATTACTCTAACGGAAAAAAAGAGCAGAGTGGGAGACGGGAGTCGCTGAGATTAGAACCTCTTTTTTTGGTCGAAGCTCGGGATTACTGTAGAAATGACAAAGGTAAAATCCGCTTCGCCAACAATATCAGGTGCAAACAATCGACATAATTAAATCCTACTGCATATAGCAAGTATACAAAGAATTTATAAAGTCTCGGCATTGTCATTATCCTTTAGATAACCATACATTAGCCATATTGATATCAGAAGAAATTGCACAATAATGTGAATCAATGAACACGCCAAGTAAGGTATAACATAGACAACCAACAGAAAAAGTGACCACGGTGAATACGCTTCCATGGATACAAAAGTCAAGTTCTTCATCCTTTCATCTGTGTCTGTACACATGAAACTTCGTCGGCAAGTTTTCCTCAGGCAAATCGGTAAGAATTCTAATAAAACAAATATCAGAGCCTTTTCTGTCGCTTGTAGTTTGAACGTAGTTTCGTACCGCATCATTCTTAACCTTGTTTTAGCTGGTGGCTAATGGTCACTGTGGATTAATGACAAATTGACGCAATACAAGTTACCTCATCATTTCGCAAGGAATGCAACGCAAGAAGAGAGTACTGCTGCAACGCATTTGCTGCTGCTTGACGGAGGATCTTGGTATCGTTATCGTTTCTTCGTGATTGAGAAGCTGATGATGGTTCGTGTGCGGAATACATGACTCAGTGTGGTCTTACTCTTTCCCAGTGCCCGTTGAAAATTCATTAATGTCGGAAAAGGAAAAGTTCCCCTAATGCGAGTCAATTCAAGCAGCTTTTGTCCACAATGGAAAATTACCCAATTGTAAGATCACTTTATCGTATTTTAACTTATGCTACTGGATCATTGCGCTCAATGCTATCAAGCTTTAATATTACTATATTTTTACTTATATAAATATTAATTATAGGTGCATCTGCATTGGCTTGACCTTAATCTGGCAATGTTTCTGCAAACAATGTGGGCTCGGACACATTCACTTCCTTATCGCGTGTGTTTCGGTTCCAATCTTTTGCGCACCTGTATCCCGTAACAGGCATTAAACGAACTAACATCACTTGCTCAGTTTGATCCACACCTCGTTATTGCTTTTGCCCTTGGAAATGCGAAGTTTGCTTACAACTCAGCTGTTGTGACCCACATAGTTTAGCTGTTCCGCTCGCCGACAATTTTTTACGCTTTTCTTTTTCCAATTTGATGACCATCCCCAGCAATCTTGTACGTCTTTTTCGAGCAGGGCAGACCAACGTTATCCCATTTGTATATCGTGTACCAGAAATATCTGCAATGGGCCATAAGTGTACTTTGTGCTATATCCCTGGTATCTCTTTGTATTCCCAAGAAATATGGAAAGTTTAATCACTTTGATTCATCAGGCTTTCGGAGTAAGTTTATGGAATCGCAGAAAAGTCATTATATATATAAGTTGGCATGCGATCATAAACTGGGGTTTTTTTCATGGGACCACAGTGATGATGGCTCGGTCCAACAGTGGTTTGAGGATGGATGTCACATATTGAATCAAGTGAACGGACCTCTTCTCTTAGTGGGAGCAAGTATGGGCACATGGTTGGCCCTTTTGATTGCCAGCAAGTCCAAGCTACGGTCTCAAGTGAAAGGAATCATAGGTATCGGAGCAGGCGTGGACTTTACTGAACGTTGGTTGACGCAAGAAGTCCCTCCAATACACCACAAAGATCTTAATTATGTATGGCGGCGTCCGTCTGGCTATGCTCCCGAAGGATACTACTCGATTCCTGTCCGATTTCTACTCGATTCACGGAAGGCCTTGATTCTGCCTGATAAGCATTTCCATGTCGAATGTCCTGTCCAATTCATTCATGGCCATGATGACAAAGACGTGCCTTTAGCCCATGTGCAGCAACTCAGAAACCGTCTTACCGCAACCTCTTCCACGCGAATCAGTCTTGAGGTTATAAAGGATGGCGACCACCGGCTTTCGAGACCTCAGGATTTACTGTGTATTTCTCAAAGTATCCTGGAACTTGTGAAAGAATGTGAAGGACAGTGAAAATCGCTCCAGCAACGCATTAAAGGCATTTCTGCAATGACAGCTGTATCACTCGAATGAGATAGGTTACGAGGTTCGTTTCCTTCCTTGACTGCCACTTCAGTGCCGTGGCTCATTGTTAACTTTTCTACCTGTGCCCGTTTTCTTCTTTGTGCACGTGTTCTGATCTTAAGCGACCTCCCGTTTCACGACTAAGCGAATATACTCACATCTTTATCTTCATCGATGGAAAGAGATTATTCCCGTTACCAATATCTCTTAAGACCAATACGTCTCTGGGAAGTATGGGATCTACCAAATTTTGTCCTCTACTTCCATAAAAATGATTTATCGTTTTACAGATATAAATCCCGTGTTTCCCCGCTGTTGCCATCAGACTCCATCGCCTACAAATCTTTTTTTTTTTGGGTATCAAGCGAAAATCTACCATAAGTCTGCTTCATTTGTGATTGTGTGCTCGTTCTCAATCTCAGAGCCTTCTGAAAATGCAGAAAATTCAATCAGCGTCTCTCCAGCATTGTACCGGAGTCAGGAATTTTTACCCAACTGGTCTGCGTTCATTCTTAAATCTCAAGTAATTCAAATTATTGCACGCCATTCCAAAAGGTTTTTGTTTTGCATCTACAAGTTTACAACTGCCTTTGCTTGAGAGTGTATAACTCAATCTTCGCTTGCGTAATTATGGGACTGAAATACCGTGAATATCTGGAAGGCCGAAAAGTATACGGATGTTCGAAATGTCATTCTCATTTATCAACATCAGACAGAGTCATATCGAAGGTGATAAAAATATATGCAGAAAACGAGGAATATTCATACGTTATCGCAGGAGTTTCAAGGGCAGCATGGACAAGCCTATCTTTTCCAGCGAGTGTAGGTTACGGATTTATGTTCATATACCGCAGAATTTACAGTGTATTGTAGAGTAAACGTTGATGAGTGTGCGGAATCACAGGACAGGTATTAATGCAACGAAGATTCAGTTCATTTATGTCAGTAGCATGATGACTACCGGCCGACACAGGATCAAGATAATCAGCTGCATCCGTTGTTCGACAAAGCTTGGGTGGAAATACGTTAGCATAACCAATTGTACAGCACGATATACTGATTATCACGCATAGATCAAAGCATACGAGGACCAGCAAAAATATAAGGAGGGGAAATATATCCTGGAGAAGAGTTTGCTGAAAGTTGTTCAATAAATGGAACAAAGACATACCTTCATGGTCACTTCGCCAAGTCTGCCACTTAGAGACCGCGCGACATGAAACGATGAACAAGTATTCGCAAATTTCTCAATAAATGCATTGTGGCCTGGTAGCGACATGAAGATTACTGAGGACTTATCATGTGTAAGCAACCGAGGTAAAAGAAGGTCAAACGGGATCCATATTGAAGAGAGTTGACAAAAAATGCGGCTGAGCAATGCCAGTACTGAATTACTCAAATTTCATCATGATATATTTGGCTGTTGCATCTTCGAATTCATGTTCAACATAGTCTGAAATTAGTAGGAGGGGGGTTGAGCTGGATCCGATAGTTGTTCCATTCTGCACGAAGAATATCGAAAAGTACATTTGCTAAGCGATAGCTATGGATGAGGGATCTACTTCCACCCCTATAGCTAACAAGAAATATGCTTAAAAACGATAGAGTCAAAGCGTGAAAAAGAAGTTGTTCATTTTCGTTTAACACAGGATTAATAGGAAAATAGCCTGACATGAATTGATTGCTCTCTGATTCAATTAAGTATAGCAAAGAGGAAATAACATTATAACTTCCATACAACTAATTGTATACGAAATGGAATTTATGTTTTACAAATAGAAAGAGGCATCCCTGCTGAAGCATAAAGCAGCACGCATGTTTCAATTTTCCTATCCATGCGGAGCCAGCATTTGTCGGAGGTTATTCCTGAATTGAAAGCCACTACCTGAGTCTGTGCTACTTCGATTTCGCAACTTTACTCGACATGTGGCATGAAGCGAGAGCTAATGAAAAAAGGGTACGTTCAGCAGAAATGGAAGTCAAAGAGACTGAATCATTTTCTTCAGATCAAAGAACTTATGGTTGATCATAAGAAACGCGCGGAACGACGGCGCGCTTACTACGATTCAAAGGTACTATCAGACCGAATGGCTTCACTAATGACTAAATTATCTTCCTAGCTTGGCGATCCGCACCAGCTTTTACGTGTTACAGGTTCAGCTACAAAGCTGTACCCAGATGCTGAGCAGTTTTACTATCAGGAAAACATAAACAACCTGTGAGTTTGCTTGTAGTCGAGGATATATAGTATAATCCAGACACAAAATGACAACGTCGAAGACGTAGAGTGTACCATATATTGTATTATATCAATTACTTACTGTTGGGACAGGATGCCATGGCAGGGAGATCCAGATGTGAGAATTGATCGGTATGAAAATAATGAACTCTATATATGACAATTATTTATTCCTTGATAGGTTCGATGGACGTGCACTTTTGGACTATATTCCAACACCCAATCCGAGAACTCAAAGTCAACTATCTCAAGAAGACCAAGAATTAGCGGATGATCTAAATTTTGCTCGCTATCATGACCTTGTGGAGGCAGAGCGACTTCATGGTAAGGATGCTTTTGATCAGACTTATATTGATAGCATATGACCTATAGTAACCGAGAAAGAGCGTCTTGAGGAAGTTGAAGAAGAATGGACAAAATTGTTAGATCGCCACAAGGCATTGTTAGCTATGTTAAACAGCAAGTAATGACAAGTACTCGTGAGGTTTGTTTACTGACTGACCTGAGCAGGAAAAGTGAAAAATCGGCTGGTTACGCTTATGATTATGGCAACACCATTCACGATGATTTGGACAAGGACAAAGAATCTGAACTCTTAAGAGATATCCTTTTGTTTTGTATACAGTTTAATTGAAATATGACTCGTACATATACCATCCTTAACAGCCAGCTTACAGACGGACATTTTGCAGTATGTGGACGACCTAACAGATAGAGACAGACAGATCTTGAACGATATGGCAAAGAAATACTCAATCAAAAACTACTCCCGTCTGCTAAGACTGGCGAAAAAAGATCGTGACGACCAATTGAGAGAATTGAGAGCTCAACAAAAGGTAAAGTTGTGGATCGAGAAGGAATTGTGCTTAAACGATATGAAGGGGTATGAAACAAAGCCGAAAGAAAACAATCGCCGAGCGAAAGATGATAAGCGGCGACGCAGGAGAAGTAAATACGATTCGGAAAATAATTCGGCTAGGTATTTGCTGGTGTGGGAAAAATTGGAGAAACTATAACATGTCTGCTTAATAGAAGTGGCCGTAAGAGTCCGAGCTATGAACCGTATCGTAACGACTCTGATTCTGAGTCGTCAGGCGACGAGGCTGATGTACAATCTGAATTTGTTATCGAATTTGGCGAAACTCCTGCCGACGTGAATGAAACCGATAGAGGTCATTCCGAGCAAACAAATAGACCGCAAAAACAGGATTCAACTCAAGACAAGTAAGTCCTCTTTGACCGATGAACATGACTAACCTGTCATAAGGAGATATGACGATTCGAAGCCTGAATTAGCTGCAGGTTCTAAACCATTGACGCCTATGGAAAAGCTTAAATTAAGGATGAGGGCAGGTTTAGAAAGGCAAAGTGAGTGACCATTGCAGAAAAGGAGAACGTTGTTGACAAATGTATTTAATAGTTCGATCTGATGAACATGACAAATTACGAAAGGAGCGGGAGCGTGAAATGGATTTATTGCAGACCTATGCTAAATCCCAGAAAATTCCTGTTACGCCCTTGTATATGCGCCCTCCTCTACCTAGAAGGCAAAACAACGATAGCAGGACGACTGCAGATGAAGATAGCGCGAGCGTTAAACGACCGTCACCCCAACCGCCGGTTCCTAATCGACAGTATAGATCACCCAGTTCATCACGATCCAGATCTCCAATTCGGGATCCATCCGATAATTCTGCAAGTAAGGAAAGCACTTTGCCACCAGGAAGGCGTGGCAGGCGATACTGTTCCCCTGAAGCATCATCACCGAGATCTTCAAATGCAGAAAAATTACCAAGCACGTCTTCAAAGGAACGAGGCGAACGCTATCGTTCGCCCGATGAGTCTCGGTCTAGGTCAGCAGAAAGAAACAGATACAGATATTCGGAAAAGAGGGAGATGAATGATGAAACTTCGAAAAAACGCAGAAGACGTTACCGTTCGCCAGATGAGTCGCGATCCAGATCGCCAAAGGGAGACAGTTATCCGCGGTCTACACACAAAGATAGATATCATGACAAGCCTTCAAAGGACCGTAGCCGACGTTACCGTTCTCCAGATGAGTCGCGATCCAGATCACCAAAACGGAATAGTTCTAGATCGTCCCGTAATATTAGTCGATCCACATCTAGTGCTTCAGAACGAAGTCGTACGTACGATCGCCTATCCGGTGAATCCAGATCGTCACAGCGACATAGAAAGCGATATCGTTCGCCGAGCTCTTCTCCATCTAGAAGTCCCAGTCGTCAGACTAGACGAGAAGTGAGAGATAGCAGAACTGAAAAATCCCAACCAAGATCTGGCACAAGAAGATGATAATAAAGTGTAAATTAACCTAATGGTTCAATGCCAGTTCATATGACTGATATGTGATCTAATGTGGCATTGAACTCTGAATTAGTGGACTGATATTTGTTACGAGCAACAGAATCGGATAACATAAGCCATGACAAACAGAGATAGCTAAAATAGGTCTCGTCATGTTTTCAAACATATAATTTGATATTGACAGGCAAGTCTTACAACAATCCACTTGCGCGCTCTACAGCTTATTGAATTATATTTTGCGCCACTTTGAAACAAATTTCGCGTCGATGAAAGAACCAAGTTTGCGCTAAAGGATAAGACAATATGCGTCATTAGCGAATGGTTTATGCAGGCAGTACATTTTACTTACATCAACTTGATCCTCCAGTGGACGCAAAATTCATTCGAGTAGCGTGAAATATAATTCATGTGTTCTTTTAGTGGAGGCTGTAGGCCGATCACTTAACACCATTATCCGAGAATAGTGGATCCAGAGATTGTCCCTTCCCTCCCCCCTTTTTCTTTTTCCTTTCTTTTCTTTCTTCGCTCATTCTCTCCTTTCAGATGATACAGTTATTCCTTTAGCACCATAAGGTTTTTTTCTTTTCTCGAATAAAATAAGGAAAGATGGTAACACAATCTCTGGATCCACAATCCTCGGATAATGTTGTTAAGTGATCGGCCTACAACCTCCACTAAAAGAACACATGGCTAACTATTCGTCAGTGTAATTCCGGTATGCACTGCGTTTATTCTTGCGAATTCGAACTTTAATTGCCCGTCGAAAATTTTGTTGCAAGTCGCTTGCAAGCACGCTTATAGAAGCTTTGCTATTGCACATTCAACAAATTGTAACGGACTATAGCAAAACTGATGGATGAAATAGTATATGAGGATGATCCATAACTTTCGATGCAAGGCGCGGTATTATACAGACAACTATCATGAACATGTCGATGGGCAAATCGTTCCTTATCTGACTTTAGCCTTGGGTAAGGTCAATGATAATCTACTAATTTTATGTGAAACCTGTCTTTGGGCGACTGTTAGTTTACACTGTCCTGTAAGATCAATGTTGTCATTACAAAGAAAGAAAATGGTTTAATATTAGTACACCTGAGCGTTATCATCCTTTCTTCCTTGTTATTTCTTCTTTTACAGTTGAAACCATCATGGATGATTTTGCGTATTATATGCGTTGGCTTATCTGGTCTTTTTTCATGTTGTCTCTGACCGCCTTGACAGGCAAAGACTACATCCACATAAAAAAAACCGCTGATATGGAATTACAGAAGCAGCTACAAGAGGAGGAAAGGTTAAAAAAAGGTACGTACACATCCTCATAAAAGAAAGCTAACTGATAGCAACTAATCTCAGCAAATCAGTCCCAGTATAACCCTTGTGGACTCTGGGGGCATCAAAGCATGAAGTCGAAACTGTGTCCAATGAGAGAAGTCAAAGGTTTGCAACGCACATTGCTATATAATGTGTCACGCTTAAAGTATGCCCAATAGCTGGTACTAAGCGGACGCGCCAGCCAGAAGTTCAGAGTGTGGCGCTCAAAAAAGCAAAGAAAACGGGTCGAGCGAGTAAGCAAGCAAGTTCCAGTAATACGGCCTTTATAGCAAATCCATGTCCTGCATGTGGTTCCACTGAACACAGAAGTACCCGAGCGAAGAGTTGCCTGCGACACACTAAGTCGACCGAGGAGATATTAGAAGATCAACTCGGGAAAGGTTTCGAAACATTCACTCGAAAAGCTCCTCTACATTCCGTTGTCGTTGAAGCACATCGAGATCAGCTTCAAAGAAAAGTTCAAGAGCTTTCACAATATACGAGAGAGGTGGTTGCAAGAACTCAACTGTTTGTCAACCAGTATATACTTGATCATCAAGTAATCCCACCCATCTGTTTCACTCAAAATTTCTTCTATTCGGTCACGCAACTTGTGCTCAACAAGTCAATGACAGCTAAAAACGATAAAATGCCAACAGATCTTAGCAGCTCATGAGAGAATTTCGTGACAAGCACCCTCAGATGCAACAAGCGCCCAACACACAACTAAGATCATCTGATGTATTGTCAGAAGCTTGTGTATTGCTGGCCACATGCTATTCAAACAATATAGTCGAAAATTTCGAAACTCGGGTGCGTTCATTTGTTGAACATAAGCTGTCAGTAGCGTTTCCGGTATGTATCGTGTTTTGGTATATCTGAACTAAGTTTCATCGTATATAGAATATGAATAAAACTGAGATACAAAATATTGCATCGAAATATGCCTTCGAACGCATCGCTGGTGGATCCCCTCAATGGCCTAATCTGATTGAACCGGATTTGCCTTTAGTGGCTATTGTCGATAAGATTTGTGATGATTTAGAGGCACTGACGCCTAAGCCTGCAACGCAGCAAGCCATATCGGCATCTCCTGGCGCGTATATTCCAAGGTTAAAATACATCCTGTCTTCCTATGAAGAAGAGCATAAGATCGTTGCTGCTTCCAAAAAAAGTTCTAGTGATACAACTCTGCCTCGTCTTTTCTCGATTTCACCAAAACCAAGTTGCAAGTGGCGTTTTGTTTCAATAAACGCCAAACTTTTGGCAAGTCTGTTATCCATTCGAGAACCAACACAGCCGAGCGAATACCCACAAGTATGTTTTGAAGCGCTTGATCTTGCTCGTTTCGGATTTAATAGGTATGGGAAATAGCGATAGTTACCTTTAATTTCAAACACTCACTCTGTGTTAATATATACGTACAGCTTGGGAGATTTTACCGGGGATGGAAATCATCGTTTCGCATGCAGAATTCTTTCTGATGGATTTGCAGTAAATCTAGTGTTCGCAAGAAAACAAAAGGAAAAGGTGCCGGCAACGGAAATTGACCTCGAGGACTTTACCATTGATGAAGTCGAGCAGTGGTTCGAACCGTGGGCCGTGGATCCGGGGTTGAATCAAATATACACAGCTGCAGACGGTAGTGGCTCACAAGGCATCAAGTACGCCGCGTGTCGACAAAAGAGTATTATGCCATGACTGGCTCTACGCGGAGAGCGAAGCAACTCCAAAAACAAAAGGATGCGGCGGGTATCACTCGTATCGAGACTGGTTTAGAGAGTTGTAAAACAGCATCATCAGAGCAACATCATCAGAGCAACATCATCAGTTCGTGGAGTGCTTCCCCCAGAGTTTTCCAGTATTGACAGCTTTTTACGGGCCCGGCATGGCTGAGAAGCGTTTCCACAATTACCAAGGAGTACAACGTGCTCGTGAAGAGCTCGTTA
Source organism: Apophysomyces variabilis (assembly GCA_002749535.1). Taxonomy (NCBI): domain Eukaryota; kingdom Fungi; phylum Mucoromycota; class Mucoromycetes; order Mucorales; family Mucoraceae; genus Apophysomyces; species Apophysomyces variabilis. The sequence continues at coordinate 37,849 of MZZL01000411.1, read as the reverse complement.
ATGTGTTAGTCAACGGTGGAAAAAAGTACTGCAAGCAGCGGCGAAGAAAGACTCGAAAGAATAGAGGAAAGAGGAAGAGAAAGACTCTGAAACGGCGATAACAAAAGAAGCTGAAATGGCGATCAGGGTCAGAGACTAAGTGCAAAGTACTAATATTAACGAAATCTTCTAACCTAGGCCACAAGAATCTGGAATCAGATCAACGCAAAATAAACCGCACCCAAGCACAAAGAAATGGCATCCAAAGGCATTTCAAGCAAGCAAATAAAATACCATTAATTGTATTTGGATTAGCAATGTTTGGTAAGAGTGGACATGCGTCAAGAAAGGGCAAGCGTGCTGCGCTAGTCAACACCTGTTGGAAAATGCTAAAGAGAAGAGAAAGGAGAGGGGAATTGATTGCAACAACAGTCGATGAATTTTACACGTCTCAGGTTTGTTGTCTTTTGCTTCGTATGTACCCTCATGGTTTATCTATAGGTGTGCAACAGCTGCCTTCAGAGAGGGCTGGAGAAAGTCACCACATCCGATTCTGTGTCCCACCATGGTGTAGTAGTTTGCAAACACTGCCGTACACTATGGCAACGGGACATTAATTCGGCAAAAAAACATGTTCTATATTGCAAACTCGGTTTGGCGCGGACAAGGTCGCCCCATAGAACTCTGCCGTTCGGCTAAAAACGATATCGCCACTACGAATGTGGTTTCCTCGTAACGAGGATTTAGATTTATACGTCTCGAACGGTAAGTTCAATACTTTAAATTCACATTTTTCTAACGACTGGCCTTTTCACCTTGCCCAACCTTTTCTTGTGCATATTATCTGGGTAACTAAGAAATTATTATCCTGGGAAAGCAATGTTCTCACAAGCCCTTTATCTATATCATTTCCAGTTGACGCAAACTATTTCTCTAAACAAAGCAAATTGTTATGCAACAAACAGTAAAACAACGGTGGCCTGTGGCTATGTGAACCTCATCAACAAACACGCCATTGACTGTCTCCGTATGCATAACCGCCTAGGCATTACCCGCCAACAGACTGCCGATCCAATGTCCTTCTGCCTCAACCTCCTCCCGCATTCGATCCCCAGATCTGCCCGCCGTCGCCAACAGATCCGCAAAATATGGCCTATTGTATGCACAATTCTTGCCGAACTCGATGCTCACCAGCATCCGGGATCAAATCTGCGACAATACCATGACCCAGATCCGGGAAAGGCCCTGCTGGAATGGCTCGATGCTCTCCCTCCTCAACCAGGCTAGGCATATCAAAGCTGACTCCCTCTTCTTCCCTCTTTTTTCCTTTTTTTCGTTTCCTTTCTATTTCAATATATGTTTTTCTTTATTCCTTCATATTCCTTTTGCCTCACTCCTTCGACCTTTTCCCTGCCTCATCCGCAGGGTTTTTATTCCACCTTTTTCTTTTTGAGCGGTCTCGAGCAAATATGTCTGTCACAGACGCTGTGTTCAAATAGAGACGTTAAATAAAACCAACGTAAAACAATGGTGGTGCCCCAACGGAGTTCTGATTTGACTGCCCCGAATTTTCATTTCCGATGCTGTTTCCAAGGGGGGGAAACTCCATGCCTTACCTTGCTCCCAAACTACTTTATACATTTTTATTCGCATGTCAGGGATCAACGCCTGTATACCTAACATTATTCTATCACAAACAGTTGGGACTAAAAAGTGATCAAATTGGATTACTCATCGCCATTGGTAAATCGCCGTCAAAGAAGACAATGCAACTCGATTCCATTCTCACATGGCATGACAGCTCCATTTATTTCGGCCGTTGCATGCCCATTATGGGCTGCTCTTGCTGATAAAACTAAAACCCATCGTTACATAATGTGTATTATACAGATGCTAGCTACTGTTGCTATAGTCAGTATGATGGGCATATCTGTCATTACACAGCATTTAGAAAATGAAAACGAACGAAATGGACTGACAGTGACTTTGGTGACCATTGCATCCATTTGCTTTGCTTTTTTTGGTGTACCCGTCGGTCCTCTGGTGGACGGTGGTGTGCTGAAGATCCTAGGCAGAAACAAAGACCAGTATGGTTCGTAGTGGCCAAAAATTGCTGCCAAGAAATTCGCTGCGATTAACCTTGACACTCTTTAAAAAGGCCGTCAGCGTATGTTTGGCTCCATATCGTTTGGCGTAGCCCAGTGCCTGGTAGGATTTGTAGCAGACTGGACAAAGGACATGAATGTCATCTTCTATGCCTATTCGATTTTTTCTGTCTGTTTAATCACCGTGGCTGGGAGCACTCAATTTCGACCGGAAAGATTTGAGCTACCAGGCCGAATGCGGATAAGATCGTCGCTACCTCGTGCAAGTCAGAAACACATTGCATTACAGCCATCCGCTTCCATGGCTACTGCGCATTCCAGTAGCAGCGCTAATGACGATGAAACACCCTCCCAAAGGCACAAGATGAAACAGTTCCACATCGACTACGAAGCTTATGACAATGATTTTATCGATAATGAATCTTCCCAGATACGAGAGAATGAAATACAACGCTTGATCCAGTTCGCCACTGAGTCCAGTATCATCGAAGCTGTCAATCTATCTAATCCTCCAGCTTATCGGCGGCGATCGTCGTACGCTGCAGGCGCTCCTTCGGACGAAGAGATCATACGTCCTATGCCTACCTCGTTGCTAGAGCTTCTAAGTCAACCAAGAGTTCTCTTATTTTTCATGACCATGATGCTCATGGGTGCGTCACTCAATATGGTCATCAGCTTTCTTTCTATATTTCTTACAGATGATCTGGGTGCTAGTAAGTCAGTCGTAGGGATGACTGGACTGGTGGGCTCAAGTACTGAGCTCATGTTTTTCTTTTATTCTCGAGATGTAAGTGTGCAGTTGTTTGTCTTGGCCTAACTAAATCTTGGCAATAGCTTATCAGGTTATTCGGAATTAAAAGCTTAATTATTCTCAGCCATGTGCTTACTATTATCCGGGTATTTTCATACACCATCCTACCCAAAGGATCTACTGGAGCGAGCATAGCATTGGGACTGCACTTGCTCAATGGTTAGTAAGACCTGCTAAACAATGGATGATAAAAAGAGTCATATTGAAACAGATAAATTTAGGTATCGCGTTCTCTGCTCTCTGGGGAGCAGGCGTAGTGCAAGCTGACGAATTAGCACCACCCCCATTGCAAGCGACATCGCAAGGTATTTACTATTTTCTTTCTTGATGTCTTACTATTCCCTCTTGTTGCTAAATGTGAGAAAAAAAATAGGTATCCTGGCGGCTATGTATGCAGGTGTGGGTGCCGGGTTAGGCAGTTTGATCGGAGGCGTAATCTATGATCGTTTTGGTGTAAACCAGATGTTCTACGCCGTTATCGGCCTGACATCGCTTAGTCTCGAGTTATACTTAGAAGCAAATACGAGATGTGGTTTCAGCGATATGATGCGGTGGATATATCGTATGGCTGTGCGAACGCATAAGTGGATCCAACATGCCCGAGGAATAGGACGAGCTGTGCCAAGGTGGAGTGGAGGAAGAAGAGGTCGTATCCGGTTAGAAGATGATTAAGATTGTTTGTTTTCTTGTTTTGCTGTTCAATCATGTACATATTATAATCATGCTTTTAACAAATATACGTGGCCACTGTCAGTATGAGTCGCGAGAACGTTTGTAAACGGATGACTAGCCAATCCAATAATTTCTGCCTCGCACAACTTCTTTTCTTCAACCAGGTTTCCCGTGGATGCGTGGAAACAGTACAGTGTAGAATCCTCGGACACACCATAGATATATTCGCCTTGAGGTGATACAGCAGCAGCAACGAAATCTGACCCGGATTTCTTGTGATGCGAATAGGTTTTCACGATTTTTCCTCGCATGGTCATTATATACAGCGTGTTGCTTTTAACGCACACTAAAACTTGGTCTATGTTCTTCGGCATAACCACAACACTCTGGACTGTCTGACCACCGATGCCGCTTACTGGATTTAAGGACCCCTTTGTGACATCCGCACTCGACTGCGGGGTGATGGTATGCAGGCAAGATGTAGTCTTTGCGTCCCATATCTACATTGCGGAATAAGAACAACAGACCAAACACCATCCTACTTACTTTCACTGTTCCGTCACTGCTGGCACTAATGATCTGAGCGTTATCCGCAGAGTATAGTGCAGAGTTGACAAAGGATGAATGACCACGGAACTCTTTTAAAGTTTTTCCTGATTTTAGGCCATGTATCCTGATAGTGTGATCGTAACTCCCACTTAGCACTTGAGAGCCATCCTTATTGAAGCAAACAGAGGTGACACCCTGGCTATGAGCTGGAGATATCCGCCTCTGGCAAATACCTGTCTGGACCTTCCATACCTAAAAATTTACTTCAGCCTCTCTCCTGAACTAAGACTTTTCTCTGACTTACAGCGATCTTTCCATCCGTCGATCCAGATGCTAGCAATTCGCTATCCCGACTAAATGCCAGACAAATGACGGAATTATCCATGGTCATCATTGTGTCCTAAATAACGCGTCAAAACTAACAGTTTGCTGAAACGGGTGGCATACTTCAGCCTGATATTTCAAGTCCTTGCGCAATTTTCCCGTTAAATGGTTCCAGATCTCAATGAAGCCGTCAACGGAACCGGTAGCAAGATATTGACCGTTTGGAGAAAAGGTAGCATATTCAGCATACGTTTTCTTGCCTGGAAACTGAGAAACATCCGATTGTAAGTACCTCTCATCGATTATCCATTGTTGGAATGTGCTACCTTAACTTCCAGATACGGCTTACACGCTATCGCATCATCCTCCGCTTTCTGCATTGGTGCTGATCCTCGGAACAAATCAAATGCTGAATCGGGTTGCAATATACCTTGTTGCTGTTGCCATTTAAGACACTGACCAAGTAATGCCAGTAGTCGTGACGGTGGCACAACCGTTACTTCCTCTGCTAACGCTATATGCTCCAATGAACACTTTGCGCAAAGAGTTTATCCTAGTCTAACCTTGTGCAATCACTTTTCTTCGTTGCTCTTTTGTCACGCCTTCAGGATACGCAACCTTTGGGTTAAAGTGCGAGCTGGACATGAGTTGTTCCAAGAGCATGTATCGTTCTGGTTGGTCTTGTTTAAGGATCTGCATCGGCTGCGTTTGTCGCAGCAAAGTTCTGGCTGCACTTAATTCACGTAACTCTATCAGCTCCAACACCATCTAGATTGCAAAAATGTTGGCTAAAAGTTTCCAATATTAATCGTTGGTTACTTGTTCGTAAAGATTCGTCAACTTCTTGGGTGCAATATTGAGGTTCACGATCTGGCGCAAGACGACATCCCAGCGTCCCTGGGTGATGTCTTGCATAAATGATTCTTTGCTTTCAACGGTGTTGAGTGAAACGGAAGACTCCTTTTCCAAAGCTGAGAAGGTGTGCTGCAAGTTATTCTCCCGCAAAAACTGCAGAATTAGACGAATAACACTGGGGAAAGAATGAGTTCAAGTCATTATGTTGTCATTGCGTATCTCGGTTTACGGACTCTTCTGATTCTATTTCCGTGGACATCGATATGATATGTATCGGAAGAGGTGGATTAGCTGCACTTGATAATGGCAAGAAATTTTTTTTTTGGTGTCAGCCGCTCACATAAGTCGCGTCGTGACCTCCTTGGATGGAGACTCGATGACCAATATTTCCAAACAGTAAGAAATGTATCTTCATAACCAGTCTAGTAATACTTAAAAACATTTTCCTATTGATGCTATTTAGAGTATCGCTTGCAGAGATTTTAAAGTGATCCTCCCCGCTTCGCCCAGATGAATACCAGAACACAGGCGTTTACTTAGTATAAGCTCGTCGGTGAGCCAAATAAGTAACCAGAAGACCCTCACTTTCCAGCATGCAGAATGTATAAATGTCTCCGTCTTCTAGCCTTCTGTTTGCTGTAGTTGACATGGTTGTTGTCTTATTCATAAGGCGCTCAGGTATAAATTTCTTTGGGCTTCGGTACTGTTCTGGATTCAATTTGCATGAACCAAGTATTGCTGAAGAGTGTTGCCGCTTTTGAGTATGAGATTCCGGTGCTCAACTAATCACTATGGTTATAGTATCATGCAATGCAAAGCAACAGCTTCCAATCTTGATCTGCTCCGAGGGAGGCATCTATCCATCGAGTTATACGGTAACGGAGACAATCTCTTACAACAAAGATCCTTATGGAGTACGATCACATTCTTTAAACGTGTAGCCACCTGTTCGCTTCCGTAAACTTGCAAAACCCCGTCTTCCATTTCTGTTGAACACCAGGATAATTACAGAGAGCCGCACATGCCCAAGTAAAACTCCTTGCAATTGATTCTAACGCAGCCTCAATTATATCACCTAGCAGATAGGATGGGATCATCCTATAAATAACCTAACTTGCATATTACATATCTTTGCATGAGAAGGATCTACTTCTGGAGGAAAAAATAAGCTGTCTTTGTGTAACACTTGCCTCATTGGTAGTGATAACGGATAAATGCAAGAAAAGCTATTTGTACTCCCAGATTTCGCGATAATGGCCAGAAAATATATTTATTCCTGCTTTATATATAAGAACTGTCTACGCATATTGTGGACCAGATACTTGCTTGGGTTCAAACATAGAATTATCAGGGATTTTTTTTGTTTGCTTCAAATATTGTTCAATCCAGACTTGCAGACTGGATATTTACTAGAAAGCCTTAAAACTATAAACTAGCACCACAGGGATACAGAAGACATTTAGTACTTGATTCTATTAAATTATGTCTTGCAGTTTCATTTACGAAACGGAAACTAACAGTAGGCAATTTAATGATAACAGCGATGATAAATGGAAAAGAACCGTTAGATATCTGTTTATGGACGGTTCCCAGGCTGATGGGTCTATGTGAAACCAACCGATCTTACCGTGTTTGCTACACATGAGAGCGCTTTTCGTACTATTATCCCCCAGAGGTACAATTGAACGAGTCTTTAACAATACTATGGGTAATAATTGTTATTGGCAGATATACAGTACATACCTGAGTAAAGAATTTTCCAAAAGGGGGGGTGCAACTAGTCTAGCCCAGTGAAGCCAATTAAAACGAATGCTATGTGGCTTCTTTGTCCCGAGGGTTGTACTTCGGGACGCACTCTCTTGTTCCGTTAACAAGATAATGACAAGTGCATATTTACCTATTCTAGTCATACGATTTCACTCATTAACCCATTCATAGCTAACGTACGGTCAGCTCGCGAACCTCCTGGAAAGCGACGACCCCCTCATTCGCGAACAAACGAAGAGACAAGCGATAGATGCTTCCTAGTGCAGGGACTTAATCCTAAGACCCCGCCCGGAAATGTGAGGGATCGCTTTTCCCGTTACGGAGAGATCGAGCTTGTAGATATCAATGTCGATGACAACGAGGTTCCGGATGGCTCTGCAATCGTACTCTTCCGGTAATATAAGAAAGTTGTAGAGCGGCTAAATTGACAGCATTCAATTCACTTCCCAGTCGTATCCCATATACATATGCTTTCATGAACGAGAGGATTTATATCGACCAAAGACCTGTGCGAGTTAGCTTTGCGCCAGAAAAAGAGTCTGATGACCGATCGTTCAAAAACAGCCGGCAGTTCCATAAAAGCAGATTCCCGGCAAAATACTTCTCAATGGGTGTTATGACCCACCCAAAGACATTTGTTGAATGTTGGACGACACAAGAACAAGTAGCGCTCATTGTGAATTACGACCTTAGAAATATACAGATCCATTTCAGTCACCTGAACGAAAACTATCGACTGGAATTCAACTTCAAAAATCTGAATGGAGATATAAAAATGGAACGAGAACATCAAGCTTTCTACTTCACGATTCCTTTGAAGTATCCTGCGCGATTCTGGCGACAAAATAAGAAAGCAGTGAAAGAAACTAAGACAAGTATCCGGATCGGCGGTCAATGGGAGCGAGTCATAGATATACCGATTGCTGCCAACAGTCTTCCTTTAAAGGACACGAATCTACGGCGAACTGCAGTCATGTTAGTGCGACCAAAAGACAAACTTGAAATAGGCTATTGGACAGTCTATCGCTTGAAATTTCATCCTCCTCAGGGCATGCAAGGTCAGATAGCCCGGATGCTGGAGGAGGCAGCAACATATAACCTAGTTCCTCGCGAGCTACACTTGCAGCGACCCACTTTGACAGTGGTGAAAGCTTCGTCGTTAGATCCACCCATAGGACATGTCCAAAGGGCAAGTTTGATTACCTCATTTGATGTCTTGTATACGCTAGAATCAATGATCACGAACTATTACCTTGACGAATATAACCTTGATGATTCGTTCTACGATAAACTCGAGCAACTACGTCGTCTGAATCCAACAATAGCTTGTGGGTTGCTTGAGCTTATGGCTATGGAAAAGAAGAGAGTGTGGGATCCAACGTCAGCGTTGCTAGATGTGTGGAACAGGGTGGGTATGAAAGTCCAAAACCAGAAGAGTCTTCCCCCGCATTGTGCGTCTATGCGCAAGATCCTGGTGACACCATCCTCCATTTATGTCCAACCTCCGACAGTTGAAACTACGAACCGTGTGGTCAGAGCTTTTCAGGATCATGCTGACAGATTCATTCGCGTTCAGTTTGTCGATGAAGGACTTTCACGTATCAGCGCCAGTCATACAGGAACTTCAAATGAAGCTATCTATAACAGAATATACACAGTTCTGAAGGATGGCATTCAGATCGGAGCACGCCGATATGATTTTTTGGCCTTTTCTAGCTCCCAGTTACGCGATCATGGCTGTTGGTTCTTTGCTCCTACAAAAGAACTGAATGCAAACAGAATTCGACAGTGGATGGGCACATTTTCTCACGTCAAAATAATTGCGAAACATGCGGTGCGAATGGGGCAGGTGATGCATTAATCAGCTCGAGAATATTACTGACAGAAAACAGTGTTTTTCGTCCACACGTCCTATTACCCGTCTCCAAGAAAATGAGATAGAGGAAATTGCAGAAGTCGAAAAAAATGGATTCACGTTTTCGGACGGCGTTGGCAAGATATCACTCGAATTGGCTCGCGAAGTTGCTATGAAAATGGAATTGAAAACTGTGCCGAGTGCATTTCAGTTCCGTCTTGGTGGAGCCAAAGGTGTCTTGGCTGTCGCTAATGATCTCAATGGCCGAAAAGTCCAGCTTCGACCTAGCCAGATCAAATTCAGGTCAAATCATCACATGCTGGAGGTTATTCGTTATTCTACGCTTATTCCAGCTTATCTAAATCGACAAGCTATAACTTTACTTTCTGCTCTTGGCGTAAAGGACGAGATCTTCATGAAGTTAATGGAGGATATGATATCTGGTCTAAACAGGATGCTGGAAAATCCGAATGAAGCGGTCAGAGTATTACTTTCTAACTTGGATGAATTTGGTACTACGAGGATGATGGCGCGCATTATCGGTGCAGGATTCTTAGAGAAAAAGGATCCGCATATACTGAACCTTTTGAATGTGTTCCGCGTGAGCGTGCTGAAAGATCTAAAGAAAAAAGCCAAGATCAACGTACCAAAAGGCGCATTTTTACTCGGTGTTATGGACGAAACAAGGTCATTGAAAGAAGGTGAAGTCTTTTGCCAGATATCTCAGGCTTCAGAAACAGCCGCAAAGACAACCGTTATAGAAGGGGAATGCGTTGTTTTTCGTAATCCATGTTTCCATCCTGGTGATGTGAGAGTGGTAAACGCTGTTGATTGTCCCAAACTACGCCATTTGTCCGATGTCCTTGTTTTCTCCGCAGAGGGATACCGTGATGTTCCTAGTATGTGTTCCGGAGGTGATCTCGATGGAGACGATTACACGTGAGTGGTGAACTAGGAAACACACACATCGGCTTACAATGATGTCTTTGTAGTGTCTTTTGGGACAAAAATCTGATGCCAAAAATTAAAAACTATCCACCAATGGATTATAAAGCAGAGGAACCTCAGCAAGTTGATGACGTTCAAATTGGACATATTCTTAAATTCTTTGTTAATTATATCAACAACGATAACCTTGGGCAGATCGCAAATGCGCATTTGGCGACAGCAGACAGGTCAGCCAAGGGAGCGTTTGATGGCGCATGTCTACGCCTTGCACAGTTGCATTCGCTTGCTGTTGGTACGTCCAAAAGATGGAATAATGCTGAATTGCTGAAAACGGCATGTAGATTTTCCAAAATCTGGAAAGAGAGCTGTATTGGATGAAGATCTTAGAGTCCGGATATTTCCTGACTTCATGCAGAAAAAGGACAAGGAGATGTACGTATCGAATAAAGTGCTCGGCCGGATTTACCGTGCTGTGCATAAGGACGAATATAAGGACTACAGAGATCAGCTTCAGGATGACGCGATATACGATGTTAGACTCCGTATACCTAACATGGAACGATACATTGTAGACGCAAGGGACAGTAGAGCAAGATACAACCGCGACCTGATGTCACTGATGAACCAGTATGGTGTACAGACAGAAGCGGAGATTGTGTCAGGCTTCATTATCAAGTGGTTAAAGAAAGGGAATCGTAAAAGTACACATGAAGTGCAAAAACAGACAATGGCTGCTGTCAATAATTTGATGAAGTTTTGGCGGCGCCAGTTTGAGCGAGAATTCCTCAGTGAAGGAGAAGAACGAGAAATTAGTAGCGAAACACGAGTAGAACTAGAGGCGAAAGCAGCGGCTTGGTACTATGTCACCTATCACGCGGAAGAACGACGACGTGATTTATCTGTTGAAGGCCAATTTCTCAGCTTTCCGTGGGTAGTCTATGACATTATTTGCGATGTTGCCAAAAAGAACAATCATCGAGTGCCTACAGAGGACCAAACGCAGCCGATTGACGATAATCTTGCTGACGCTCTGTGGCAGCAACGTGCTGGAAGAGCATTGATTGTTGCCGTGTCCGATTCCGAAGAGGAATCGGAAGAAGACGATGAGGATGATGACAACGAGGATGAGGATGAGGATGAGGATGAGGACGATGCACAAGTCGAGTCGATTACTCTAAATGATTTACGCCGCGGAAACGAGCGTCGTCGCACGCCTGCATCGGCAGCAGCAAAAGCGTCTGATGCATCCACTCTATTTGATTCCTCTTCCCCTTCAATTCAATTATCTTCCCGATATTCACGTCCTGATGAGCCCCGCCTAGTAACTAATACCACTGACGAAGGATTGCTTGATGCCCTTCTAGGATAACATCCTAATCAATTTTTGCACTACTCATCTATTAAAGTATTGAGCAGGGGTTTGCTTAACCAACAATCGTAATGTATAGTTTCCGTCTGTTAAATTTGTAGGCTTTTGCAACAAGGTGTCCTGGTGGAACATGGACAGGTTTTTGGTTTTTTGGCCCTACAGAATACGTTTGGCCAGACGCGGTGGCTGCAAAACGCGATGCATTAAAGCGTTTTCGGTCTCCAATTTTTCGCGTCGCGTACCTTTATTGTTTGTCATTTTACAGCATGCTCCGTAGAAATACCTCGCATGCAAACGAAAAATCGAAGAAAAAGACGCTTTTGCACTTTTTCAAACCTGTGAATACTAAATTAAACAGTTCGACGGAGAGTGCGCAATTACCGCATGCTTCGATTCATAATGGAGACAATAAAAACAATAACGATAACCTTATTATTATTTCTGACGAAAACAGAAAGACTCATCGCCCAGTAACCATGGATCTGACGGATGACAACGACGATCTTATCTTTGTTGGTGAAAAGGAGATCAATGGATTATCTGCAATGACGAAGACATCAACCTTTACTACCGTTATCAGTTCGCAAAGCAGTTCGCAGGATAGAGGACAAAATGCTAATAACCCATTTACGTCGTTTGGCACAAGTGCCATCGAAATGACCAACACATCACGATACAATTTCAAGACCTTCGATCCTCTTAAAGTGACTGGACCTCGTTTCTCAAGTCAAGATGTACGAGAACCAGAACCTGAGTCAATACGATTGCACACACAAAAACGTGTTCGAGATACAACAACCGGAGTCACTAATAACAAGCTAAGATCATCTTCGGATAGCATGGTTGAGAAACGCCAACGTATATTACCGTCTACGTTATCATCGCCAAACACACTGTCATCTTCATCCAAAGGCAACTCAAATAGCATCAACCCATCTAGCAACTCTTACCACAATCCTAACAACTGGAACCCTTATTCAAACTCTCAAACCATCAGCTATCCCACTCGTGTTTATCCAGCCACGTTTTCTAGCCAAAGCCCAAAAAAGTGGGGTGCGAACTCAGCATCCTCGTTTAGCTCCTCTACAAAGACACATCAGTATAAGAGTAACAACACTATGTTGTTTAATGGATTATCTGGAAAAACTGTTAGTAAAAAGTATACCAAATTGGCCAAAGTTCCAAGCTTTGCTTCCAAGGAAGATCGCGAATATCGTCCGGAACTTTCGGCAGAGCAACAAAGAGTATTGGATATGGTAGTAAACGAAAAGCAAAATATGTTCTTTACAGGATCTGCAGGTAAGATTTGCTTTTATCTCAACTCGAGTAAGATGTGGCTGATAAAAATGATGAACGAAGGAACGGGAAAATCAGTGCTTCTTCGAGCGTTGATTGACAAATTGAAGGAGATATATGGTGATGGAGTGGCAGTAACTGCGTCCACTGGCATTGCTGCTTGTAATATTAGTGGATCAACCTTGCATAGGTATAGCAAAAGAAAGTGCTCATCTTTAGAAAGCTAACAGATCCTTCCAAAGTTTTACTGGAATTGGTCTTGGCACAGAAAGTATCGAGCGATTAATCGAAAAGGTGATGGGTCATAGCAAGCTTTGCAATCGCTGGCGACGGACAAACGTACTTATTATTGACGAGAGTAAGCCACATACTAGGAATACCTTTCGAGGTTGATAAATAGCTTTGCTTTAGTCTCGATGGTGGATGGTGATCTATTTGACAAGATCGAGCACTTGGCACGCACCGTTCGCAACAATCCTGCCCCGTTTGGAGGCATCCAGTTAGTGTTGACCGGAGACTTTTTCCAACTTCCTCCAGTGAACCAACATGGCCCCACTAAATTTGCATTTGAAGCACGATCCTGGTCTCAAGTAGTGCAAAGGACCGTGATGTTAAAGCGTGTTTTCCGTCAGAAAGATCAAGGTAAGTGGAACGAAACATACAAAGCCAAGTTGGACGAACCCTTTCCGTGGTTTCTGTGCAGAGTTTGTCGATATTCTTAACGAGATGCGTTTGGGTATGCTTTCTCAGAAAGCAATTGAAATATTCAAATCCCTGTCTCGAGAACCTAAAGGAACGTCGTCCATCCGACCGACAGAATTGTACGTTAAGTGCCTCAAGAGAAAAACGCAGGCATGCTCAATTTGTGATCCATAGATTTCCGCTCCGTAGCCAAGTTGAAAACGCCAATAACATGCGATTGGAAGCATTAGAGGGTGAAGATCGAATATTTAATGCCATTGACACGGGAGATAAGTCCAAAGTGGACAGCTGTATTGCACCAGCTTCGATCAGATTAAAACGAAATGCTCAGGTCATGCTTCTGAAGAATATGGATGCAACTCTAGTGAACGGATCCCTCGGGATTGTTGTTGGTTTTGTGGGCGAGGGCAGATTTACTGGCGCTAGGGCGGTCAGATCTCGTCTTGCCCCTACAAGAAAGATGGACGAACTTGATAATATACTAGATTCCGTCATGAGCAAACCGTATCCTGTTGTACGATTTGCAGATGATCGCGAGATCGTGATCGAGACAGACCGATGGACAGTTGAACTACCAGGTAGAGCTTCGCTTTCATTTTCTTCATTGAATATTCAGTATTAACCATTTATGTCACTATATTCAGGTGGAAAAGAAGTTGCGTCACGGACGCAGATACCGTTGATGCTTGCCTGGGCGATGTCTATCCATAAAAGTCAAGGGCAAACGTTGGATAGCGTGCGAGTGGATCTTGGTCGTGTATTTGAAAAAGGACAAGCCTATGTAGCCTTATCGAGAGCTAGAAGTATCGATACCCTTCAAATTCTAAACTTTGATCCGACGAAAGTTATGGCGCATCCAAAGGTTACCCAGTTTTACCGCACGCTTCAATCAGTTTAGGCTGTTATCAATAGAAACTAAAAACAAGGCTCTTAATCAACAACAACTACAAAGAGGACAATGTTTATTTACACTACGTTTTGATGAATTTCATCTGACACCATCATCATTATAAGAAGGATTCAATCGGGGAACGTACGGATGGGTTCTATGCATCTCAACTAGATCCACGGAAGCTCTGTTCAGCCGATCAAAACTTCTTGATCGACGGCTGGATCCTTCATTACGGTATGACGCCGACATGGGTCGTGGTCTGCTATATGTGTTGAAGATTAAGGGATCTGCATCTATGGCTGCTACCGCTGTGGATGGGCATAACACAGTAGCTGGATCGTGAGCAGGGGGAGGAGGCGGAGGTGGATCCAATTGTGTTTGATCCTCTGACGTCTGACGTTCCTCTGTATGTCTCCATCGACGTCTCCAAAGAGCCATGCGTGGGGGAGGAAAGCTTTTATCGTGGAGCTCATCGCCTACAGTTCCTGTGAGCATGGTCACTAGATTCTTGACGGGTAGAAAGAACATGAGGAGGAAGACGCAACAATGGAAGACAATTTGGATATAGGCAATAATCTGCTTGTTTTGGTCGCTTACAGCCAAGCCTTCGATAAAAACTAGGCTCAATAAGATGACAAGGAGGCGCAGGGTTCCAGAGACCAGGTGGTAGATATTGATGGTTCGGTCAGCATAGGGCCATTTGATCCAATGCAAGGTATAGAAACATATTTCGACCATTATCAGAACAATGATCTGCGCGATCCCGCTGAGCTGAAACAGCCCTGTCATTGCGCCGACCAATGTCCGATATACCACGATAACAACGAAGAAATGGAATTGATCTTCTGAGAAGGTGTTGTACAAGGATCCGAACCGGAGAAGGGTGGTAATATCGGAGTAGACAACTGAACGTGGGCGAACACGTAGGAGAAGGATGGTAGTGTAACCGAATAAGAAAAAGAGAGGAAACACAAGGATCAGGGCTGCGGGGAGTAAGAGGTACCATGGCGCAGGTAACATGAGTTCATAGAAGCTTAGAGTACAAAGGGGTAAATAGAATAAGGCCACGAGACGAACGCCAATTCCTGAAAGTTATGGATTTAGAACAGAGAATGGACTAAATGTTTTGTTTTCTTTTCTCTTTTTCTTACCCAAAGAGAAATTAATAATTTTTTTCGTCTGGCCTGCGAATCGATAAGGCCACAGAAAGGCCATTATCTGTTGAAACAACCAAAGGATGGAACATAAAATGGCACAACATAAACAAATAATGAGGAAACAGATAAGACAGGTCAGGAAGAGGGCATTGATATCGATGTCCGCAGCGTTTGCGAAATTAGCCATGCCAGTGCCCACCACACGTACGGCAGTTTGATTATTTCGAGGGAACATGGCTTTGGGTATAGGAATCTGTTCCATGACATGATTCATCCATGGGCTGGGAAATAAAAGAGAGGACCAGGCAAAGTTGGAAGAGAAGAGCCAGTAAAACTGAGGGTATGCAAGGCTTAATTGACCAAGGGCGACGATGAACTGAGCATACTGAATCACATCGAAAAAACCTGGAGTCTTCAGTCGCAAGACAGCTGGAAGATTGGCATAGTTGGATGTGAATAGGAAGACGTCATGTTCAGCTTCAGGTACGGTGGCAAAGGAAGCCAAGAGAGAGGTAAAAGCTGCAAAGATGGTGAATGCGACTGGAAAATAGATAAATATGTTTTGCCAGATAGGATGCTGGTATCCAACCGGGGATATCGTCAGGCATGTCCAGTACTGTCCATTTGCGTATATAGAATATTGAGCAATCACATCGGCTAAGGGTATGGACGTCGATGGTACATTCACTGTCTTATAAGCTTTAAGAAGAATGATCTTTTCTTTTTACTGGGAATTGTATAACTATACCGTATGTAGAGTGATGTTCTGCTGTGCTTGGATAGGACAGTGACCGTTTAAAATCATATTGTTAGCACATAATCGTTCGGTGTCGTCAACCAGTTTGGAGAAGCCAAACAAGATTTCTGTCCGAACGGTGGAATAACCTATGACCAAATTGAATCAAAGAGAGAAAATTCCACTTCCGTCTTGGGCTTATCTTACTTGCTCCTTGCGCATTGGTTGAAATATCTTGTACACTGAGCTGTGCGGTTCCAGAGATATTTAGCGAGTATAAATTGTGAATAGTATCATAATGATGATAAACTGTTGCTACATTGAAGTATGATGGTGAACAATAAGTGTAATTTCGCTGTGATTCATCCTGCACAATCTCTACGGACTCTGTTGCATAGCCAAACACAACTGAGGACGTGCCTAGTAATAGCAACAAGGTCACTTTCCCCAGTCCACGCAACATGGTGGGTTATCAAGTAAAATAAACCAAAAGGCGGCTCCACTCCAAAGAGGTCATCACAGCGATAATTGTTTCTCACGCAAGGAAAAAAAAAATTTGAGGTTTCACAGAGAACGCAGACATGAGGATCGAGCGGTTATGAAAGCCCTCTTGTTTCTTTTTAATTTTACCTGAAACGTTGAAACGATCGAGCAAAAATTAAGGGTCCTTCTGCAATGTGGAAGACATAGTCTACCTTTCTTGGATAATACGCTGCATAAACAAAGCGGCTGCTATTGCTCACATATGTAATCGTTACTGTGTACGATATCATGCCTGGAGTCATTGTTTTCAGTTATGATAGTAAAAAATATGGGATCCATCACGGTCATGGTAATGATCATTGTTTTTTTTTAGGTTTAGATGAGTCAATGTTTTTTTTTGTTTATTTTAATGTTAGATATTGGAACAAGGATGGGGGCCGACTCAAGGGTGATAGACATTACTAAGTTCCCTCTTATGGTAGTGACCATTGTGCTGGTTCTCAAAAGGCCAACCTTGTTGACATTTCCATTTCCGAGGAGGATGTGCTTAGCTTAAGGGAGCTTTTTTTTTTTCTTACACTGATTGGAAAGCGAAAAAAAAAGTTCTTTGGGTAGTTTATGGGTATAGGAATTTGTTGAGGACTTTTTTCAAGTGATGATGAGGCTTTGTTAGGGAAGAAGTAGGAATAGATATAAGTTTTTTATATGTTCGTCATTAAGTTTAGCCGCTATGATGACAAAAATCAGCCCATGTTTTGATTCTCAGTCCGCGGACAAACCAGAGCTTGGGTAGAGAACACACTCCCTCTCCCCAAGCAAGCAAAGAACTCAGGCTTCCCAACGTCTTTCCTTTTTCTTTCTTTCTCATTGAAAAAAAATATCATACGATAAAGAAAGATATATTACAATGGACACGTATGCACCACTTCCAAGCAACATGTTTGCTTTTGATGGGGTGCTCGCCAACGAAGACGAACCATACTTCTCTCTCTCTCAATTCGACCTTCAATTGCAACAACATGCTCAAGCCTCTTTACAACAAGGAAATGCCATCAATACCTGGCAAGACTTTGATAGATACCTTCCAGTAGAATGTAACCCATTGTTGTTACCTCCCTCCACCAATGGACAACCTGTCACACCCACCGTTGGAAACATCGCATTGTCACCACAATCCTTGTTCATAGACGAGCAGCTCTTCCCACAACAGTCAAGCATGAACTATGACGCATTAGCAGACCTTGTAGGCACGAGCCAGCTGATATCTGCAAAACCAACCAACATGCCGACAACTACTACCGACATAATAAACAATGCAATGCCGACGCCTGTTGTGCCATCCCAGTGGGAAGCACCCTCAGACAATGTACCCACAGACCCCGCAACGATAAAGCTGGAATCAGAAACTCAACCCTACGCTACTCCATCTCCATCTGTTACTTTTCTGCAACCGCCAAACGTAAGTGGAGACGCCCAACAACAACAACAGCAGCAGCAACAACAACAACAACAACAACAACAACAACAACAACAGTCGGATGGAAGCGCCGTTCAGCCCAACACAAAGGAGACGACTCAGACCCAATCTACTACGACTTCGCCCGCCATTTCCATGACTTCGCCCCCAGATTTCATGGGCCAAACCGGCTGGAACATGCCTACAAGCTTCATGGATACACAAGGTATGACACCACTATCCTTTCTTTTTTCATTCTTTATCGGTTGGATAACGTTACTGATTTCAAGTTTTCATTGATTGTTTGTTCTAACAGAAAAGATGCCTATTAATCGACTAAAGACTACGACGAGTCCAGCAGCAACTTCTTCTCCACAATCAAATGCTACGCCTCCTGTGAACCGACAACAAAAAAAGACAGCCCATAATGCAATCGAGCGTCGATATCGTAATAATATCAATGACCGTATTGCAGAGCTGAAAAATGCTGTTCCAGCCTTACTTCATGCCAAACCGAGAGACTCAAGATCAGGAAAGCGATCTCATCGATCAATGGAAGATGATGAGGAAGACGGGGAGGACGGTGAAGAATATCTTGATGGTGTAGCAGTGGCTACCAAGTTAAACAAGGCCACTATCTTGCGCAAGGCAACGGAATATATCACTCATTTGAAACGAACCGGGGATGATATGCGTCGTGAGAATAATACTCTCCAACATTTGCTGGGTCAATTGCCAGGTGGTCAAGAGGTCTTGGTGCGTTACCGAATGCAAAAAATGCAAAGAGAACAGGAACTGCATCGACAATTGATGCTTGAACGCCAAATGCAAAAGCAACAACAACAACAAAGAAAGGCCGCCAACAGAAAACGGGCACGTCAGATGGCGCACGAGGCCCATACAGATCCCTACGAGTCTTCAAGCTCCGCGAGCTCGGACCCTGTGACACCGCCCGCCATGACCAATCGCATCTTCACTGCTATCTTTATGTGCCTGACTTTCTTCTCTACCTCTCCTATCACCAGCGGAACGAACTCTTCTGGACAGTACGAAAATCATCATCATGTGTCGCGATCATCTAGCGCTGACTCGGGCACCATTGCATCAACAGAAGGCGTCAATACATTTGGAATGAGCAGTGGTTCCCTTGGATCCTGGTTATCTTTTGGCGATGGATGGTAAGTAACCAACTGTGCTTTTAAACAATGAAAATGCATTTTATTCTTTGCGATGCTTATTTTTTCTTTTTTTTTTATTTTTTTTATTTTTTTACTAGGACCGTCTTGAGAACTGTTCTGTTTGTAATCTGCCTTGGCCAACTTTTCATGCCGTATTTCAAATCTTGGCTTTTCCCTCCAATTTTCAAAGTAAGACGCGTCGCACGATCCAAGCGAGCGGTTGCCATGCGCAAACGTAGAATCTCCGTCAAGCCTGACACCACCATCCAATCTCTTCTTTTAACTCCTGGTGATCGTAAATGCATGCAGATTTACGACATCTTGACCAAGTCCCTCAAAGTGGACGAGGATATTCCCCCTCGCAGCACTGCAGGCAGTCTATTTCCGCTCCTTAAAGAATCTTTCCGTCTTTTTGTTCGACATATGTTTGGTTATGAAGTATTTTATGGTGCAGATGCC
This sequence comes from Apophysomyces variabilis, assembly GCA_002749535.1. Classification (NCBI taxonomy): domain Eukaryota; kingdom Fungi; phylum Mucoromycota; class Mucoromycetes; order Mucorales; family Mucoraceae; genus Apophysomyces; species Apophysomyces variabilis. The sequence goes on along the minus strand of MZZL01000411.1, from coordinate 18,256 downwards.
GACCTCACACCCCACGATGAATGGGCCCGAGCCTGCAAATGGGTTAAGTTGAATGAAATCGAGTGCCTTGGTGGTAAGTTGACAGATAAGAAATCAAAAGAAATAGAGTTTTGTTCATGATTTTTTTTTATTCTACTGTATTCTCTAGGTAACCCTGATGCTACGAGAACCTCCATGCTTCATTCTTGTTTCAGAATGATCAACTTGATTGAGACATTAGATAGCGAAGAGCACCAATCTATTAGTGGAATCCGTGCAAGAGCGTATGTTACAGCTGCTATGCAGTTGGCCGTTCTTATTCCCAACCGTTCTCTTGCTCGCAAGCTATCCAGTTATTTCTGGCGCCTAGCGGTTTATGAGGCAGGCATGGATGAAGATAATACGTCCTGGATGGATGCACTTATGTGGGATCACGAAGATGATGAAGAGCGAGATGAGCAGAGTATGGTTTCGTCTCGTGCCTGGGAAGAGGCATTGGATATTATCCGGCGACAGACATCGCTTCACGATCCATCGACTCAAGGTCTTTCTCTTTCTCTGACTGCACCTGTGTTGGTACCTGTGTCGCTTTTATCGACGTTGCATACACTGGACAGCTTACGAAGTGAATTTGGACGTCTTATTCTCTACATGACCGCAGATGATACGGATGAGCTGAGCAAGACTTCTTTTGGTTCTATTCTTTCTCTGGCCGAAGAGTGTCGCCCAGAAGAGGCTGAAAACAACGAGCAATGTCTTTCACGGTGGCTTGCCGCTGTCGGCGCCACAGCCGAGGCATTGTGGGAAGGCGATGTGACCACTGCCGAACAACGGCTGGCTGTTGTATTGAACCGAGTGCCTAGGTCATTGGCCGTGTTGGAACCTGTCTCGGGAGATGTGATCACCCACAAAGTCAAGATGAACCAGCTGGACGAATTAGCCAAGAAGAGCATGGTCCATGTCTTATCAGCATCTGTCCTGATGAAGAAGAGTCCAGAAGAACAAAAGGCGGGTTACACAGAACTGGTGAAAGCAGAAGCCATTCGTTCGGACATCAAGAAGCTTTTGGCCAAGGGCAAAGAATCGACACGAAGAGCAAGATTCGATGACAGTGTATGGATCCATGATCAGAGTATAGAAACCGCTGTGATGTCTTTGGCTGAATTTGTGGTTGCCTTGTGTGGTTTGGAAGCCTGGATTCTGGCCATGAAATTGACGGATGAAGTGGACGTGCGAGACAACGTTCGACAGGCCACGTTGGCGCTGCGAAGGATGATTCGTCGTCCCTTCCTTGAAGGCTTGCGGACCCATCAAACCATGGTCGACCGATTAAGTCGTCTTGGCCGTTTTGTGGCCTGCCAGGCGGACGAGATGGATTCAGCATGTGATTCTGATAATTTCGATACTGATGAGGAGACGATGTGGGATGAATCGCTTGATGAATCAGACGAAGGAGATGGACAAGGTGTCTGGACTAAGAGAACCGAAAAGGCGCTTGATATTCTACATGGTACCGCATAGATGATACACACGCATACTTCTACTCTCTTTCCTTTTCTTTTCTTTTCTTTCTTTCTTTTTTTTTTTCCTCCTCTCCTTTTTATCTTTTAAATCCCATCATCCTTTCGTTATAGGCATACATTAAAGCGTTTAATATGCGCTGTCAGTTTATCTCTTTCTATCATTTTCTTCTACTTTCCAATGAACTTCTTTTTTTTTATCTGTCTTCTGCATAACATTCGAATTTTGTATCATCAAAAACTTTTCTGCTTTTTTTTTTAAACATTTGCTTCCTGTTTTTTTAATAATAACGTTATATAAAAGATAAAGATAAGGCATTATTGGTAAAAGTGTCTTTTTTTTCCATTGTTTTCTTTTTCTTTTGGGGAGGGGGAAGGGGAGAGGAGACTAGAGGGTGAAAAAGGTTTCAATGGGAAAGAACGAATTGAGACTGATCTTTCAACAAATCAAGCAACTTTTGAGATAAAAAGTTGTAAACGAGGGGACTTCCGCTGAGGGGTTGAACATCCACAGAACAGGTACCGGGAGAATGATGTCGTACTTCGACCAGGAATCTGACCTCCTCTCCGGGATCGGTGACCGGATCAGCAAAGATAGGGGCTATCGTTTTCTTTATGGAAACAGATGAGTGGAGGGTGGTGTTATTCTTGTGGTTATTATTGTTCGTTGAGCAGGGAAGAGTCGTGGTGGTAGGCGTGGTAGGGCAACAGCAACTACTACCAGTACTTTGTGTACTGGAGCTGCAGCTACTACTGTCGTTGTTACTGCTATCTGCGTTCTCATGTGCATGCGAACGTGGTCGGGTGCAGATGATTTGGTAACAAGCAGCCTGTTGTTGTTGTTGTTGCTCTTGATAAGGTGATGGTTTCTCTTGTTCTTCTGCTAATAGAACATGATCGTGATGATCATCCATATCAATGCCCAAGATGGTCAAGGTATGTCGCACTTGACGCAGCAAATCCTCTGCTGAACGTGCAGAGCCATGGTTATCTCTTGTTGTTGCTCTTGGAGCCGAAGAAAATGCATTTTCATCCTCCTGTCCGATTGTTTTCGTCATGGCACTTGCGTCCTGGGTATTTTGTTTGATTTTGGACCAGGAAAATTTACGTTTCGGTCCTGAAGAGGGCGAAGAGGGCGATTGTTCGCCCGAGCTGAATTTTTCGGCTGTGCTTTTCCTGGAGAGACTGAAACTCTGACGGATCGCAGAACGAACACTACGCCGCGAAGACGTGGTCGAAGCCGCAGAAGAATATTCGGATGCTTTTCGGCTTCTTTCGTCTACTTTGGGCCTGTTGAACCGAGGCATGCACATGGAAGAGACACCCACGGCTAACTTGTGACGGAAAGAACGTGATCTGGGAGCGGTGGTGGCCAAACCGTTCGGCGGCAGTTTCTGCCGTTCCTGTTGCTGATGTGATGTTTGTGAGAATGGCGGTTGTTGTTGTTGCAACGACGTTGATCTTGCCGATAAATCAATGAGCAGACTACGTTTCTCTGGTAACGGACTTGCCGAAGGGCGTCGTTGTTGTTCCAGAGACGCTGTCTCTTTTTGCTGCTCCTTTTGCTCTTCCTCCTCGTTGTTTTGTTGCAGATTCTCAGTGGCGTTATTGTCTTCTTGACTGTTGCACTCATCCTTTGCGTCTTTTTCTTGTTGCTGATTTTCATCCTCGTCTTTGTGTTTTTCTTCTTCTTCTGGTGCACCTTCAGGTATAAAGGTAGGTTGTGGTATGGGAAAGACATGATCGTCCGTTAGAACAGTGCGGTTGGTGGATAGCGTTCGCAAACCGGGACGAGGACGTAGGGTAGGCGAGACATCGGCGGGTTGATGCGGTGTCGGGTGATAGTGATGATGGTGCGAGAGTAGATCTGCTCTTTCCTCCTCTTCCGGAACAGGTCTCAGATGGTTCCCGTCGTCCGTGCAACAGGTCGGATCTGTGGATGAGGAAGCCGAAGAACACGAGGATGAGGGTACAAGGGTGGCGGTGAAGGCATCCGCAGGGATGAGTTGTTGAATGATATCGGATGCCTCGGCCTCTACCATCTCCGGTGATTTCTCAAAGAGGTCGGCGTAATCAGCCAGCCAAGGATGACTCATGACCGTGGCGAGGGAGGCGCGATGCTGAGGATCGGGCACGAGCATTTGAGTGATCAGGTCTTGTGCTTCCAGCGAAACATGAGCTGGGAACTGCAGCTTACTGGAAAGAATGTACTTGTACAGGAGCTGGATATCATCACTATTTGGATTATTCGGATCGTCATCAAAAGGAAGATAACCACATAGCATGGCATAAAGAATCACACCACAAGACCAGATATCGACACCTGGTCCCAGATAACGGCCTGGATGGATCACTAGTTCAGGTGCGGCATAACAAGGTGAACCGCAGGACGTCGCCATCAAATCCGTAGCAAGGGAAAACTGATTCGCAAACCCAAAGTCGGTCACAATCACATTGTTGTCGGCATCGAGTAACAAGTTTTCCTACGGAAACAAAACCTTGGTTGATCGTATCACAATCATTTCATTTCCCCCCCCCCACACACACACACACTCTATCTCTCTATAAGCAAAAGGATGAAGTCTTTCTCTTTACCAGTTTTAAATCTCGATGAACAACGCCTTGATAATGCATATATTGAACACTGCTAATCACTTGAGCAAAAAATCGACGAGCATCCAATTCATTCAGTGTTCTCCGGATCAGAATGTAATCAAAAAGTTCGCCTCCTACAATCCCATGTTTTGCGTAGTGTTTGAGTGAAAAGATAAACCATAAATAGTTCTTCCCAATAGAAGACCATGTGCTGCTTGTTATTGTTTTTGTTGTTTATCTTACCAGATGCATATTCCAAAATCATGCCGATATAATGCTCCGTTTCGATGACATGGAGCAACTTTACAATGTAGGGATGTTTCAATTTCTAAAGGGGGCGTGGGGCGAAAGAGAGGGCAAAAAGATAGGAGGAGATGAGTCAACTCATTGTTATTATTTTCCCATAGCCCATAGAAAAGCTCCTTCTTTTTCCAGCTTCTTACATGAAGAATGGCAATCTCACGCTGAACTTTATCCATCTTGGAATCCGTTTCCACGTTGATTTTCTTGATGAGTTTGACAGCGACCTTTTTGATCAATTTTATTTTAAAGTTAGAATAACCCTATATAGATTGCTATTTCTCTCTTTCTTACCAGTTGACCCGTCTCCATGTGCATTCCTAGCTTGACTTTACCAAACTCACCCACCCCCAATGTGTCCAGTAATTCATAGGGACCCAAAGTGCGTTTGCGTGGTACTTTTTCGGGAGACGGATCAGCAACAGCATACATATTCTCCACTAGGTCATTGGCTAAAATGGTAGTCGTGCACGACATTTTGTTACCAAAAGACAAAGATAGTCAAAAAAAAAAGGGAGAAATATGTAAAGTATGAAAATGAGAAAAAGAAGACAAAAAATATACAAGTAGAAATGAGAAGAGAAAGAAAGAGACAAGAAGAAAAAAAAAAGCAATGATGAGAAAAAAAAAGATATAAAGGCAAGGAGATCGCCAGGCGCCTTTTTTTTATCCGTTACTTTAGACACAAGAAAGAAAAACCTTAAATTCGAAGCACCATAACAAATAGAAAGAATTCAGACCATAGCACATCATTCCAGCTAGTTAGGTGATATCGATAGTTGTTTTATTATTTATTGATTCCTACCTTAAACTCTATATTTTATTCATTAACGACAAAATCACTCACGGCCTTTATCTAAAAGTTGGAAGGTAGGACCAGCAAGGACAAAAAGAAAAAGAGGTGGGAAAGAATTTTTTCTTTTGACATGTGGGTTGCGTGCCAACCCTCATTAAGGCTCCGACCTAGTGCAAAAAGCAAAAAGGGAATATCAGGTATCCACATTCCGAAAGGCAGTACAACCGAGATGTGTGAGAGAGAGATAGAGAAAGGATGAGCGGAGAAAAGGGGGAAAAGGAAAAAAGAAAGGGGGAGACACAAAATAAGAAAAAGGCCGCTTGGGAGAAGCTGCATTGTTCATCGGAATGCGTCCGAAGGAAAAAAAAAAAAGAAAAGAAACGTTGAAGATCATTGTTAACCGTCATATACTTCTTTTTGCTTTCTTTTATTTATTTTTTTTTTGGTCTTTGTATAGTTGATGAGATTATTATAAAGATAACCATGACAATGAAGGATCTCTAGGGTCGTTTTATATGGATCCAATTTCATTCTGGCCTTGGATTTAGGTATTCAGAGCGAAGGGAAAAAAAAAAGGAAAAGAAAAGATAAGATTTGTGCACGCACATCGATGTACACATGTAAGTGCGTGCATCTTGGTGCGCTTAAGTAGCTATTCTAGCAACAATCAAGAAATGAAGGTCCATGTGCATTATTACAAGATCGACTGCATCGAAGTTGTTAAAAAGCCAAAAGAAACAATACCTTGTTCCTCTTTTCCCTTTTTCTCTGTTGCTCATACAGTTACAGCGATCTATTGCTCTCTTATTCGATGAAGTAAAAGAGAAAAAAAAGACGATTCAATGCTTGATTGCCTAGTGTTTTCGATCACACTCTCCCATTCAAACAATTGCTGCATTATCAGTTTATGAATAAGGAAGGATTTTCGGATCTTCGCCGATTTCATTCCATAGTAACACGAGTCATAAAGGGAATAGCCCAAATAGAGAAAGAAATGGCGAAAGTCTTATAGAAATGTATACAAGTGAATAAAACTTGGAGAAAGACTCAAAGAAAAAAAACCAAAAGGATATATTATTTAAATACCTATCGAGATGCACTCACTCACCCTCTGTTATCGCATATGTATCCACATCTATGTATATAAATCGGATATCTGAATGTTTACATACACAAGACATGCGTTTAGCTGCCAAATGATGTGATGAAATAAGGGATAAGAGGAAAAAAGACCGGGGGGAGAGAGAGAAAAAGAGACAGAGAGAGAGAGAGCAAGAAAAGGGATGGTCTGGTTGAGCCAAGCTGGCGCCATCTTTCGGCAGGGTCAAAATAATAAGGGGAGGGAAAGTAAGGATATCAACAGACTAAAAGTGGGTGTCCAAGTCGTTGTCGATGGTGATCCGGCGGTCGGGTTGTCCGTATCGCTTCCGACTCCATTACCACTGTGGGAGGCGATAGAGGGATCGTCTGTCATCTGAGCACAGGTCTGGACATTCTTTTGGTTTGGTGTAGCCTTGGTCGCGTGGCCGTCAAAGTCGCAGGCTCCTTTGTATTTTCTGGCGTAAAGGTGATAGAGCCAACTGAGTTTCTCCTTGGGGGAACAGAAGGAGAAGCTGCCGTATTCACCTTTTTCGGCATTACTACTAATAGCATGACAAGGGACAACGCCACACATCATGTCCAACTGTGCGCCCAAAGTGTTCGTATTGTTGTTGTCGTTGTTGTTCGAGACCTTGTCGGAGGCGGTACAAATCAGACTATCCTGCATACACTGACACGCAGCCTCGGAAGGTGTCGGTGGCAAGGACACCGATGCCTTCCAAAACGTGTCTTGGGGACAAGCCGACGCCGACCGCTGTTCATCATAAGCATCCATATGAATGCGTTTGGGATTGATCTTAGCCAGGGCTTGTTGAAGATTGGTATAGTCTGGCAGGAGCTCCGTCGAATTGCCGAGCTGCACTAAACCATAGTTGTTGTTCTCCTGCGTCCATTCGTACACTACACCACCTGACCAGACCTCTGTCATCTGCGGTCCGTAGATAGCCTCCACCTCACTAAAAGGCCGTGGCGTAACAAGATTGCAGCCATACTCAGATAGGAACACAGGCTTACTGTAGTTAGCAAATTCTCTCGTACGATCCGCAAACCCAGATTTCTCAAAGGTAGAGTCACCACACCATTCATAGAGATTGACACCATAAAAGTCCACCTGTAAAGGGGTTCCAACAAAAGAGACGTAGATTTACTTGATGAGTTCTCTTCCTGCATCTTTTCTCTTCCTTTTTTTTTTCTGAACAACTTCTTTCTTCTTTATACCTGTTCTTCATCTTTTCCACAGTTAAAATAATCTTTCAGAGGCGAACGAACATCAGCATCATCATTGCTGGCATAACCTACGGGGATATACCGTTTCTGGGTAGATCGTATATAGTGACGAATATCTCTCACAGCAGCTTTCACATAGGCTGAGGCCGGGGTGTTTGTCTTGTTGTTCGTCACTTCGTTGCCGGCAATAAATGCCAATGTATTATCATATTTACCAAAGGTGTCCACTGTATTTTTGTAGGCATTATATAATCGCACATCATATTCAGGGAGTTCACGATTGATTGAGAATTTTGGCGTGGCAATATCGAGTAGGACATAGAGTCCGGCATCGGCAAATGTCTTCATACAAGCATCGTGATTCTTCTTGGGATCCACCTATTAAGAAATAAAGCAAAAAAAAAAGGGTCCTTTTAGCCAAATCAAACAGGGGTCCCGCGATACCCTGTTGCGCCATTAATATATACCTCATACACCCTGACTACATTCAATCCTAGTTTGGACATCAGGGAAGCATCTCGTACACAAGCCGATGGATCAGCCAAAGGATCAATCAAGGCATTGTTCGTTCGTGGTTGATACGCTACGCTACAATTCAGATGGGGCAAAATCGTGTCAACAGAGAGAAGAAACCAATTGCCCCAAAAGGCAGAAAGAAAGGGAGAAGAAGCATTTATTCTTTTTTGTTATGTCCAATGTTTATTACCCTTTGATAAAAAATTGCATTTTGGTGACCGAGTCGAAGAACTTGTGTCCCTTGATAACAATAGGATGGAGTGCCTCTACCGCCACAGCGTATAGACATAACGAAAGACAGCCAACGAGGAATAGGCGCATCCTTTTTTCTTTTGACGGGGAGAAGATGAAGGAAACAAAAAAGCAATTAGATTTGCGTCCTTTGTTCGAAAGATTCAGTTTCCCTTCATCCAAAGGGTTTATAGTTTCCCTCATTTTCATATTTCCTTTTGTCTTTTTGGACATTCTCTCCCCTTCTGTCCATTGAACTATGGAATGCTATATGGATATATAGAAAAACATGTCATATTTATTCACAAGGGATGGATGCGTATGCAAAACAAGAGGAAGGAAGAAACGAAGTAGGGAAGAAATCCATGCCATGAACTTTTTTCTTTTTTTGCTCGAACCTCCTTCTTTAACTGGAGGATAGGTTTTAGATACTACGCTGCTGTATATCTTGCAGTTTGAAGTTTTGATCTTTTTATATTTTGCTGATGAAGGAGATAAGATCCAAGTGGTTGGTATCAATATGATGATAAAGATAATCACTAATTCTGACTTACAAACTAATAGGGCTGTACTACTTGGAACTTGGCCCGTTCGCACGCTGAGTTGTTCTTATTTTCTGAATTTGAAAAATCCATTCGGCTTTACGTAGATTAAGCCGCACATAACATTGTCGCATAGCCCAAAAGATGTTATGCAAAAGATAAATTCGGTGATTCAGAGATATTCATCAAATTAAAGCAATGAATAAGAAGGTAAAGAAAAAGGCAAAGAATGAATTGAATGATTTAATGAATGACGAATAGGTTGCTTATTCTACTTCATGGTAATCACATGCTTCTCTTACTAGCCTTTTTTTTTTACTGGGTCACTCACTCATTGACTCATTGACTCATTGACTCATTGACTCATCCTCTCTTTCACTCTTTATTTCTGTTCAAATAAGTGCGAGAGACAGAAGGTCACCGGCCCTTAAAAAGATGTCATCGTTTGCCCGTTTCTGCATATATATGGAAACAAAAAAAAAGCTAAGGTCTATAGGTAAGAGAAATATTATATAAAACTTCGTTTCCTTTTTCATGGCATGAGAAAGGCAAAAGAAAAAGTGAAATAAGTCTAGACGATACTTTAATTTAGGGCATTCCTTTAGCTTTTTCTTTTTTGAAGAAGTTGTTCTAAACCCAGGAAATTCGGCTAGCTTTTCCCTTCAGCAAGTAAAAGGGAAAAGATCGTTCACATGTACTCTTTGTCGGAAACGAATTACCTGAAGTGGTTTAGTTTGATCTAATCATACAGGCTTTACCTCTTTCAATTCACGGTTACCCCAGACCCACAGTTTTGCGCCCTTTTTTTTTTAGTACTTGCACAGTCACGTACCAGCACAGTGAAATGACGCTAGGGATTTACCTAAAAAGGAGTGAGACTAAACTATATATGGTGTTTCAGGCATGGGTCCCCTCAGATCGTTATCTCTTATTGATCAAAAGGCAGAGGAAATGTGAGAGAGCGCGAAATATTAAACATCGCATGATGAAAAAAGCCAAAATGCCGAAAGAGAAGAAAGAATGATAATGATAATAATTGAATTAGAAAACGACGATGATCATCTTGCACTTTTTGGTCCGTTTCAAATGGAACGTTTTAATGCTCTTGTAAACTTAGTTTCAAACCATGACGCCTATCGATCAATTTTTTCCTGACTCAACCCCCCTTCTTATTCTGTGAATCTTGCGCTCATTCTCCCCTCTCTGTGTGTGTGTCTCTGTCTCTTTATATACATGCAGGTTTACACACACGCCTTATCCATCTTATATCGTCGATAAACTCCGCTGTCTTGCTTCGCTATAAAAAACCCGAGAAAAACATGAACCTGCGTGGCATGCACTGATCTCTTCCCGTTTTCTCTCGCAATATACTTTATAAAACAACCAAAAAAAATCCAATTTGATCATTTTATTTTTATAAGAAAAAAAGAACATCATGGTGGTCTATCGCAACGTTCAGAATACACATCGTCCTACAAAATCCTCCCTGACATTGGTTATCAAGGTGGGCACATCCTCTATTTGTGACGAAACTACACACTATCCTCTCCTGGGCAATCTCTCGCGGATAGTGGAGACCATTCTCCAACTGAAACGCATGGGCCACCGAGTTGTCCTCGTCACTAGCGCTGCCGTAGGCACTGGTCTGCGTCGATTAAACATGACAGAAAAACCAAAGAAATTGGCAGCCATTCAGGTAAAGCATGTGCGTGAACCCTTTCTATCTAATGCTATTTGCATAAGCAAAAAAAAAAGAATTTAAAAGAAAGAATGATGAAGTGATAGATAGGCATTGACTAACGATATTCATATATTCTTCTTCTTATTCTTTAGGCAATAGCGGCTGTTGGTCAAGGTCGTTTGATGAGTATGTATGATGATCTATTTGGCCAATTCAATCAACCTGTGGCACAAATCCTTCTTACTCGTAATGATCTTGCCGATGTAAGTTCAAGAGATACTTATTCCTCTTCCTTTCTGAAGCAGAACGAACTTAACGATTTTCCTTTTTTTCTCTTTTTCAATAGCGATCTCAATATCTTAATGCTGTCAATTGTTTGGAAGAACTTTTGGATATGGGCGTTGTTCCAATTGTAAACGAAAATGATACAATCTCTGTCTCGGTAAGTGTTTCAAACCATTGAAGAGACAAACCTGTCTTCTCTTCTTTTTCGTTTGACTCAGCAGAAAAAAAAAGAAGTTTGATATTGTCTGTGTCATGTACTCAAATCGATTCTGTTTTTTTTGTTTTTGCTTTTCAGGAAATCAAATTTGGAGATAATGATACGCTGTCGGCCATTACGGCCGGGATGGTTAAGGCTGATTATTTGTTTCTGATGACAGACGTGGACTGTTTGTATACGGACAATCCAAGGACCAATCCCAAGGCAAGACCGATTCTAGTTTGTGACGATCTGGATCAGCTTCGTGAAGAGGTTGTTGTTACTTCGCCTGGTTCTGCCCTCGGGACGGGGGGCATGGTGACCAAGTTGGTTGCAGCCGACCTTGCCACGGCCGCCGGTGTGACGACGGTCATCACACGGGGAGCCACACCTGAAAACATCGTGCCGATCATTTCGTCCGAGGAAGATGGGACGACGACCAAGTTGCCATTGCATACACGCTTTGTGGCGAAGCCGCAGCCGCTGATTGACCGTAAATGGTGGATCCTGCACGGTCTTCATACGGCTGGGACAATCTATGTGGATGCCGATGTGGCGGAGAAGATTGCAAGCGGCGCAGCGCGACAGGGCGCAAGTGGCGCGTCGTTGTTTGCCCATTCGATTGCCAAGGTCGAAGGCAACTTTGTCGAACATCAAGCGGTGCGCCTGATTGCCCAACATACAGGCGAAAACGGGGTGACGGATTATGTCACCGTGGCCAAGGGCATTGTCAATTACTCCAGTGCCGAGATCTGCCGTATCATGCGCGCGAAGGAAAGCTACTTGGTGGATTCACTTGGCTACAAAGATGCCGATTGTATCATTAACCGTGATAATATGGCCATCTCCATTTAAGAGAAAAGAAAGAGAGCTATAGCACTTCTTCTTTTACTCTTTATTTCGACAACCCAACATTCTCTCAACCAAAAACCTTTTGCTTGTTTCCCCCCTTATCAGTTATCTGCCTCCGACCGCCTCTCGCCCTCAATCCATCCAGAAAAAATCTCTCTCTCTGCCTCCCCTCCTTCTCCCTTTCTTCTCTTTATCGATATTTTTTTTTGTTTTATTCATTAGCATTCTTCTTTCATGTAAAACCTTTTTTTTTGTTAGTTTTTTAATGATTCCTCATGCTTGTTTTCTGTCTCTTTTTCTCTACAGGAAAAAGTAAAACTTATTAAAAAAATGGGAAAAGGGAAAACCAACATGGCTGTGCATTGTGTTCATAAAACACTCTGCAGCTTTACTTTTGCTTCCCCCATGACTCTTGATGTTAGTTAATCCAGAATTAGTCAAGTTTGTATTTCTAGTGTAACCTTGTTTATTTCGCTCAATTACCAAAGTACAACACAATCCAATTTGTTTTATTAACGCCCTCAAAAGCATCTCAGCTTAGTATGTATGTATAAAGAGTATGAACACCGTTCTTCTTTCATTCCTTATTTACGTAGGACTAAAAAAAAATTATCAAATATGTTTGGGGGTGCAGATGAAGGGTAAATGACAGAAATCAAAAAACAACATGACGTTATGTTTAGTTTACTTCTGATATTTCTGCCTATGATAAGGTAAGGACAGAATCAGTTTCCTTTTCTGTATTTCTGCATGCCCTGGTTTTCATTCTCCGGTATCCGGTCAAGCGGCATGATTTTTTTGTACCCTAGAATACGAGACTTTTTTTTTGCCCTACCAACTCTTTCTCTCTCTGTCTATTGTATGCGGCTTAATGAGCCATTTTGCGGTCTTTTTTTTCGGACGGAATAAATTAACCTGAACACAAAAGAAAACGACAGGTGAGAAACAGAGAAAGAGAGAGAGAGAAACAGAATCTTTAACAAACGGAGGGTCCCTTGAATTCCAGGGAACCCGATGGGTTTCTTTTTGCATAACAAGATGTATTCCTGCTTGTCATCGTTTTGAGGAAACAGGTGACACCAATTGTCTCTTAAGGTAGTATGCTATATTCTGCGTATCTCCATGCAAAAGGAAAAAAATATGTAGCCAACTTGGATTGCAATGCATGACCGAAATTTCTTTTTTAGCGCATCGTCACTTGTGGATCGATCTATGACGTTCCTAGCTTCCAAGATGTTGATCATTTATACGGAGAAAAAAGAAAGAAAAGAATCGTTAGCATACATGATGGGAATTAGCTAAGCCTTTTTCTTTGTTGTGCAAAAAAGAAAAAAAATGAGGGGAGCAACCAACATCATGTCCTACCTATTACTTTGCTTTTTTTTTCTGTTCTTTCTTTTTGCCTCTCTTTACCCATGGATCTAGATAAATACGGAATAGGGTCAAAGTCTACAGGCGGAATCCTAAAATCGAACTGTGCTTCTCTATTATAAAATGTGATCATTCATAAATCATGCATGTATATAGCAATAGACTGAGGACAAGGACCTAGTCATGAATGCTTAAAAAGGACGCTTATTGGCCACGGAGAACTGTTTAACGGGTCGTTGGAAGTCTAGTACAAATCGTACTTTTCTGTTCATTTATCTAACCTGTCTGATGCTATTCTGTAAGATATGAAAACGTAAACTGTACGTTTTACGGCAGAAAGCTATGATTTATTGAACACTGATGAAAACAAGTTCGTTAAGCGCAAGAGGGTTTAGTTCGGTGAGTATCTCACTGCGGGAAACTATTTAAGGTGTCCTTTGGAAAATCCAAGACAAATGTGGCCTATCTCATCTATCTCATAGGTTTCTTTCAGCTAACTAATATTGCTTAAAAAGTATGAAGATATAAACCAGAACTGCAATTTTACTGGGTATTCGCGATACAGCCGTGAAATGCAATCCATAACAGAAATCTAATGATTTACCGACCTGAAAAAAGAAATATACAGTGGATAGTTGATATGGTGCACGAAATCTAAAACAGCTAATTTTTTTTTTCGTAACAATTCTTGTATTTTTGAGTCTGACTCCATATTTGTCTTCTCAGTCGTTTCTACCCATTTTTCTGTGAGATTTGTGCTGCTTTTTAGCTTTCTTCAACATTTCTTCGGCCTCCTGTGCTGTGTAGTTTTCTGCATAGAAGCAAATGTAGTTCCTAGCCTTTCTTGAATATCTTCTGATGGTATCTAAGGGCACACCGTCTAAGATTTTTGGCAAGGTTTGCTCTAGGGACCTGAAAGAGTAATTGCACCGTAGACACGCTTCCATTTTCGCTTTTACTTAGTATCGCTCGATAAAGTTACATTCGCAATGATATTTGGGGTACAGTTAGAATCTCTGCGTTTCCTTTTGTACAATCTCTCTGCTGGCCGATTTTTGTTGCTGAAAGTCTGGCTCAGCCGATAAGATGTGTCTGCCACAGCATTGATCGCCTGCTTCTTCATGTCTGCAATCGAGATTTACCTTCTTGTTATCTGGCCATTTGCCACGTTCCTGAAGTATCTTAAGTGTACTGCTAGTAAACAGCAGCAAAGGACAGGACGATGCTCAATACCTTTTTAATGCCTTTGAAATAGATGATGGAGCGTCGCTCTGCTTTCTTCGTATAGTATTTATTGAAATACATATCTTGCGATCTCCACGTACCGTTCTTGTCGTAATAAAATCCGATCCTCTTGAATTTCCACTTTAACTCGGATCCTTTTTTTCATCGAGACTCATGTGGGATGCAAGCAATACATATTAGGATATGCATTATGGTTTGAGGTTTGATCGAAACAAAAGACACCTGCAATTTTGAACATCTGAGCAATTTCTGACAACAACGACCGGATATTGTATTGCATTACCTTTAGCATTAGGACACAAGATTTTAAAAATGGGTAATGCGTTATCTCTCAGCTGCAGGACCATATGTTCACTTGTCCACCACTCTTCTTTATTTGATGCAGCTTTGAAGACACCCTTGCTTCGGTTGGCAAGTTTTCCCTCTCGGCTACTTCAGGATCAAGTTTCGCCGGCCTATGGTGCGTACATACAAAGTCGCTGAGCATAATTAATCCCCCAAGTCCTTTCTTCCGGAGAACACTTTCTCGTCCTTCCAACCAAAGGAGATCTTTTCCATCGTTGGAATAGAAAGTAGACTCGTCGTGCGTAACTAAAACGTGCTCGACCTCACCTTCGTTTAAGTCTAGCAACTCAATAATCCATATCATCTTCTTCATAATTGACCATCATCTTTTTGTAGGACATTATCTTCGTTGCCTAGCCAACGCGATATTGCACTATGTCTTCGCGTTCATGACCATCGAAGTATATCTATGTGCAGGTGTCTGATAAACACAAGTAAATATTGGTACTTTTAAACGTTACTTACATCCTTAGAATTCTTTCTGTAGCAGTTACCCCACTCATGCAAATAATTTAGAATGGTTCTTTACGATATAGTTGATTGGATTCCAAGCGTTGACGGAAAGATATTGTTTTGGAGTTCCAGTTAGAGTGCCATAGGGTTACGCTTTGCTGGATCCAATTGCCGGAGAAATGAAAGATATTTCTATTTAATATCTTCATTATTGAGAAAGGAACTTTTCTTTTGCGTGTTTTCCCGGCCTATGCAAAGGAAAATGACCCAGTTCAAGATACGTTTTTGCCCATTGTCGGATAGTCTTGCTTTTGGATTCCACACTCTTGATCCATTTCTCTTTAGCAAACTTTAAGGAAGCCCCTATCTTTTTCATTCCAGCAAGTCTGTATTTAAACTATCTATGGACACTAAGAAGGCGAATAGCTTCGTAGCCGCTTAGTCTTCGAAATTCACTTCTGGAATCCATGAGTAACTGCACTTATTCATCAAGTCTATCAAAGCAGGATCTGATAGCAAGGATTTCTCGTTCATTTCTGTCCGGTTGATTGCTGTCATCCTCTCCATTTCCATGGCTTTGGAGGTCATCAAAGCTACTTCTGTCTTTATCTTCAGCTTCACTTCCAGTGCTCTTTATAAAGTATTTATCTATAGATCTGCAATGCTTTGCGATTTCTTGCTTGTCCTTAAGTTCTTGTTTCTTTCTCCAATGATGCATCTGTGGTAGCGAGAGAAAAGAAATGAGAAAAGATGCAAACAGTAAAATACTGTGAGACTGGAATATAGCTTTATTCTCGATACCACTCTCTTATTTATACTTTTTCTACATTATCTCAGCTATCATGATGTGACTTTTAATAGTGTCGATCACTAGTCTTATCGATATGTAGCTTCTACCCAGTTTTCGGGGAAGTATTTGACATAGAATCTCCGATATAGATGATCTTATTATAGTTTAGCCATATTTAGGGTTGTTGTCCTTTTGGATACAACAGCATCCTTGAACTTCCTATATTATAGATTATATACACGTTTAGTTTGAAATATTCCAACCTGATTTGAGATTTCGCAACAGAGAGTCGCTGTTTGGTTTCCAAGTGATCATAAACTTCTGATATACAGTCTCAATATCTTGCTGTGTCAAGCCCGGTTGCTCCAAATCTTCGGTAACTTCAGCAATATCTTCGGTAGAAGCAGCTTGTTTGGTTGCTATGGTTTGCTCTTGCACCTCCAATAGGTTCCTTTACTAAAGTGGCTCGATAAATAGGCTATTGTTCTACTTATAACCATGTATTACCTTGATGCAACCTCGGGGCTAATTGGAAATTACTTGTTCTAGCTCGTTTTAAAGCTGCTGCAGCTTTACACTTGCGTTTTCTGCATATCAGTATTTAAGTTTTTCAAATGCTAAACAGTGTTATATACAGCTTCAATTTACTGGCTCATTTTGATTCATGTCTTCATTCAAGCCTTTAAAGTTACATATCTCCGTCCGTGTAACATTAACTACCATATATGGTATCTTGATTACTAGCTTCTACCTGAGTTCCTTGTAGCCACCACTATGAAATCCCTCACTTTGACCTTCCTCCACTTTTTGTAAAAAGCAGTTTTTCAAATTGTGAGCCAAGATTTCTATTCTACGAGGATTTCTCTACAAGAGTCTTGGCTCGGATTTTGCAAACTGTAATTCCCATCGACTAGAGGTTACTCAAAAGTTTGGTAAAATATAGATTATTTTAAATTTCGTCCACCATAGTAAATTAAGTGCGCCAAATTTAACAGGCCTTCTTCACAAGTATTGGGTCGTTCCTGGCCATATTACTAAGCTGAGCAAGACAATAACAAGAGGTACAAAGCAGGGATTTACGTACATGATTGATAATGAATTAAAAAAGAAACATGACTAAAACGTGAATTCAACGAAAAAGGAAATAAAGAAAAAGCAAACAAAACAAATTACGCTGCAAACAGGATTTGGTGGAAGGAATCAAAAACAAGCAACTGATTGTAAAAGTACTTTAAAGCATACCATCGTTTCTGACTGGTTCCACGTGATATGATAGGATAGAAAGTTGGCATTGCTAGAGTTGTCCTCGTGAGTCTGTCAAGCTTGGGGACCTGCTCGACTGGTACCGGTCTACACCGCTTTTCAAACGCCTCTAAAACCATCAGAATCTTGTTTATATCCGTCACATACGTCAACAGATTGTCGAGGCAGCCAGGAATAACCACAGGTAGCAGTTCTGGCATGATGTACAATTCATAGAACAACAGACAAATCACATAAAATGCAACAGAATGTCCTAAACAAAACTACGCAAATGATGAGAAAGCAATAGAACATATTGTTGTTCTAACAAACAATGTCAAATTGATGGGTGGCAAATTTATCAGAACCTACAACTCGGAAAAGAAAAACAACACATACACCTATATAAAATGTCTCTTAAGGCGCTATAAACAAGACAGATAATATATCTAACACTCTCAATCTATCCCATAAAGAAATTGATTCCCTTATTTCGAACTTTGAGACTCACCGAAAGTCACTAAAATATCCCACTTGCGAGAAAATGGATACTTTTTGTCGCAATGGCTCCACTAAAACTGAGCTTCTCCAACCTGTTTTCCGTTGTAGTAGTCGCGGTAGTAACTTCAGAGCCAAGACTTTGATGCATATCATACAATTTGTCTTGTATACTGGAAGACAACTTCAAGCACCGGTTGATGCCGAAATCTCTAGAGATTTCCAACACAGAAAAATGCCCACCAATGCCAATCAACCGGATATGCAACAACTACTCACCATGGTCGAGAACCTTACAAGAGAACTCGCCTCCGCCAAAGCTGAAATTGCACGTCTGCGTGAAGAGACCAGCCATGTGCAAAACCAACTTGCTCAACAACACTTCACTCCTGCAGCAACCAATATCATTGAACAACATGACCTTTCCCTCGAAGATAGAGCCCCTGAAAACTCCTCAGAACCCTCTCCTCTGGCATCAATGCCCAAAGACT